>JADBJO010000342.1:524736-534736 GCA_016801955.1 Conus betulinus | reverse complement strand
ACTTGGGTCTGGCTGTACATACAAGGGAGGTGGGACAGGTGTGTGTGCGAGTAATGTCAATGAGAAGGCAAGGGAAACTGGACAGCAATGTGGGGGGAAAGTCACTAACGCTTTCACGCAGATGGCAGTTGATAGATAGTTATGTTAATAATTCAATCAAATCATCGAATTCTTGAAAGTCGACTGACTAATCAGTCTTTTTTCTTCTTTTCTTTTCCCCCCCCCCCCCCCCCCCCCCCCCCCAACCCCCCCCCCCCCCCCCCCCCCCCCCCCCCCCCCCCCCCCCCCCCCCCCCCCCCCCCCCCGTCCCCCGGTCCGCCTTCTGAGATAAATGCTCAACTATATGTACTTTGGATCCAGTTTTCTATTCCAGTTGTGCTTATCCCCTATCTCCACCTGTGTTTTGCCCTTTTACTTCACTGGCTTGTGTTTCTTTTCCTACTCTTCATAGTTCTCTACACTCTACTTTTCATAGTCTCTTTTTTTTCCCACTGGATTATGCCTGTTCTCCTCCGTTGTTCTGCTTCCAATTGTGGGCGACAGTTTCTATGACAAAGTGATAGATTTACACGCTGTTGAATGCATTAATTCATTTGTAGCAGTCCATACGTTCAAAAACCACCGATCCCTGTCTCCTCTCTCCTTTCTTACGAATAACCCGCACTTTAATACACTGTGTGAAAACAAAATCTTTGCAGGTGAAGGAAGGTAGATGGGTTAGGATGCTTCAAGAGAGAATGAACAACAAACTCTTTTGAGACAATTCTTTTTTTGAGTCGTCGAAATGTTTGTTGTGTTCCGCATGTCCACAAGGATACTGACGCCACCCCCTATCACCTCCTCCTTCCCCTTTCTCCACTACACTTCCTTAGATTTGTTTTTAAAACTGGATCCTGCGGCCACCAATTCATTTCTCCATAGTGCATTAGCTGTGTTCTTATTTTTTGTGTACTATGTCGTCTCTGCCTGTGCTGCGTTTTGTTGCTTGGATAAGATCTTTCTGCCCCACTTCTTACCCCTCTTACCTACCTACCACCCTCTCTCCCCTCATATCCGCATCCTTTACTTCTTACTTTTTGTTTCTTGTTTACTTCTTTCGTCCCTATTTTGTGCCTTCTTTCTTTCTCTCTGTTTATCCTCATGAAGTTCTACCCGCCTTCTCATCCTCCTGTTTTTCTACCATTTTCTAGACTGCTTCTTTTTCGTCTTCAAAATTCTCCTGTATTTGGAACATATCCCAAATCAACATTTCTTTGCTGTTTTCATGAAACTTTCTGTTAGGGTCAGTGACTGGTTTTCTGCTCAAAGCTCCTGTTTTGCAGACAAAGTATTCATGGTGAATATCTCCAACAGTCTACTTACAGTGCTAAAAGCATCGCAGTCAGAGAACCTTCAGCAGGCAGAACCCATATGCCAGTAATATTGCTCTCAGAGCTCTTTCAGTGATATAAATGATATACCGCTTTCTGTAGTCGGACAAAAATAAACACAAACATTATGCAAACAATATACGAAGCTCATATTTCGAGGACAGATTAAGATCATCAAACAAGGCACATGATAAATTTGAAATCTAAAAACAGATTATCAATTATCAAAGTAGAAGTTTGAAATTCTTTACAAAACTGGAAATACAGAAACGACTGAGAACTATTAGGAGTATAAATAATGGGCCGGGTTCTGCAGCCAGGGAAATGTCTAAATGATTAATAACTGAGGCACACTACATGAAGTAATGTGGACACGAGGAGTGCACACAAGTTTGCATTGTCTTCACCTACTGATTCTTATGTTTCCTCTTGCATTGGCTGCTAAGCTCATTGTTCTATAAGGCAACATCATTACTCAAGTAAGTTAGATGCAGCAACTGCGTTTTACTGATGTACTGATGTTATTAGATAGAATTACCTATTTATAAAACGGCTCTGAACGACAAAGAAAATATGTGATACATACAGAACCATTCCTGACCTCTCTGAACCGGGGATATAATGGCCCCATTAAATGAATTCCTTACTTATCTGTAGTCAACACACTTAAGTTTGCTTTCATCTTTTTGTATTCCATCGGCTGAACGCTCAGCTGTCAGGAGGCAAACATGGGTGTGAGGTTTGCTGCATTCAGCTGGCCAAAGGATGAAAAATTATTGACAATCCCACAGACAACGTCAAGAAGCTCGTGGGCTAACAACGGATGTCCCTGAATACAATGAGAAAAAGACAAACCATGGATCACAAATGGCAGGCTGGATCTGTGCGAAGCAAGAAAGGATTTACAGAATAAAAAGAAAGTGGATTGTAAAGCCGCACCCCAACATGCACTGGTAAACTGGCACGTCAAGTTGAAGAGACAGAGTCCTGAGACAAAAGGATTGTTAACCAGTTTTATCCTATTGTAAGGGTGACGGAAGAGAAGGCAATCAGAAATTCACTGAAAAAGCTAACAAGACCACTGCAATTGTGGGCTAGACTGAAGGAAGCTGAGGACTGTGTTGAAGAGACTCAATGGAAAGACAAAAGAAATCCTCGTGGAGGAACGACAGGATTCAGGCATATAAAAAAAAATCTTGTCATAACCTTCGGCTTTAGAATGCCGGCGGAGAAGCAGCCTCAACACCAGCATGACGTCATCGCTGTATCACTGACTTAAAGAAACATTTCAACCGTGTCTTGTATGAACGTACGCAGCAGGTCATAACAAATTATCTCTTTTATAACAACCTAGTCTTAAAGTTATGTCAACACTCTACAAAGATGTAACAGTGCTGCTCTGCAAAGTCTCGAAAACTTCTGATTAACTGCGAGAGTGTGCCGAGGTTGTTTCCTCTGTCCCGTTCTGTTCCAAATCTACATGGATTACATAATGCAGTAAAAGCTTCTGGACACCAATACACCCAAAATCCATAGCAGGCCGGACTCTTTATGGCTTGCGATCGGTTGACAGCGAAGTAGAACATGGGAATTCACCAAACAGCTGGGTATAGCATCCCGCATATACGGAATGGAATTGAGCATGCATGGAGAAAAACATAACCTTGGTTGTAATTCCAGACAATCTTACGCAGTCAGCATCATGCCGAACGGTCAAACAGTGGAAGAAATGGACCACAGTTCAAAAAAGGAAATAAAGACAAAGTTGGCTTCAGATACATCTGCCATACCAGTGTGTCTGGAAGACCAGGCTTTTCGGCTTCCCAGGAAAGGTAAAAGTCTACATTACTCGTGATACCCATGGGCATCTACTGCAGATTTTGAACCCAAAAAGACTTACTTTCCAGATTAAACGCTTCAGACAGATTCTCCACGTCTCAAACTAGAAACGTAAGACACATGCCTGTGTCAAGCGGCAAATTAACATGTGTACTGGCATACAAATTCCTCTCCTCACAGTTATCTGCTTGCCTGTTACGATTCGCTGTCCAAGACCATTACACAATGTACAGTGGGTAGTGGACGTTGCAGAAGAGACCAAAGAAGTTGAAGGTGGACAACATGAAGGACTGGACTGTTGGCAGCGCATCTGCCCTGCTGCACATGATTCCGGCAACTCGACGGCTTGCTGTTATGTGACAATGACTACATTCTTATTTGAAGTCAAGGCAGTTCTGTTTCTTTCATTCTGTTGCATTGTATTTACCGTAAAGATGTTCTTTGTACTCCGTGTAGACACCAGACCAACACACAGCCAGGTTGTCTTCATTGTCCTCTTGGAATCGTCGCGGCACTATGAGGGACGCACGAGCGCTGAGTTCTCTCCTAACCAGGGCTTCCTGTTTAACAACCAAAAAAAAAAAAGAGCATGGACACAGATCATACACAATCGCCACATCCCTTCCCAGTCCTCCTTCGTCTCCTCATCACCTCTGAAGAATAGATTTGCCATCCCTTTCTTTCATCCCCATGAACAGAGAGAGAGAGAGAGAGAGAGAGAGAGAGAGAGAGAGAGAGAGAGAGAGAGAGAGAGAGAGAGAGAGAGAGAAGAAATGCAACAATGATTTTAAAAGAAAAGAAAAAAAAATGCAAAAATTCTCAGTCCTCGCCAATCTACGACCAGCACTGATAAATTATTATGGGAATTTCATACAGAATGCAACAAAAAGCTCTTGAAGAGATTATAACTGCTCATAGAAAAAGAGAGAAATGAAATGGGAAATGAAAGAAAATTTGTTTATGTTATGTTGACTGTAGCTCCTGCATAATGTACATGAGACATAATAGATATTTTCAAGATACAGCTATGTATCATTATGATATTAGAATCTGCGAAACTGAAAGTGTGCTGTAAACATATAGTGTTTCTTGTCTTAAAGGTTCTGTACAAAAATATGATAAAACTTTCTTTTCTCTTAAAGGCCACGTACAAATACATGCTTATATGCCACGTACAAACACATGCTTATATTTTGAACTACGTATTCCTTCACTGAAGACATCATCAAGCGAAAACGGAAGATACTGGGCACCCAAGGTTAATTTTCTGGAATAAATCTGTTATATTTTTAATAACTAGATGTGTTAAAACAAAACGCATGTTATCCATACTCGAGTTTCAACACAACAAATCTATATGTCACGATCTGTATTCACCCAACACCTGAAGTAAATAAAAAACTCATTCCAAGCACTCCGAACGAGAACAGTAATATAAATTGTTTCACATATCACTTTGAATATACGGATAAGTATGGTCTGATAAAGTGAAATATTTCATTGAACAATGAGTAATTTGAGACCTTTCATTAGTTTGTATATAGTGTCCTGCACCAAACACCCACCCACCTGCACCCAGCATTATTATTGACGACACACCATTTGTCAATGTCGAACATTTCAAGTACCTGGGAAGCACCATCTCCTGTGATGGCTCCCTGGATAAAGAAATCGTCTCTAGAATCGGCAAGACTAGCCAGGCAATGGGCAGACTCCGCACCCGAGTGCTCAACCAACACAGTATCCGACTATCAACGAAACTGAAGGTCTACAATGCGGTGGTACTCCCCCCTCCCTTCTCTACGGTTGTGTAACATGGACACTGTATGGCAGACACGTCAAAAAACTGGAATACTTTCACATGCGAGCGCTCCGTTCCATACTCGGAATCAGCTGGCAGGACCACATCACCAACCTGGAGGTCCTGGAACGTGCCAACTCCACCAGCGTTGAGTCCATGCTCATCAAGGCCCAACTTCGATGGGTGGGGCATGTCATCCGTATGGAGGAGTTTAGGATGCCAAGACGCCTGATGTATGGTGAGCTACAGCTCGGCAAGAGAAACCAAGGCTGCCCAAAGCTGCAATACAAAGACACTGTGAAAGCAAACATCCAGTGGTGTCACGCCAAGCCGAGAGAACTGGAGGAGCGTGCTATGGACAGACCAAAATGGAGAGTCTCAGTCAATAAAGCTGCTGCAAACTACGAAGAAGCACGACGCCAGAAGCTTACTGATGCCAGAGAAAAGCGACACAGGGCTGCATCAGCAGTGATCACAACAACGGACTTCCAATGCCCCCACTGTTCAGACTCTGCGCCCTCCAGGCTAGGACTGCAGAGCCACCTTCGCGTGCATCGATGAGCTGCAGAACGTAAATGTCATCATCGGATCCGATGGACAACCAACATAATTATAGTATCCCATGTTCTGTCAGTTACAATCAATACGTCGTCAGTCAAAGTCATGAAAAAACATTTGAACAATATCCATCACTAATTACACCCCAAAAGTCAGTATCTATCTTCAAACAAACATTTTTAACATTGAATGTTAACCAATATGTAACAATCTGACGGACGGTGTTAACAGGGATTGGATATCTGCTGCTTTTGCCAAAATTATTTGGCATAGATCTGTTACCATCCAGGGAATGTTTTCATTACATGTATACCTTTAACGTTGTTCTGCACCTTTATATGAACTACACAGTTCTGCACCATACTGAACAATCAGCTGCATTTTTATTTTAAAAAATTCAGGATTTCCAAGAAGCTGTTATTCAGAAAACATAGAAGCACACCCTCCAGAACTCTTCCCACGATTCTCCCGCCAAAACGTCCCGGTCCGGACCCTGTGGAGTCGTGCCTATTGAGGTCCCAGTCTTTCTCTCAACGTGTCTTCTGCTTTTTCGTCAGAAAACATAGTTTGCATGAAAATTGCAAAACATTCTTTCACGACTCGCTAGGATGCTTGACAAGCATCCGTCAAACCCAGTTTTGTGGAAAGTAACAGAGAGAGAGAGAGAGAGAGAGAGAGAGAGAGAGAGAGAGATGGGCGGCGCGAAGGGGCAGTGACAGACTGAAGGGGCAGTGACAGAAAGACAAAGGATAATTCAATGTTCTTATGAAAGCTTGTGATGAAAAATTAATACTTGCATCACTGTAATAATCTCGTCCTAGAAAAACGTGGCATGATGGTTCCAACGTTGAATCAATCATTCGTTTCTGAAAAAAAAAAAAAAAAAAAAGGAAAAGAAAAAATGGTAAGGAAGTGAGCAAAACATTGGCCCGTTTCATTAATACTTTCATAAAATTCTGAAATTTCAGGTGAATTAGTCTTTCGTGGCATTATAAAGACTACATCGGCGGAGTGTGTGGATTTCCTCCACCGCTGCTCCTCGTCAATATGTTTCTGCGGATAACTTTATTCGGTGCAAAAGACACACGCATCACTTAAGTCTATGCATGTAAAACAGTTACCAACCAGTTAACTATCAACATTCTGAATTGTTCATTGTGACATTCTTTAGCTGTTCTCTGAACGTCATATACCCCAAGTAATCCAGCTAGCCTCTGTTTTTGTCTCTATCCACCCAAATCTACATCCTTTCCTCTTCTCTCCGTCCGTGTAACCCCTTCGCTCCGCGCGTCTGCGCCCTTGTTGTGTGTGTGTGTGTGTGTGTGTGTGTGTGTGTGTGCGCGCGCGCGCGCGCGCGCAACTTAACGTTAGTAGGCCTAACATTTACGCGCACGTCTACAATCATTTAATGCCAGTGGGACATAAAACTACCAGTCATGAATGGTTTATGAGGGTACACATTCGAGCACACACACGATAAACGCATTCGCATAGGGGGTGGCGGACACAGACAGGGACTTGGTATGCATATGACGGAGGCTTTGTATGAGGGTTTAGCTCTCTGTTTCTCTTTTACTTCATCTAGGACATAGATTCTGTTTGCGCTGGCCGTCTGCCAGATCTGGATAGAGCTTGATTTTTTTTTTTTCTACGCGGTTGTACGCTCGCTGGCCAAAATAATCCATGTAAACCCTACGATTCGTCCAACATAAAACGCGATGATTTTTTATTCAGTTGTTCAAAATCATTCCAATGCTTTTTTTTTTTTCCCGTTTGAAATTCTTTTTGCTTGGACATTCTAGCCTATGCTACGTACGTTTCATCAGCAGTTTCATTGACCGATCCCATTTCTCATAGACTAGTGCATGCTGGATTGCAACTTGTACACAAGTTGTACTAAAGCATACATTTGAAAAGAAAATTTAGTTCAACAATTATACTTCCAATCCACTGTCGTGAACTGGTGCCTCTTTATATAACAGGCTATCCAAAATTATAGACTGAAAATGCAAGTTCGATCGCCAGCAACACTGAATTCACACACGGAAGTTAATCAGTCGATGATTAAATTCAGGGTCAACACAAGCATTTATATTTGGCACTTTTCCTTCGATTATAAGCTGTTTCAGTTAAGAGTAGGCCACGTCAAACAATACGCTCTGAGAAGCAGTTTTGATGCCTAAACAACATACTGAAAATAGATCTGATAGAACAGTAGAGTTCAAACAATGTCGTCTGCTGAGCGTATCAAATAGGCCAAGGCTATTGGCCTAGTTCGTTTTTAAAAACAAAGAACGCTTTACAAGGGCTACAACTCTTAAACGTTTTCTTTTCTTTTAATGAATGGCAATGTTCACTGTAAGGAGTGTTTAATCTTTATGGCACTTATTTGGGCGGTTTTGCAGTTTGGCAATGATAACAATAATCGTTTTGCTCGGTCTCCCCCATCTGCACCCCATTATTGTGTGGATCTACTCTCTTAGATTTCTTTTAGCTAAACCTCAACCAAGAAGGAGCTTAATCATCTGATGCTCGTTGAGAAGTCAGACATTACTTACCGCCTAGGAAACAAAAAAAGCCTGCTTTAAAAAAAACATTACGTTATTTGTATTCATGTATTGAAATTGCCTTTATTTTGTTTAATGTTTCATCTTTTCGTTCGTCTTCATGAATAGCCAAGAGATTCGTTACAAATTTACGTCAAAATTACATATTTTTTCTCTAATCCGTTCCAGAACCAGATCATAATGTTTATGGCCATTCTGGTCAGGGGCAAGTTAAAAAAAAAAAAGTTTGAAAAGTTTTTTTTCTCGTTTCACGATTGAAGTATGGGAGTGTGTGTGTGTGTGTGTGTGTGTGTGTGTGTGTGTGTGTGTGTGTGTGTGTGAACCTTTCTGTAGGATTTCGCGGGATACGGTATCTTTATACTTCATTTTTCGGAGTGGGGCTGGGGAAAGGAGAGGAGAAGGGAAGGGGAGGGGGAATCCGGAAATGGTCACATCATCTGGTTCCAGGAAGATCAGGTGAAATTATATCAGTGAAAGAGTCTCTCTTCGTTGGACACGACAGCCATAGGATCCGCAGCGACTGGTATTCAAATTGTTCATGAAGTTTGGAACGTTTGCCTGAGACTGATGCTCACAATCAGACACGGTCGAAGTCAACCAAAACGATGTAGCCGCGTGTGTGGATGTGTGTGATGTTTCCGGGGTCATATCTCTGGGAGTTTCCCAAGTAGCGTCTTGCATACGGTACTTTTTTTTTCCCCATAATTCCAGAATTTGAAAGCCTCCGAGATTTTGGCACCGAAGTGTCATCTTTTCGAGCAGATGCATTTTTGTTAAAAAAAAATCACTTGTGATGTGGTTTAATTGTATGTGTTTTTTTAATAAAATAATGATAATGTTCTATATACAAATTAGCTTCACAATACTTTCTGACCGATTACCGTTCGGATTCGCAGGTTTAATGTTTTACACGTAAAATATGTTGGAAGATGAGTTACATACCCATACAGCAATTCACGACAGTTGTTCGCGGGCATTCTGTTAGGGCCTGTCCCGTCAGGGCTCAGTACCAGCGTGGCCAAGCATAGTACCATTTTCTTAGTGTTCTTCATGAAGGCGATTGTTCTTTTCAGGCATTTAGGAGGTAGGCTACTGAATGGGTGCACAGCATCCTTCAACTTTATACCATTATCCTATGTTGTGGTGTTTCTGCAGAAATACCACCAGGGTCTGATTTCAGTTTCAGCTTTATAAAGGAGGTGTCACTGCGTGCTGACTAGACCATCTACGCTACACCACATTCGTTAAGTTTCGAGAGACCACACTGCGCACGATTAAATGCCGATGGATAAATAAATTACTGACTAAGATGGGAGAATTGAAGAAGAGGGTCTCATGGTTACGACTTAGTAGATACCTGACCTGCACATTAGCCCAACGTGCTGCACAGACCTTCGGTATTTACCTAACATTATCTGTGTCATTCTTATCATTATATGTGTGTGTGTGGTGAATGTACACTTGTGTGTGTTTATGCATAGGTGTGTGTGCACAGGACCATGTGTGTGCCAGTGTATGCGGCGTGCGTATGCACGTGTGTGTGTGTGTGCGCGCGCGCGTGCGTGCGCGCGCGCGCGCGCGCGTGTGTGTGTGTGTATGTGTGTGTGTCTAATGGCGTGTGTGATCTGTGGGCTTATGTGAACATGCTACTGCACGCACGTATCTGCGTATGTGTGTGTGTACATACATGTATATGTACGTGTGCCTGTGTATATAGGCGAATACGCGCGTGTGTGTGTGCGTATGTGTATACCTGTGTGTGCCCGCGTATGGGTGATGGTGGGAGGGTGGAGGTTAGGGAGAGGTAGGAAGGAAGGAGGGCACGTGCGCGCGCATCTTTTCCCCATGTGTGTGTGTGTGTGTGT
>JADBJO010000342.1:492236-519736 GCA_016801955.1 Conus betulinus | reverse complement strand
TTGTCTCGAGCAATACAACAATGTGTGTGCAATGCCTTGTTGGTGCCATCAAAAGCCTGCGTCTGAACTATTATCGATTTCCGGTAAACTAAGATCGAATCTTTCAGGGCAAGAGCAAATGTAACCCTCTCTCTCTTTGGCACAGAACAAAGGTGTACGCAGATAAATAAAAGAATTCATCACATAAATGAAGAAACACATGCACAATTAAAGCTTCTTACATAGATGAAGAGATTTTTTTGGTTAACATTTACAAAAATTACTTTTTTGGTGTCATGTTTGTATTTCTCTGTCACGAGAAAATAATCAGAATGATGAAATTTGTATTATTTCAAAACAAAGCAATAAGGTACAAAGCTTACAATTTAAAGGGGTACTGGCAAGTTTCGAATAAATATCACAGATAATAAGCCCAAGATTATGAAGTAATCCATGCTGTGTTCAAATGAATGAGATAAAAAAAATCACAGACAACAAACAGAAAAAGAAACGTTAAAAACTGTAGCTTTGCTGACTTTGAGACATGGTACTAATTCTTGTCTTGAGCCTGTGTGTCAGCATGAAACCTTTAGCTCACTACGCATTTGACCATTGACATTCCTTTGCATGAAAATGATAATGGTTATCATGACAACAATATTAATGACAATAATAACAGGAACAGTAATTATAATGATGATCGTAGTAACAACAACGGACAATAATCATATCAGCAACCGAAGAAAGCATATTGATTAACATCTGATCTGAAGATGAAACGGAGATTACTATCGCAAAGTGAGTGAGTGGCGGCCAGACGAATTTAAACGACGTCAAGTGTAATCTAAACCTGGAGAAAAACAGTCTTGAAGTGGCTGTCGAAAGAAACGAACATGACCACATCAACAATCACTGTTCATAACCAGAAACACCTGATCAAAGTGGATACAAGTTGAGGAAGAAAAATCAGGAGTGATGTTAATGGCAGATTAGTTGGTGAAAAAGGAACAGATGGCTAGCTAAAAGACCGATTAACAAAATGAAGGTATGAAGAAAGACCGCTGACAAGCACATAATATATGAAAGACGGAGAAATCTGAATCATGCAGACATGGTAATTACTAGCCTCTAGACTTCACTGAAAGCTATTGATTGTAGTGATGAGAAAAACACAATTGCTGTATAGTTGATGATTAAAACACCTGGTATTGTTATGACAAAACGGATGTTAATAATTAGGGAGAATGGGAGGTGGGGGGGGATGGGAGGTGGGAGGGAATAGGAGGTGGGGAGAAGTTTGCGGTGGGACTGGACAGAGAGGAGAAGAGAGGCGGGGAGATGGGGGCACTGTACGACACTGGGAATCTATCAGTTCGTTTATATCCAACAGAGTAATCACGCACATCGTAGTAAACAAGCCAAATATGCTAGTTACCGTACGACCATGATATATAGAAAAAAACAAAACAAAACTAAAAATGCTATCCAACTGAGGGCTAAAACAGATGAGAAGAAGGGACGGGCGTGGGAACAGACTGGAGGGGTGGGGGGTGGAGTGGGTGGGTGGGGGCATCAGACAATTTTATCCCGGTCGGCTACATGTCCCAGTCTGGCGAGGTAGGTGTGGATGTTGACTTTGCCGCCTCTGGAGGCGTCGCTGAGGGCTTTGGAGATCTCGGGGTCGGAAAAGCCCAGGTTCCCCGACTCGTTGTACATCTTGGTCCAACGGTACACGTCCTCTGCCGGCAGGTCGCCTGGAGAAAGCGAGGGGCATGCACGCACGAACACACACACACACACACGCACGCGCACACACACATAGCAGGCATTTACTGACGGAATTTGTACAGTGTGTGTGTGTGTGTGTGTGTGTGTGTGTGTGTGTGTGTGTGTGTGTGTGTGTGTGTGCGTGCGTGCGTGCGTGCGTGCGCGCGTGTGTGTGTGTGTGTGTGTGTGTGTGTGTGTGTGTGTGTGTGTGTGTGTGTGTGTGAGAGAGAGAGAGAGAGAGAGAGAGAGAGAGAGAGAGAGAGAGAGAGAGTCCTCATAACCTAAACAGTTTACAAAACGACTCGTCACAGCAAGGAAGATTCGCTTACAACATGCAAAACACGACAAACGAACGTATCACAGCTGACAAACCATGACAGGGTCTATGTAACAGAAAAAAACTGCGCCTGACAGCACGAACCACCAATTCCTGAAATATACAACAAAAACAACGCAGCATCCCCAACGGGGAGGGAGGTGGGGGGGGGGGGGGGGGGGGGGGGGGGGGGGGGGGGGGGGGGAGAGGAGAGGGTGGGACACCAACCTTCGTAACGCTGGTCTTGGTTGTAGAGGGTATTGGCAAACTCCATGAAGTTCTTGAACCACGGGGTGTCGTTCTTGGGCCTTATCATGTCTTTGATATCCTGAAACCAGTCACCACTAAGGCGTTCAACATCGCTAGCTTAACAAAGAGCCAATCCAATTTTTCATTCTGTACACACAACAAAAAGCGGAGCATACACTGCAGTTTCTAATGAGGAAACTACAGAGTTTGAACGTAACTGACGATCCCATTAAAGTATTATGAATAGCATCAGCCTTTTTCTACCTACAGAGACCATTTGATTGACTGCCGTCCAAAATCGCATCCTTCTGAGATCTCATAAATTTGTTTTATTTTAATTTTGTTACATTGAAGTTCTCTTATTTTGACGTGGAAAAGGCGTGTCAGGAATGGGATGGTAGGGAAAGACAAGATAACATTAAAAAAAAAAGTCACCGGTCTACATTTACACACTCATTCTTTTTTGTCTTCTCTTCTCTGAAAACAATGTTGTGATGGTATTGTCTTTGTGTATTTATCTTTGTGCAGTGTGTTTACGTTGATATGCTTAAATGTTTTTTAAAAGAATTGAAAAAAATAGTATGGGGGAAAAAGCCAACGAACATCACTCACTCTGATACCTCTAACCTGACACGTACACGCATATGTGTTGGCAATCACACATCTCACAAGCACACGCACACGAATACGCTGCGACAGGCATGTGTTTGAAAGGACTGCCAGGTGACGGTCTTACCCCATAATTGCGTTCCAGTTGCCTGATGTCCTGCTCCAGGCGTGAAATGACCTCATCCTGTCTGGACACCTGCTCCTCACGATGGACGTCATAGTTGTATGATGTTCGGGGATCCTGGGGTGGAGGCTGCAACAAGAACAGCGTTTACATGAGAAAGTAAAATAAAACAAAGACGGAAAGAAAGCAGGAACGGAAAAAAAAAAAGAAGAAGTTTGAAGTAGACAGGAATGAAACAAGGGAGGGGTGAAAACAACGAAGGAAGGAACTAACGATAGAATGGAGGAAATGAGCAAAGAAATGAACAGTGAAAGAAAGAAGGAAAGAGCAAAACGATATACGAGAACATGAAAGAAAGAATAAAGGGAAAAAGTATGAAGAAAACAAAGAATGAAAGAAGGAAGGAAAAAAATAACATGCCAAGGAAAACAAAGATTAACACAAGTGAGAATGAATGAAGAGAAAGAGAAAAAAAATGAGAGAAAGGGAAAAGAATGGTAAAAAAAAATAAGGAAAAAGTAAACAAGAGTGACAGAAAGGATGAAATAAAGGACGAAATGAGGGAGTAAAAAAGCAGGAAAGAAGGATCAGAGACCTTCGAGTCTGTACAGTCAATGTAACAGGATTGGAAATGTATCCAAGTAACTGGAAACGTCATGGTCAATGCTAGGAAATTCAAGCAGTGGGCTGACATACTGCACAGCAAGCAACAAAAACATGTATAGAGTGGCACCACGCTTAACACATCACAAATATTAATGTCAGGCAGTTAGTAGCAATGAAAGAATAACAGAGAACTACATAAATCAAGATAAGAAGCGTCACAGAAATGGAGACTAAACCGTCACAGCAGACAGAAAAACAACACCTAGAAACCCACATGCAGCAAGGAATCACGGAACAGGCAGTTTACCACGGTATTAACATATACGTGGAGGGAAGACAAAAAAAAGTTCACCATACGCAAGAAAGTGTACTACTGTACTCGGGAAATCCTTTGACCCAAATGCAAAAGTAAATAAATGAATAAGAGAGAGAGAGAGAGAGAGAGAGAGAGAGAGAGAGAGAGAGAGAGTGTATGTATGTGTGTGTGTGTGTGTTTTTCAGCTTATTCCGTGTATTAATCACTAAATATTCAAACACGACAGTCTGTCTATAAATGGCAGAGGTCAGACATTGTATCTTTTTCTAAATGCACGCTGATCTTTTGAACTCTTAAGCGCACCATAATTTAATTCAAAAGAAAGAAAACGAATTTAGCAAAACGTTTGACCAGAGGCTCCATCTCTTTGAAAACCTGGGGGTGCTATTGGATTCTTTTTTTGCACCCTTGGTGGTGAGAACACCACGGTATTGTGGACTGTGGTGTGTCTCTATTTGACGCCAGGAGCGCAGATACAGCCAGCCGTGTCTCCCTGATGAGTTTTCCGACCCAGCGGACGAAAGGCCTCGGAGCAGGCATACACAAATATATCTGCCTTTAAAAGGGGATTGCGATGGTTCCCTTATGCAGCCAGTGAAGAGTTTTCATATTTTCTTAATTTCATTTTCCCAGTTTTTACATCTTCAACCTCCTGCTGCCCTCCCCCCCTCCGCCCTCTGTAAGTTCAAAGTTTTGCCAAGTCATTACTATGAAGACAATTAAGTTGTTGGCCTGCGCTTGTTTTTCCCCCACTATTAGATTGTTCATCTTTGTATTTGTCTGACTTTATTCAAGTTTAAAAGGCTGTGCCAGTCTTGAATAAAAGTTACTCTGTGTTAGGTTTCCTTATGGGAGCAAAGACTACCCCACTTATTTACTGTTCATTGTTTGCTGTTCCCTGCCTCATTTCATTTCCGATTCTTTTGAAAACCTGTTTTTGTGAAACATCTTTGGCTATACCAATTCTGTACTAATTTGTTAAGAGCTTTAAGAGTGTTCAACTGTTGTAGTGACGGCGTCGTGAGTTCGAACCACTCATGGAATCGGATTTCTACATCTTGAACACCCTCTGCGTACACTCAGCTGTTAATGGATAACGATACTGTTCATGGAAGGTTAAGACTGCAGTTAAGACGGTTGGATTCCGCCTTGCGTGATGCCAAGTCGCAGACATCGGTTAGCCTGTATCTGTTCACTGCCCAATACGGCTGATGGTTGAGTTTAACATCCCCTCAGTAGATGCTTCAAGGGTCTAGCTGTAGCCTGACGGCTCTGGGAAGTTGACTTTTATACTAAATATACTCCCTATCTACGACTCCCTCCCATAAACCCCAACTTCAGCGGAAGGATTTTCGGAGGCAGTTTGACTTTTATACTAAATATACATCCTATCTACGACTCCCTCCCCGTAAACCCCAACTTCAGCGGAAGGATTTTCGGAGGCAGTTCTCCAAACGTTCCACCATATAACTTCCCCTGGGTCTGGCTGGACAGTTTTTTTTAAACGTCTTCGGGATGGCACACATTCTCTGTGCTGTCGTCCATTATGATTACGATGCGGGCCTCACCTCGTGCCGTCGCCATAACGGCGTCACCGGTTTGTTGACGGGGGTGCCCGGGGTGTAGCGGCGTGCAGGGGGTGGGGTGGTGTTCTTGAAGCGGACGGGCTCTGTGTGCGGGTCTTCCCTGCCTGCGCCTTGGCCAGGAAGTTGACGAACATTCGCCAGCTGTAACACCAGATGTTACGGTCATTAGGCTTTAACACAGCACGAACAGAGCCAGTTAGGTTAAAAAAAAGATGGCTTGAGGTCTGTGTGGTTTGTTTCCTCATGCAATCATAATACAGTGCACTTGTTGATCATTTCAAAGAAAAGACAATGCTGGAGGAGGGTGATGGAGGAAGAGAAAAAAACGAAACAAACAACAACAAGAATGCCAGCCATTACCTACAACCACCACTACCACTGACGTTACGTAACAAACACTCATATCACAATTTCTCTACCCGTTTGCAAACGGGTTTTTATATGCTCTTTCGTCAAAGCTGTACCAAAGAACCTCACAAGCTTATCATTCGTAGACACTGTCCATTGCGACAACCTTGTGAAATTTTGTAGTGATCAAGTTGTTATGACTCTCTTGCTCTCACACACAAATAGGCCACGTAATGAGCGGAAGCTACACACAGTCCAACACCAGGCAGACGCATACACATACATACACAACAAAAAAACACACACACTAACACATCATTACGGTATCATTCAGCATTAAAAGAAAAGCAAACAAACGAACAACTACATTTTCACTGATTATCCACACAAGCAGGAGTATGACTGGGATTGAAAACTAATATGAATACTTCATATCTCAGCAGCGACAGTACTGTTTTGAGATACATGATAATGATAACAATAATGATAATAATAACAACAGCAACAATAATAATAATAATGATGATGATGTTTATGAAGAAGAAGACGATAATAAATAAAGTATTAGGTAAAACTAACCATTCACCCAAGCAATAGCTGAACCAAACCAAAAAAGACAGCACTACTTATCAACGAATATCTCATTCTGAAATTTTCATTCGTAAAAATCACACACGCATAATAAAATGAACATAAATCAAAATAAATATCTGTACACACAAACGTCTTTAGGTCATAATCATTATCACAAAACTTTCTATGAAGCATATGACACAGAGTTGTTTTGTTCTTACATTCAAGTAAAACCATGCATGTCGGCGTCAACAAAACTCATGAAATACTAATGCCTTTAGTGTTGCTCCGGAATTTGAGGAACACTCTCAGAGACACATCCATGAGCTCATCAGTCGTAGTTTCAAACATGTCAGACTGTCGGAAGTAGTTTTCTCGCTCGTACTTTCACCCGGCACTCCTACACTTCATTCAGGTCTCTACTTGATGCTGACGCACAGATGGGGGTGGTGGTGGTGGGAGGGGAGGGGTGTGTGGAATCTCAGGGATTTGAATGTCAGCAACCACTTACTTGTATAAATCATCGTAGTTGTTGAACCGGCACCTTTGTAAGACACGACTCAGCACTGAACTTTGCAGTGGAATGTTCTGCTGGTAGCATACATCCATGATCTGCACGGAAAACGTCCGAGTTGTACAATTTCCCCACTTCATTCGATAAAAAGGAAACTTTGCAGCCCTAGGTGTCTACATTTTGCGCACATACGTGTGTGTGTGTGTGTGTGTGTGTGTGTGTGTGTGTGTGTGTGTGTGTGTGTGTGTGTGTGTGTGTGTGTGCACGTGTGGATCGGGAGGAGGGGATAGGAAGAGTGGGGGGAGTCCCAGATCTACCCCCATCCATCCCCTACCTGCACTCTCGACTTCTCGGACCCATTCAAAAAAAACTTTTTTTTAAGTCTGGAAGCTTCCTTTCCATCATCTTATAAAGGTTTGGATGAGAGTTGTCCCTGGGCAACTAGAGGGTACATACAGACATTTTTGCTCTTCCCTCCCCCACCTTCCTCTCTCCACCCTCCAACCTTTTGTGTGTCTGCATCTAATGGGAAACTGGACTCTTCCATCCTCTCCTGGACGAATTGATCAATCCCGTGTGTGTGTGTCTGCCTGTGAGCATATGTGTGTGTATACAAATATCCGCTTTGATAATCCATAATTAAACAGAAACTAACCAGCCAGCCACATTTTCAGACGTAAAAAGACTCAAAACCCACTGACAAACTTTGGCGCTGGACAGTGCGCTAAACAGTGTAAAGCGAAACATTTCATAGACCACAGCCTGTCCTGGCCATGAGTGATGTGTCCAGTTACGTTGAGCAAAAGTACAACGATCCTACTGGCTACCGACGGTCTTGTTTTCTGCAATGTGTTAAAAACATATACACTAAGTAATGGTAGTGATTCCTAAGGCCTCTGTAAGAACTGGCTTTGAGCACCGAGCTGAATCATGTACAGGAAAATTAAAGTGATTCCCAAGGCCTCTGACAGTCCTGGCTTTGCAAAAAGCGTTAAATCATGGGCAACTACAGAAATGTGATTTCAAAGGCAATTCACAGTTTTCCTGACACAACAGGTGAAATACAGTATAGCAAAAGTATGTTCAAGGACAACCAATTTACATTTCTGGCTCCAGTAAGAAGTGACATCAAGTACAGAAAAAGTAAAGTGACTCTAAACGCCGTGGCAATCCTGGCTTTTAATACCATGTAAAACAACGATGAACAAACTAAAAAAGACTTCAAAGACCCCAAGACTCTTGGCTTTAGACAGTATCTTAAACAAAGCTCAGCAAAACCAAACTAATTCCAAGAAGGACTAACAGTTCTGACTTCGGGCACATGTAAAGTGAAATAACGCTGAGCAAAACAGTGACCCATGGGCTAATTCCACAGCCCTGAGGGTGGGTAAAATGCAGGTCAAATGCAAAGTAAATGCACAGAACCACTGCCTAGTACATTAAAAAGGCAAGGCAAAAACACAGTAATTTCAAAGGCCAATCATAGACTTGGCTTTGGGCAATACACAATGTAGACCGTTCGTAACTACAAACGCCATTCACAATCTTGGTTACGAGGCTTAGTGTAAAATACCATAGAGCAAGAGCGACTCCAAAGCAATTTACAATCGTAGCTTTGGGCAATAAGTGAAAATACAGCAGAACCAAGGCCAAAGGATTCCAAAACTACTCACCGTCCTCAAGTCGAGGTGGTTGTTGCCCATTCTGTCGGCCCTCTGCATGTCGCTCTCCAGGCGGCTGATGTCGATGATGAAGTCGTTCTCGCTCAGCTGCTGCTCCACCATACTCACCAGCTTGGCGTGCTCCGAGTTCGTGAAGAAGTTGTCCACCTGCTGGCTCACCCTGTGGCCGTCACACAGAGCTGGTCAACGAAGACACTGTGTGTGTGTGTGTGTGTGTGTGTGTGTGTGTGTGTGTGTGTGTGTGTGCGTGCGTGCGTGCGTGCGTGCGTGCGTGCGTGCGTGCGTGCGTGTGTGTGTGTGTGTATGTTTGTGTGTGTGTGTGTGTGTGTGTGCGTGCGCGCGGGCTTGCAGGTGCATGTGTGTGTTGGGAGGAAGGTGGGCGAGGGATTGTGCACTAGCGCTGTGTTCATGAGTAGGCGAGAGGATTTTCTCTGTTGCTGTCAAGCTTTGATTAAAAAATGAATGATGTACTTACGGTGACTTTGTCTTTGTGTTTCCTCTGGAGGCCTGTACCTGCAACACGGACAAATACAAGTGAGCACACATACATGATATGCACTGACAGTGACACCTAGTTTCCTCAGAATCGTTTCGGGACTGGGGTATACATCTGAAAACTGACAAACATTTTTCATCTCCCACTGGGAACACAACATCAATATCCATTTCAAAACCTGACATACGATTTTCTCAAAATCGTCTTTGGGATTGTGTATCTTTCTGAAAACTTGACATTGGGCAGGGATTGGGGAAGGGGGAGGAGGGTGTATCCAATCTCAAAACTCATTATTTCAACCCTTTATGCAATATTTTTTTTCAAAAACGCTTGGAAATAGGTTATTAAGATGTAAGCTTGATAATATTTTCTCATTTTTGAGGGGTGGGGTAGGGATAGGATACTTATTTTTAAATTTAACACAGAGATTTCTCTAAATTGCTATGTGGTTGGGTATCCGTTGAAGGAAGGCATCAGAATGTTTTCTCAAATGTGGGGATGGGAGGTGGGGAAGAGGGTATATATCTAAAAACTTGACGCATGGTTTTCTCAAAATCATTTGGGGTATCAGGATATTCATCCGAAAAAAAAATCACATACCCTTGTCAAGATCGTTTCGTAGATAGGGTGCCGTTCTCAAGATTTGTTATAAAGTTGTTGTTCTTTTTTCTTAATCGTTTGGAATGTTTGGGACTGAAAATTTGACACATGTTTTTTTAGAATCCTTTAGGGGACGGGGTACTTATCTGACTGGACATTACCGTTTTCGTCAAATCGTTGGGTGGGGCAGGGGAGGAGGTCAGAGAATCCGTGTGAAAACTTGCTACACTTTTTTTTCCCAAACTCGTTTTGGAGATATGGTATCCGTCTGAAAACTTAACACTGCATTTACTGAAAGTCGTTGCTGTGAGGGCATACATTTCATCCGACGGACGAAATCCTGCATTGTTTGTCTGAGGTGACAGCGGTTTACACTGTTGGGAAGAGAATGACAACGAAACTCAAAGAGTAAAAATAAAAGTAATCACAAAATGTAACATTTTCTTCAATTCATGTCCGATGAGGCAAACTAACGTTTCCAGGCATGTCTTTTCCCAACACCGGGAAGCGCCCACTTACTTGGCTGCATGCTTGAGCGCCAACCCCAGGAAAGACAGGAACTTCTCGTAGTTGACTTCACGGCTGAGAGCGTCCGGCGAAACGAACATGGCGGCTGTCAGCTGTAGCAAGTCACCGGGCATGCTGAACTGTCGGAGACAGAAAGGTTCAACAGTGTTAGGGGGAAACCACGTCATGTTCAACAGGATACTCACGTGGGCATTCAGGAGAATACAGACTTTCGCCGACGTCGAAATGTCACACCCCCACCCCCCCTTCCCCTCCTTCCCTACCGTACTGGTCACTGGATCCAGGTTGTATAGCCAATATGCCTGACATTTTCACTGAAATCTATGCATTATATGTTGAGAAATTTACGCAAATGTCGAAAAATGCCCTCACTTGCAATTTAAGAAGAGAGAGAACGGAAAGCCTGGATTCCGCTGTATGATTCGAGTTCACACCAAAATTTATTGGGTTCGTCCTTGAACAACATTCCATATGAAAACCCAGTTTCGTTTGACATCGATTCAGAAGTTTGTACGTTATCTTAGTCCAGACAAATCAACCTGCTGATGTGCATAAAAACAAAAATCCCTTTTTGGCGGATGTCAAAATAGGCAGTTGACAGACACCGACGACCAGAAATTAAGGACAAGAATAGGAGAAGACGGTTTGTTCACTGGCTTGGCGGTGAAGGGCGTCTATAAGTGTAGAGGTGGAGGGTAGGGGGAAGGAGGGGAGGGGACGGGCGGGGCAGCAGGACGAAATGGGAAAAAAAAATGGACAGAGAGAAGGACGGATGGTGAAGGGACCAATGTAACAGACAACAGACACATACGGTTTCAACGATGCTGTCACTGTTCTTCTATGCGTCTGTGTGGCACAGAGAGTGACAGTGTGTGTGTGTGTGTGTGTGTGTGTGTGTGTGTGTGTGTGTGTGTGTGTGTGTGTGAGAGAGAGAGAGAGAGAGAGAGAGAGAGAGAGAGAGAGTTTCTGTTTCCCTGATGGACTACGATGGTCGCCATATTTTGCTAGTGAAGGATTTTACATGTATAAGCCAACGCCCTGATTTTTCATTCCCATCATACTTCGCTCACAACTCCTCCCTCCCCTTCTGATTTTTTATTCAATCTTTGCCAAGTCATTAATGTCATGACGGTGGAATTGTTAATCTGCACTTGTTTTCCTCCATTACTAAATTGTTCAACATATTCTTTAGTGAATCAGTGGAAGACTGCATCTTTTAGGAGATACAAGTAAAGGCTGCTCTGCATAATTCAGCTTGCTGACCGCACTTGCGTAACCGACAATGCTAGGGTTATTAAAATATTAGAGCTGACCACTCCGACTGTTTGACCCTTTATGACCTCCCTTGCATCCTTACATGAATCCTCAAGCATAGGCTCAACGATTTCACTCCTACATTGAATACCATTTATTTTATGATATGAGTTTTTTCAGCCACTTATTTCCTTATAACGCTTTCTTCTCGTCTTGCTTTTCTACCTTTCACTAGTCGCTTTGGGTGCGGTTGGATTCGGCTTCTGGACCTTTGGTGGTGAGATACCACAGTATTACAGGGAATGGTATATTTCCCATTTGATGCAAAGGGAGCACATACACACATTCATACATCCGTAAAATTGATAGAGAGGCAGAAAACAAACATTTGTCTCCCTCTCTCTCCTTTTGTCTCCCTCTCTCTCCTCTTTACACAGACATGCATTTCATACACACACAGAATCATTCGTTTGTTCATAGTCCAATAGTAACAAAACCACAAACATTCAATAGTGAACAAAACCATAAAGAAAAAACTTTGGGAGAGTCAAAGCCAGGGGTGGGAATAAAGAAGACGACGTTCAAACGTGGATATAAATCCTTTCACTGATGGCATATACGAACCATCGAATGTCCACAGAGAAAGACAGGCAGGTAGTCTCCCCTTACCATCTGTCTGTTCATGCTGTAGTAAAGATCCTGATACTGGCAGTAGCCGGACAGACTCTTGTCGTAGGTGTTGTTGGCGATGTCCAGATACACGTCTCTCAACTTCAGTGGACTGTGTTGACCCATCTCCTCCGCTATCACTTCCAGTAACCGCACCTGCATGCACGCACACACACACACACTTCAATTACTCTTTCTCTTGAATGTGTGCGCGAAGAAGTGGGAGGGATAGATAACGTAGTAGATTTGTTTTTAACTCACAACGTTCTCCACTGGACTGCATGAAATTAAAGGAGACAGAAAGAAAAGACACTGAGCTTTGTTTGCGTACGATTTTTTTTTCTTTTCTTACATTTTTCAATAACTTCAGGGGAGGGGGGTGGTGGTGGTGGTTAAAAAGACAAATCAATAAAGAAGCGTTTTTTTTCTTTTTTTCTTTTTTTAGCGTCATTATATATGAATTTGCTTAACGCACCTTACAACCGAGTCGTCAAAAGAACAGAAAGAAACCACATGTGTATATGGGTGTATAAAAAGCCAACATGTGCAACATGTTTTGTACATGACGATACATATTCACAGATAGGTAAATAGCCTGTTTATTTTTTGTATCATTTACCCACAGGACCTGATCATCTGTGGCTTAAATGACACAGTAAAGACTGAATTAATATGATAGAAATATACCAAATAAATGATAATAGTTTCTTTAATCAGTTTTGTACACACACATACACACGAGCGAGCGTGCGCGCGCGCGCGCGCGCAAACACACACACACACACACACACACACACACACACACACACACACACACTATTTACTGCTAACAAATGAGTCGAGACCCAAACTCATGCCTGCCTTCCCCTAACCCACCGTACCCTATGTCCGCCTCCTATTTGCGTTCATTGTCCCCGAAGCTCCGTCATCATTCTCTCTTAAATCCGCCCCCCTCCCTGCTCGTTCACTGCTCCCTTTCCCCCCCTTCCCTCCCTCTCCTCCACCCGCCTTTCACCAACCGAACCTGGGACGCCTGATCAAACACAGCGTCCAGCCATCCTGACCCACCTCATCCTCCTCTGCGTAAAGGATCGGGTAGTCGGGCAGGAAGACGTTCTTGGGTATCAAAGACGTCAGCTTCTTCACCAGCTCATCCCGAGTCAAGGGCGCCTCCTGGCCCACGGCCAACCCTCCATCGTAAGAACCATTCACCAGCTCAGACTGCTTGGGCCTGTGGCCGTAAGCTCCGGACCCTCTAGGGTCGTACAGGGGCTTGCGGCCTTTGACGCGGTCGGTCTCAGCGTTGAAAGATCCCCTGGACGTGCCCCGCCCGTTCTCGTGGCCGTCCCCGCCACCCTTGCTGAACTGCGAGGTCCAGGCCTCGGGCTCGAAGACGGTGGAGATCTGGCTGTTCCTCAGGCGGTTGCCTTCGATGGGTGGGAGGTGCGGATAGCGCGAGGAAATGTCTTTGGAGTCCGGGCGTTTGGAGATGAGGTGGGTGGGACGTCCCACCACCTTGCTTTTGGAGAAGGGGTCCTGGAAGATATGCTCATGATGATGAACTGCAGCAGCAACAATACCGGCATCAGCAACAGGAAAAATGACCAGAACAGCGCTTTCACCTAGTTTTCTTTGAAACTCCATTCATTTGCTGGCTAACATATAGTTTGCAAGACCATTAGTGTCATGTCATGAGAGTAAAAAGTTATTTTGCGCCAACAGCAATCGTGACCGTCCAACTCCGTTCTTTTTCTGAAAACTCTGGCTAGGATCAACAACGGTTTTCTTGCTCAGGGAACTCTGGTTGTAATCAGTAACCCGTTTGTTAGAAGTTCTGGTCATGATCACACTTAAATGCCCTGGTCATAACCACTAACATACTCCGAAGTCCTGGTTATAATCATAAACATGGTTCTTACTCTAAAAGCTCTGGTTATGATCACCAACATATTTCTCACGCTGAGGGCCTTGGTTACGATCGTCCAAATCCTCCTTATTTTAAGAGCCATGGGTGTTATCAACAGCTGCTTTCTTACTCTGAAGGCTGTGGTTATAATCACCATGTTCCTCCCTGCTCTCAAGGACCTGGCTATGATCACCACCTTTTTAACTCTG
The DNA here is from genome assembly GCA_016801955.1 of Conus betulinus. Taxonomy (NCBI): domain Eukaryota; kingdom Metazoa; phylum Mollusca; class Gastropoda; order Neogastropoda; family Conidae; genus Conus; species Conus betulinus. Next base: position 505,405 of record JADBJO010000342.1, on the reverse strand, counting down.
AAAGCCCCGATTATGATCATCAGCTTAAGAATTCTTAGTCTAAAAGCCCTGACACTGATCATCATCTTTCTTATTCTAAAAGCCCCGTTTATGATATCAGATTTCGTATTCTGAAAGCCTGTTTTTAGATCATCTACTTTGGAAGCTCGCGTTACGATCACCAAACCTTTCTTACTCTGAGAGCCTTGGTTATGATCACCAAGAGCTTCCTATGCAAGGTAAACACACAGAGTTTTCAAAGTTTTAACAAAAAGTATATTTTTTTTCACATCCTCATGATACAAAAAAAAAAAATTCAGTGATACAGCAATTCTAGTTACTGTATTAAACATAAAACAAATATAAACAATCTAAATGAACCTGTACTAAGCGAAGTAAATATAAGAACACAGAAGAATGTTCTTTTAAGAAAACGCCTACAATAATTCAAAACATTCTAGTCCTCAAAGTAGCCCCCCCCCCCCTCCCTTTTTTTCATCCCCTCTCTATATTCCTCTTTCGATCTCACTAATAAAAACACATACACACAGACACATTTGCATGCACACATATCGAGTGGCTGGCGCACTGGACCTAAACACGCAGGCCTTCTCTGTTCCTCTCTTCCGCACAGGCCTTCGTTTCCCTAAACAAACCTTACTCATCATTAAAAAGATTTTGTAGAAACTGTTTACATTCCTCACATACAATTGTATGTTTTTGACCCAAGTCGCTCTTTTTTTGTTCGATCTTTAACTTGTTAATTCATAGTTTAACAGATGTATAGGAGAATGACTGAAAACAACTTTAGAGTAATGTGAAAGATCATTTACAGCTGTAAGTTCTGATAAAAGTTTAGACCAACACTGATTTTCAAAGTTGGTTACGTGTCAATACAGAACTCACCAACGAATAAAAATGAAACAGGTATTGAACAGCTTTTGGCGTATCATATAACTTGATCAGTATTAGTAATATGTATATCTTCAAGACCGTAGCAGGAAAAAATATGACAAACATCAGAACTAAAACAGTAAGCAAAATAAATGTTCAGCATTATTCCAAACGGCATAGACACTTAAGTCATCTAAGCATGAATAAATACAATCACCTTTAGCAGCTTTACTGGACATTAAAACAATCAAGATGTTAAAGGTACACAGATATGTGGATCGACACACAAGTAGTGATTATAAAGTATCACACACACACACACACACACACACACACACACACACGCCTGCGCGCGCGTGCGCGCGCGCGCGCGCACGCACGCGCACACACACACACACACACACACACACACACACACACACACACACACACACACACACACACACACAAAAAACGACTCATGCAAGTACTGAACACTCTCCCATTAATTCGGATCGTAACCTTTAACAGTGTTAGGCTCAAACCTTAGTCAGTTAAAGTCACGGTCAGAAATGAATACTTAGCCAGTGTGCAAACCTCTGCTGTTAGAAGTCTACAGGTATTCATTTCAGGCCGGATTATACGTGCTCCGTATATTTGTTAAGTCAACACAGAACCGCGCAATAGCCATCAGCGTGCCTTTCTGTTAACAGTGAGCTCTCACGCTGCAAGTAGTTTGTACAGTAAACTGCGTTATGGAAAGCTTGAATGTTACTGAAAAGAAAAACCAGTGCTTTCAGTACAAACTGAGTCATGATAGCTCTCACACATAACAGAAACCTTGCAGTGTAAGCTTGGACGGTTAAGTGGTGTTAGCAAAATGCACAGGTCTGTAATATACTTACTTCCGAGGAGCGTGTGGGAGGGAAATGTTGTAAGGAGAATTCTATTAAAAGACTACACACAGGGGCTGCCAGACCAGATTAAGAACAAGATCCTGTGGTAGGACAGCACAGAGGGTTGATGGGGAAGGGGGATATAATGAGGGGGAGTGTGAAAAGAGAGAGGGAAAGATGGTAAAAATGCAGAGATGTAACCAACACCGAAGGAGTGATAGAGCAAGCTGTAATCTCTAGAACGCAGTTTTGACCGAAGGAAAGAAACAAGAAAAGAGACTTCAGAAATACAGGGGATTATGGTGATACCTGCGCCAACTGGTTGTGGTCTGTGACTATCCCATGAGTTTCAAACTATACAAAAGATATACACAAATGTCAGGTCATTGAGGCTTGAACTGCAATTCTACCACACTACTACACTCTATTGTCGACAGAAATAAAACACTGGCGTTATCGTATCAAACTATCATGTCCCCTAGTCACAATGAACCTTTTTCTATCATTACAGGAAAACTCAACCACGCTGACGCCATGTCAGCCGTAAAACTGTCGCCATCACAAGTAATATTATTCAACTGTACAACTGTCAAACCAAAACACAACTATGTCGTCAAGAAACTTTACTACATTGTTGCAAAACAGGTTCTTCACATAGAATCTTGATAATACTTTTCTATTTGCACCCAAACTTGCTAGTCCTGAAAAAAAAAAAAAAAAAAAACTTGAATACCATTGCTGCGTCAAAAAAAAAAATGCGTATCACGCAAACGTTATTAACGTATTTTGGTCTACATGGACAGTGTTTTACCTACTTCGTCATCATAGAAAGACCTAACCGTGCGGAGCTTAATCGCATGCGCAGTGTTACGGGGACAGTCTCGGAACTGTTTTGTCATCTGGATCGTCCTCGCAATAACATTGATTTACCTGTCTCTCAGACTGTGGACATCGACATTCAGTGACTCTGCGGTAGACGTTCAGTTATTCTACGGCAGACGTTCAGTTATTCTACGGTAGACGTACTTACACTGAATGTGACGTCAGCTTGAATCAGTATGTCTTTCATTGACACCTTTGTATGGGAAGGGTGGGGGTCGAGGGTGTGTAAGGCTGTCGGGTGAGGGGAAGGGGTGGGGGTCGGAGGGTGTGTAAGGCTGTCGGGTGAGGGGAAGGGGTGGGGGTCGGAGGGTGTGTATGGCTGTCGGAAGGTGAAGGGGTGGGGTCGGAAGGTGTGTATGACTGCCGGGTGAAGGGAAGGGGTTGGGGTGGAGCTTATTATGTCAACTCAATATTGTATCGGTCTTTCGCGTGAATCCTTCACAATATACAAACCAGAAAAAAACGTTTTCACCGTACACAAACAAAACTGCTTTGTTGTCAGAATGCCTTTCGAATAATTCAGTATCTTAGGAATGTCACGCACGATCAGTCACACCGTCATTTTTGAAGCATCAGCCTCATGGGACTGGAAAGAAATGAAGGCACTAAAACTGAAAAAGAATAATCATTCATATAAAACCTTTCCCATCATTGTCTTTCTCTTTCTCTCTTCCATATTCCTTTTTCCTCCCCCCCCCCCCCTCCCTCCTCCCATACACACCGCAATACATAATGCATATATTTGTGTGAGAGAGAGAGAGAGAGAGAGAGAGAGAGAGAGAGAGAGAGAGAGAGAGAGACAGACAGACAGCATGTAAAAAGAATAAACGTGTTGCCCACGTGCCACTCACATGCGCACACTGACACACGCCTGTGCGAGCACGCTCTTTGTTCCTCTGTTAATTAACATAGCCTCAAGCCATAATCACTTACCCCCTGTCACCCCGATCTCCCTCCTGCTCTCTCCTCCCCTCCTATTCGTTTTCGTGTCCACTCCTTACAGAGGTGTTTTTTTTTCATCACGGCAGACTGCGGATTCCAAGCGGCAAAAGGGTGTGAAGGACCTCGTCAGGTTGATTGGGACCTACGAGTAGAATGCCTTGGAACAGCACAAGCGCATGTGAAAGCTATTTTCGGAGCACCCCCCCCCCCCCCCCCCCCCCCCCCCCCCCCGCCTTATTTCAAGGACTCAATGAAGCAAACACACGCTAATGGACATTAGTTGAAGACACTACCGTTACACCCGAGCAACTTGCAAAACAAACATAAAATCAAATCTCCGAACATGGGTCTGTGCGCCTAATGTCTTGCACTTTTTCTGGACTGGCAGAATGAAAAGGGGTGAGGGAGTCGAAGGAGTGTGCTGGGGGGTTGGGGGGTTTGGGGGTTGGGTTGGGCTGGGTTAAAGAATAATGAAGGCGGGGTCCTTCGGTGGGAAATGGGCAGGAGTGATTTGATTACCTCGTTCGGACGGTACCCTCGGGTGGATATCAAACTGTCTGGGCTACCTGGATAACTGTGAGAGGCCTAGAAGAGGGGAGAACATGAAAACAAATTTGTCATCAAAATCTCCCCTTTATATTAACACAGGCTGGTTCTCTTGCTCCTAGTCAGGTGCATATAACTGCTAAGTATTGTCTTGATGACTACTGTCAATTTTCTAGTACTTCACTATAACTTCGCAAACTAGCATTCCCATCCATCCTTTTTTCCTGTATTCCTTCCTCTTTTTTTTCGTGTTGTTCGTCTCTTTCTTTTCTGTGACTGTGACTCTCTCTCTCTCTCTCTCTCTCTCTCTCTCTCTCTCTCTCTCTCTCTCTCTCTGCGTTGGTGCATATACGCGGACATGCAATTATTCGTGACAAAGATGAATATATAATTAAAACACCCACAACCATGACAGAAAGACGACCACAATTACCCCAGAAAGATTGTAAGTTATTAGGTTTTTCACACCTTACAGTTCACCAAACTAAAATCAAATCCAAATCCTTACTTCTACATGGCACATGGAAATGTTAATGCCCATAACCAGTTTCAAAAGTGAATAACTTCAATAGAAAAAAGGTGTATCCATTGATTATGAATCAACAATAAGAAATGCGTTGAAATAACAGGGAATTCGATGGTTTCATTGCTTGGCACATCCATACAGTCGCCGATACTTTACATTTCATCTATCAAAATAATGTAGGAATAACTGTTCGCTCAACTCGCACGATAGACACTCCTGTACCAATACAATCTGATTCCAAGGAAGCAGTCTTAATCATACGCCCCCGTGATGGAAAGAAAGATTTTTTTCTCCATTTCTTATAATGTTCCTCTGCTGATAGAAAGCCTGACAAAATCAGGACTATTAAATCTACAGAAGAATAAAGCGTGCGTAAAATTAATAATACATGGTCGAAGTGACCATGAAATATTGTATCATAATACCCCCCCCCCCCCCCCCCCTTTGTTTCTTCTGTATATTTCATTTAATGATAAGTGATATAACTAAATTACGGTATTATAAAATACTTTTGAATAAAACTGAACTACATTATCCTTTGCAGTGGAAATATGACCTGGACAGGCACAGCACTCACCATATAAGGCTTGTTGTAGCGACGAGCGAAGTCTTTGAGGGTCTGTGGATCCACATTGTTGGGTTTATCCGACACCAGGGTCAACTTCTCGTATCTTGGGGAATTCCTGGCCACCAACAAACAAATGACACATCTAAGTCAATCTAATCTTTAGACGAAGGATTGAAAAAAAAAAATGCAGACGCAACAGTCTGCCAGAAAATAAAAATCCGAACCATAACATAGCGAATGGCTTTAAAATCAACGAATCGACGTTGATTTCTTGTAAATGATGTTTTATAAAGATCAAGGTTTGGGAAAAAAATGGGTAACAGAATATTGATGGAACATGAAAGACCATAGCACATAAGAGCACATCCATGCACTTTGAGGAGAAACAGAAATAGGAAAGATAAAAGAAAACGAAGGGAAAACAGGAAAACGTAACGATAGAACTATAAAGGAGAGAACGAATAAAGGATAAGAATGAAAGTCGGGGGAATGGGGTGGGGGAGGAAAGTAGTAATATATCATCGTTCAGTAGGCAGCAGTGGTCCCGTGATGGACGCGTTACGGTCAGAGATCCCCGGATCTCTCTGGCCTCAGTCATGCGCACCACGCCGTAAGCGTCATTCACCTCGTCCACCCAGCTTCTTTCCGGTCTGCACACCTGGTGTGTCTTCCGCTAAGTGTGCCGCTAAGTGGCCTGATGGATAATGGCAGATCCTGACTCCAGGCAAAAATGCATGCATAATGCCTGGGTGTCGTGACACTCCTAGCCGGCTCTAACTGCAATGTGAGTCAAGGCAAAATGCATGCATACCTGGGTGTTGTGACACTCCTAGCCGGCACTAACTGGAATTTGAGTCAAGGCAAAAGGCAAAATGCATGCATACCTGGGTGTTGTGACACACTGCCAGCACTAACTGGAATGTGTCAGTCAAAATGCAAAATGCATGCATACCTGGGTGTTGTGACACTCCTAGCCAGTACTAACTGAAATGTGAGTCAAGGCAAAATGCATACATACCTGGGTGTTGTGACACACTGCCAGCACTAAATGCAATGTGAGTCAAGGCAAAATGCATGCATACCTGGGTGTCGTGACACACTGCCAGCACTAACTGCAATGTGAGTCAAGGCAAAATGCATACATACCTGGGTGTCGTGACACTCCTAGCCGGCACTCACTGGAATGCGCATTAGTTCGATGATTCATTTTTTCAAAGTATTTTTCTTTAAATGTTTTAGCCACTCATTACATTTACCAAATGTTGTTTTTGTTCAACTACAAGGATTTAGATCACCAATATTTGGATAATCAACACGTTTACCAAGACTACACGCAACAGAGAACGGTCACAGTAATAGTAATGAAACGCTTGAAGAGATGAAAGGTAATGAACAGACAGGACAAGGCATTGTTGTCGACATCGATGTGCGATGTAATTCAGTCTAAAAGAGAGACTGCTGCCTCCACTTCTATGCTGCACGAGTCTGTACATGAAAATCTTACACAATGAATACTGATCTCCCCCCCCCCTACATCTTCCCCACCAGATTTCATGTCCAGACCGAACACACACACACACACACACACACACACACACACACACACACACACACACACACACACACAAATAAAGGAAGAGACGGAAAAAAAGAAAAAGAAAAGGAAATTTAAAATAATTTGTGATTCCACCTGAATTGTCTCGTGCTGGGAGATCCGGCAGAGGGAGGTGGAAAGTAGGCTGGGTTAACAATCGGTAGATCCTCCCAAGATTAAGCTACTCTGTGAGGATATATACACCGTCATGATGATTCACTGAACGTGTGAGAAAGCCTCGGTGGAAGACCTCAACAAATGCGGACTCATGCGCCAGTGAGTTTCAACAGGCGGCGTGCCCATTCTGTGGAAATGAAGGAGCGGCGTGCCCATTCTGTGAAACATCAATGTAGGTCCCCCCCCCCCCCCCCCCCCCCCCCACCTGCCGTCCCAGCCTCTGGGTCTTTGATGCCGACTTCACTGTTCAGCCATAAATTTTGACACGATTTACTTGCTCTATCTGTTTTCAGTCACGAAACAACAATGTGCACCTCCCTTCTCCATATCCCTTTCTGAGTTTCTCTTCTTCCCATTTTTTCACTCCTCACTTAGAGAGAGAGAGAGAGAGAGAGAGAGAGAGAGAGAGAGAGAGAGAGAGAGAGAGAGAGAGACAGAGACACAGATGGAGAGACCGTCCCCCTAACAGGTAAGTGTACCCCCCTGCCCTTTCCCAAAGCCATCTACCCGTCCTTTAGTGGGTGAGGTATCTGATGTCACCAGTGGTTCCAGAGCAGGACAGAATGGTTTCAAAAGGGAAAAGCGACTGTCGCTGATAAGCCATCTACCCGTCCTGTAGTGGGTGAGATATCTGCTCTTACCAGTGATTCCAGAGCAGGACAGAGTGGTTTCAAAACGGAAAAGTGACTGTCACTGATGCTGGACCCAGTTATCAAAGAAAGGAGCTCGCGATTTACAAAATGGCAGCCTCCAGATATGATGTGTTCGCTCATCATTTGCGCGCGCGAATCTACTTAGTCTTGATCGCAGCTACGTCCTGTGCGCTGAAAATAACAACTTGACCTTAACGTTCCTCAGATTTATTCAGTAAAATAAACAGACCAAGTATCTGTGAAAAAGGTAGAAATTTTCTATCCGGAAAGCCCCGTGGTAACAGATACAAAACATTTAACACAGTTGGATGTTAGAAAAGGAAATGTAATATAGAGAGAAGAACTCGCTTAACATCTAACCAGAAGGTCCTACGGGTACTTTTGAAGAGCCAGCGGACGCGGTGTTTATAGTTCACGACTTATTCTTCCACCGAGAACCGCAGCTTAATAGGATTGATAACGCTGCTACTGGCTCATCAGGTTTGACATGCACTGTATAGCAGTACGTTTCAGGGAGGAATAATGACAGCCAAGGAAAGTCGTCTGAACAAGAGGCTGTACTGCCCCTGTAGCAGCATCTTTTCACCAACACCATCTGTTAGGTTTCCTAATTTATCAGAAAGCTCCAGGAGCAGAAACTCCACCCCTGCCCGTTTCTCATCCCGGCCCCTCCCCTCGCCGTCTTGACCCCATCTTTCCCCCCCAACCCCACCATCACTCAACTTTTCGGTAAAGGTAACTGTTCAACTCACTCGCTGGTCGAGCATAATGTGTTGATTATGCCCCTAACTCCTGCCCTCCCTTGTAATTTTATACCATTTGATAAACTGACAGTACGCTACGTTTGCCGCTGATCCCCACTCCTTGCCTGGTAGGGTCTCTCTCTCTCTCTCTCTCTCTCTCTCTCTCTCTCTCTCTCTCTCAACAAAAATACAAGCTGAAATCGACCCTCTTGGATAAACTGATCCGCCCTATGCCTTGTCACTCATTGTCAACCTAGCCTCCCTTTTCCCAGCAGGAAATGATATTCCACTCCAGGATTCCTGGGACTATCATTCACAGGGCTGCTATAGAGGAAGACCAAAGCTGCACTGTTTACTGGACGACTTCAGTAATGTTGAGTAGCGACTCGAGTGACACTAGTTACTAGTCACTTACTGCAGACTGTAATTGTATTGTCGCGGAGCCAGACTTCGCGCCGCCACCTTTGAGGAGAAGATACCTCACTGGTAACTGCGACTGTGTAGTCACTGAACCACACTGAGTAACAGAACTCTAAAACGTGAAACTGATATTTGTTACTACGTTCCTCTAAAGAAACCCCCATGCATACACCGACAATGGAATTCAATTCATGCTCATAGATCAGCCAGCCACTCAGGCTATCAGGGCTGTGACGCTGGATACCTTCATATAAACTTACAATAGGCAAAGAACAGACGGACAGCCGACATTGAGATCACCCTATTTCAGACCTGGCCGACTTCTGTCCCAAGTTGTCGAGTGCGCCACGGGGCAAAGAAGAGAATAGAAATCACATGGTCGAGTTTCATCCACTTAATGAATGTGTCCATGGGAGTATTGCATACCTTTCCGATCACTCCTCGCTTCCTGACATACCCCGGCCCTTCGCTCCCCGTCCTAGAGGAGCGTTGGCCATCAATGACGACTCAGTTTTCAGCTGTGCTTTCTGCCTTTGTCCAGTTAGTTCCATTGTAATTCAGCTCTGCTTCAATGTCTCTTCGCCAGCTGTCACACCCTCTTCTTTCTGCTGCCCCTAAGGATTATCCGGTCTACCCCAACTTCCTCCGCGGGATTTGTGTTGTTGTGGTCCTTGAGAACTCCTTTGCAACTACTCCTCGTTGATGACCTTTCCGGTCACTGCGTTTTGATAAAAATGCACTTCAGGCAGTGTTTTACGAACGTTGAGTCATGCAGCGAGACCGGTTTGACGTTAGAATAAAAGACGCGCCGTTTTCTTGTCGTGCTGATTTCTCGTTAAGACCTGATATTCATCGACATAACAAAGGCCTCTCGTGCATTTCCTGTCTTGCATGATGTTTCGGTCACCACTCTCACCCAGCGCCCCATTCCCACTCTCAATCAATCACGCTGCCCAGTACACAAAGAAATCGTAGTCGATTGACTGTCCACTGACTGTAACGGGGGTGTTGACTGTGGTGTGAGTCCCTCCACGGGTCTGTTGTCAACCTGCTGAACCCAAAGCCCTGGCTCTGGTGATATCATTACAAGGTGGGTGATCTGTCGTGCATCTGGCTGCAGTTGTGCGAGAGGAATGCTAGGTCGTCAAACAAGTCGGCATCTTCAGGCTGTGTCCAAATTGTCCATGGAATTCCATTGTTCGTACCTATTGTGGTCTTCATGGTCCGGTAGACAACCAGGAGAAAGAGGAAAGGTGACGGTAGGCTCTCTTGATCAACTCGGATTTTGATCTTGTCTGATGGCTGACTATACAGAAGTCTTCAAAGAACCAATGGACACAATATTCAAACTCAGAGCTCTTGATTTTTGACAGCTTTTCTTTAAACTTGTCCACTGATTGAGATCCGCAGCCCAGCATGGTCAATCAGACCACTGCTGGTACATAGGTTTGGAATGCATCCTGTGGCAGTACGTTTGACAGGGATGGGTCTGATCAACCATAATGGACAAAGACCGTCTGAAACTTGTGGTCACACTGATTCTGTACAACCACCCTTTTTTTTTTATCAGCACCATCAGTGACACGGTTTCTAAACAACTCAACAAAGCATCAACCTGAACACATTTTTAAAGTTCACTTCGGCGTGACAAAAATCGTCGATGAAACACATCATCAGCAGCAAATACTGTACGTCATGCTGATGATACACCTCACCCCTCTCAATCTACTAACACGGCAATTCAACTCTTTGGTAAGTGTAGTTGTGTAGCCCATTTACTGATCAAGAAACATGTGCTGATTATGCCCCAAACTCCTGTCCTCCCTAATCATTCTTTCATTCGACAAAAGAAAAAAAAAACGTTTACTGTCGATCCCAGTCCCTTCTTTCTTCTTTTTCTTCTTCTTCTTCTTCTTCTTTCTCTCTCTCTCTCTCTGCCTCCCACCCCCCAAAAAAAATCTCCCTCTCCACAAGTTTTTAATCACTTCTTATCTCCAAAGCGAACTGGCATCGACCCCCTTGGACAATCTGATCCACCCGGCACCGTGTCTCCCACTGCCACCCTTGCCTCCATTTCTCAGCATGAAATAATGTTCCACTTCAGGATTCACTGGGCCATAGCTGTCAGGTCCCAAGAGGAAAGCCACTGCAGGAGACCAGCGCTGCACTGTGTGCTTGGGAGACTACAGCAATGCCGAGAAGCGACTGGAATGACACTAGTTAACTGGATCCTTTCTCGTGACAGTTACTATCGTGGAGCCAGACTTCACGTTGCCACCTTCTTTAACGAGAAGGTCCATTACCGACAACTGCAACTAAATAGTCAGTACACCACACTGAATAACTGTCGCTCTCTGCAAAATGTGAAATGGATACTTGTTAATGCGTTCCTTCAAAGAACACCCAATGAATACACGGACGCTGGAATTCGGCACGGCCCCCTCTGGAAACTTGATGTCGCTGGAATGTCGTCAATTACTGTTCATTGTTCAGCAAACAAACCTTTCTCGTGGACAGACTGCTGGAAGCCATAGACTTCGGCTGCGAGAACAAACTTGGATGTCGCTGTGTATGAGAATGTCGGCATGGGTTAAATACCACCAATGGAAGGTGGATGGTGGGGGGGGGGGGGGGGGGGGGGGGGGGGGGGGGGGAGAGACAGACAGAACAAGACAGAGAGAGGAGGCAGACAGACAGACAGACAGGACAGACAGACACACAAAGAGAGAGAGAGAGAGAGAGAGAGAGAGAGAGAGAGAGAGAGAGAGAGAGAGAGATTTTGAGAAGGCCACACACAATCTTAGTGGGGGTGGGGGTGGGTGGGTGGGGATGGGAGCATGTTTTTATGGTAATCAAACAGAACGATGCTGTTGAGATCTGTATTGGTTTGAGTCACAACTGACTTGCTTTTCTTTTTCTTTTTTTTCAATCTTCTTTTTAGCAATCCTGACGTCAGTCAGATCTATGAGATCAAGACACGGGCTGACTTAATTAATCAGGACAAAAGAACAGCTCTTTGAAGAAACACTACCCAAAGCACTGACAATAATAGAACACACACACACACACACACACACACACACACACACACACACACACACACACACACACACAGAATCACGAGAGAGAGAGAGAGAGAGAGAGAGAGAGAGAGAGAGAGAGAGAGAGAGAGAGAGAGAGAGAGAGAACAACACATTCATTTACTCTTGCAACTACCGATAACACGATCCCACTACAGGCAACACGACCCCGAACAATACTCTCAAGCTAGCACAACTAATAAACTCACATATACATATTTAGCAACAAAAAGACAGTGAGCCCCTTTTCAATGTGTCCATTCATAAAGAATTAGTCTGATTAAGATACTGAGACAACTGATGTACTGTGGGATAAGAAGTCAACGAAAGCTATTAATACATAAAAAAAGAAAGATGGAGAAATATGACGAAAAAGAAATTAAATAAGACTGAGTAATGTTTCTCTTTTGTCTTTTTTTTGTGTGTGTAGCCAAAGAAAAATGCATGGGATGCATAAACATCAAGCGTCTGAAGGTATTCCATGCGCAGCATACATCTCAGGCAAAAACCACCACGCACACACACACACACACACACACACACACACACACACACACACGCACGCACGCACGCACGCACGTGCACACCTCCGGCCCTCCCTCCACCCAAAACAAACAAACAAAAACAAAAACACTCCCCAAATTGTGAACGGTTACTACATAACAGATGCTGTTATGTCACAAGCGAAGACGACGTTAAATTTATTGACACAAAGAACGAAAATTAAAGAATATAGAGAAAAAAACGAATAGAAGCTGTTATACTGCGGTCAAATCAGTAACCATTCTTTCAATGCAGAAAAGTGTCGTTATCTCAGTAATAAAAAAAAAAAAAAAACAAAAACAAAACAAAACAAAAAAAAAAAAACCAGCAACAACTGTCGTCCACAGAATAAAGTAATGGCTTACTTAAACGACACTTGAAACGGGGTACAAAAGGTTTGTACTAAGCACTGGTTGTACGATGTTAAGACGTTAGTGCAAGTATTGATAAACGTCCTTTGTTTCATAATTCTTTTCGCAAAATCTTCCTTGCGTACGTGTAAAATACGAGGGGGGTTCCAACGATTAAAAAAAAAAGTACTTTCGTTACAAGATTGAAGAACACAGTGCAGATTCAAACCTATCGAACGATGACTTCATTACCGTGTGGTTGGTTTACAAAACATTATCCTTAGAAAGTTAACATCTTTAATCAACGATTTTTTTCATGCCCGACATACATGCAAGATCTGACCATACGTTTTTGTTTTGCTTGATTGTTTTTTTTGTGTGTGTTCTATTCTGCTCA
>JADBJO010000342.1:472236-487236 GCA_016801955.1 Conus betulinus | reverse complement strand
GAAAAGGAAAAGAAAAAAAGAAGGAACGAAAAAAAAAAGGAATGAAGGAAGTCATAAAAACAACAGATGAAATGTCTCTGACTGGTCAAAAACAAATTTCACAAACAGAATACACACCCAAATACTCTTCAGTTATGACCCCTCTTTAAAGAAAAAAAAAAAAAGAAAAAAGAAAGAAAAAGAAAAAGGAAAAAAGCAAAAAAAAACTGTGCGTGCAACTGATCAAGTGCTGAAGACGGGTCTAAGGTGACACCCTGGCCAACACTTTTTGATACGGGGGTCGGGTGTTTGATCCTTTGTGGCGAATTGATTCCCCTTCCCCAACCTTCAGTAGGCAAGAAAATGGAGGTGGAAGAGAGGTAGGAGGAGAAGAGGGGGCCGGAGGAGGTGGAGGGAGGACCGGGTCTGTTGTGCAGTGGTGTGACGTTAAAGGTGTCAATCAAAGTTTTTGTCCCCTTTGCTCCAGGTCTGGGAAGGTATTGCGGACCGGCTAATCCCCTGATCCCCCCCCCCCCCCCCCCCCCCCCCCCCCCTGCCTTCTATTTCTGTTGCCCCACTTTTCACACATGCCTGGACACATCCGCCAAAGCGCTCATGTATACACACAGGCGTGCAAGCAAATATCAATGAGCCAACTGGCGCGAACACATACACACACACGAATATATTTGTCTGTCTGTCTCTCTCGTCTGTCTATCTATATAGATCTAGCTACACACATACATGCATGCACGTGCGCGCGTATATACATACATACATACATTGACAGAGAGAGAGAGAGAGAGAGAGAGAGAGAGAGAGAGAGGAGAGAGAGAGGGAGGGAGAGAGAGAGAGAGAAGGTGGGTGAGAGAGAGAAAGCGACAGACAGACAGAAAGGGGTGGAGGGGGAAGAAAAGGAAAGGTGTGAAGGAGAGAGAGAGAGGAAAGTGTAGGAAGAGAGACACATATAGATCGGTAAAAAGAGAAAGAACACGAAAGAGGAGGGCACTTACAGCCACACACAGACAGAGAGGGGAGAGAGGGAGAGAGAGAGAGAGGAGAGAGAGAGAGAGAGAGAGAGAGTCTTCACAGACCCACATACTACACGGTACAAACGTATCACACCACACACATGCTACATTACACAAACACATACTATACACGATACAGATCACACCACACACATGCTACATTACACCACACATACTACACACACATACAGATCACACCACACAGTATGCTACATTACACCACACATACTACACACACACAGATCACACCACACACATGCTACATTACACCACACATACTACACACACATACAGATCACACCACACACATGCTCCTTTTCACCACACATGCTATACACACAATATCACAGAAATATCTTCACTTACATGCCCCTACGCCACACACACACACACACACACACACACACACACACACACACACAGGACAGACAGACAAGACAGACACACACACACACACACACACACACACACACAACACAGACACACACACGAGACAGACAGAGAGAGAGAGAGAGAGAGAGAGAGAGAGAGAGAGAGAGAGAGCGGGGGGGATAGACAGAGACAGGTCAGAGGATGAAGAACACGAGAGAAGAGGAAGGAGCTACGCACACGCATAGATACATAAACCGAGAGAGAGAGAGAGGGGGGGGGGGGAGAGACGGAGGAGAGAGAGAGAGAGAGAGAGAGAGAGAGAGAGAGAGAGAGAGAGAGAGAGGATGAGAGAGAGAGAGAGAGAGGACTGACAGCAGACAATGAGACAGACAGACACAGAGCACGTACTGCGCGAAAGGTCTTTCCAGCACAGAGACGATTTTGCCGCCGACGATCTTTTCCTTGAGGACTGGCGTGTCCTCCGTTCCGAATGGAGCATCTCTAGTCGTCAGTGCCTGATTGGCCTGGTAATCCAATTCCGTCACTTCGCTCTGATCAAAAACAAAGAAACAAACAGTTTTTGAATGGCTGTCAGATGGAATAAAAGCTGCATAAGAATTTCTGGCTGCAAAAGGATGAATTAAATCTGTACGAGATTTTTGGCTGAGGCTTTTCGATGTGGGCTGATGAACCAAGTATTGATTAAAACAACCACAACAATACACACACACAGAAAGAACTACAGCAAGAAAAGTATACAAGGATGAATTAAAGCTGTACGAGATTTTTGGCTGAGACTTTTCGATGTGGGCTGATGAACCCAATATTGATTAAAACAACCACAACAATACACACACAGAAAGAACAACAGCAAGAAACAACCACAACAATACACACACAGAAGAAAGAACAACAGCAAGAAAAGTATACAAGGATGTGGGACTGAGAACAGGGCGCTCCACACTGTGACAATCACACATCTCCACAATATTCCACACTGGCGAGTCTTCAATTTATCCATGCCGCCCCAGTGACAGCGGAACATTCCAGCGGCACTGAAAGTGGAAACCTAGCCTGCCAACACACACTGATGGGTGCGAAACTTTACTGGCCACTAGAGGGCCTTCACCATGCAGCAGCCATTGCCAGTACCTCCAGGATTCCTGCCAAAGTGAACGGAGAAGACCTTCCCATGGTGCTGTTGATCTCACTTGATCATCACCCATCAGTGACTGATTAATGAAAGAATTTTTTTTAATGAGTGTACATATATATATATATATATATATATATATATATATATATATATATGCATATATATATGAATTATATATATAATATATATATATATATATATATATATATATATGTGTGTGTGTGTGTGTGTGTGTGTGTGTGTGTGTGTGTGAATATGTATGACAACTTTCCACAGTTAGTCTCATTATGATCATAACTCACCCAGAATACTGTTTACATGTGGTTCATGTGGTCCCCCCCCCCCCCCCTTTTGTGTGTGTGTGTGTGTGTGTGTGTGTGTGGTGTGTGTGTGTGTGTGTGTGTGTGTGTGTAACACATGATACCCTGTTTCTCATTGAACATTGGCTATCTTTTCTCAACCAACATCAGCATATTAATGCCAACACATTATTTCACCTGTGACAATAAACATCACCCCACAGCATTGTTTACTTTTTCTTTTTCACTACACCCCCCCCCCCCCACCTCTTAGTAGATGGAGATATAAGAGCTCTCCTTCTCTTGCCCCCCCCCCCCCCCCCCCCCCCCCCCCCCACACACACATTACCCTCCTCCCTCCACACCCACACCCTTTTTTCCAACCACCCACCCCCCCCCCCAAACTATACCTTATCACCGTTTAATCTTCCATCCCCTTCCCTCCCTTATTAACATTACCTAACACCTTTCACAGCTACCCACACATAACCACTACCACCTCCTTCATCATCCAGCGAAATCATTTATCTATTTATTCACTTGATTTTTTAAAATTACAGTTACTCTCATTTTTATTCTTTTACTTATTAATCAAAATTACTAGCACTATCATTATTATCATTGCTATCCCTTCTATATATATATATATATATATATATGTCTTGTCCTGTGCTTTGTCAGTGTCCTTGGCGGTAACTAACCCCCTCTCTTTCTAAATTATACAAGGCTGATTACACTAACAGTAGTAACTAACAGCAGTAGTAACAACTCTAAGAACGAGAATGATTGGGGGTGGGGTGGGGGGGGGGGGGGGGGGGGGGGGGGGAAGAAACAATAACCACCCTAACCTTTGCTATGCTCTGCATGGGAAACAATTAGTCGAACTTTGTCCCCACGCTCCAAATAGCCGTGTAAAAGAAAAACAAACAAAAGAAACAAAGGAAAAAAAAAAAAAAAAAAGAAAAAAACGTAGGAAAACTAAGATCAAATGAAATAGTTTGAAAAATGTGAAGAAAGGGGATCGAAGGGGATCGGTCCTCATGGTAGAAGGCAAAGCGGGCTGTCCATTGCACTGTACAGTCGTCGCTGCTGGGGAAAATGCACGTGAAAATCTTTTAGGAGAAAAAAACAGTGGTGAGGATGGGTGTTCAATAAAATGATAATTACTTTAAAGAAAAATTAAGTGGCCTACATGGGTGTCAAATTAACGACCTCCCTGTTCATAGCACGACATTGTACCTAAGTTGAAGTGAGTTTATGGGCAAGCTGGTCTGAGTAAGCACTGATTATATGTATGAGCATTACATCCTACCAAGCCAGGTGTGCTGTGTCTGTTTTTAGTTGTCAGAGAAATGACTGTTTGCGACTCATTACAGCATTATCCATGTTTTGTACGTCGGCGTACAGACAATTATCAGGCCTTTCTGTCGTCACCTATCGATAAAGAGACTGCTGGCAAGCGGACTGGCAGTGTTGACACGGGGTGACGTGTGTGTATGTAAAAAAGTACCGCGAGTGGACCGACGCTAATTTCACACCGCCAAGGTGACGGGTGACAGTTCACAGGCCAGCAGAAACTGTTCTAACGGAAGAAGAGGATTTTTTTTCTCGAGTGATCTGCCTGGATCACGTAGTGGTCAGGTCCCCATCGAAGACCTCTGGCCTCACTTTTTCCTCTGCATGGAGCGCTTCTGTCTCAACCAGACGCGGCAGTTTTATTTCTGCAAGGGTTTCCAATACACACATCGCTTCAGATAGACAGAGAGCTTGGGTCTTGATGCTATGTAGGTCGAGAAATCACGAAAGCAGCCTCCCATGGGCCTGGCCCTCTGTCGTACAAACCGAACAGGCTTAAGAGGCATGGAGATCAACGGCATATCCTGCGCAATAGTGGCTCCGTGTACAGCTCGCTCATGGGAACAAGTGGTCCAGGCTTCAAGCCTCTTCTGGGTGAGCTTCATCACCCACCAGTCTCCATCTCCACTACACCTTGAATCGTGATCTAGGAGCAACTCGTTTGAGAGACACTGCAACGGATCATCTACAACAGCAAAGCCGCTCCTGGTGACACTGAAGAAAATCTGTTTTGACTGGGGGGAAAACCGTTTTCATGGTGTATATATGTAAGACGAAGAAACAAAGAACGCTTTCCTCGATTTGTACGGCTGAAAAGATTCAGACGGAATGAAAAATGTGGCTGGTTCGCAAATGAACTAAAACACGCAGTGTTTTTGGTTTGTTGGTGGATTGTTTTATGGAAGAATGACAGGTTTCTTTATATCCTTGACTCAGTTGACCTTGTTCGTGTGGTAACCAATAACGTCACATTCTAACTCCTTCCTGAGGGCGGTGACTGAGAACCAGACTGCGACGAGTTTTAGCACTAACCGATTCTATTCAAAGGAAAGAGTGTTAGAGTTTCCACAGGGATGTGTGGGATCCTATCACTCGACAGGGATTTCACAGCTGTAGACAAATGGGAAATATCACCACAGGAATCAGAACCCATGCATAAGAAAAACGCACAGAGGTGTGAGTGAAACTGTGAAGGCACTTAAGAACACACACACACACACACACACACACACACACACACACACACACACACACACGATAAAAGCAAAGTTCAACTCTCTCTTCTCCCCAGGTGCTCCTACATTAAGCTGTTCCATTCTCTCCATTGGCCTACTCTCTATGAATAGGAACACTTTCTTTCTTTTCTCTTTTTTAACGTGAAAGCATGCAATCACTGAATTCGATAACTGGTAGACGAATGAAAAAAAAAACAAAAACCTGTTTTAATTTCCTCTCACAGCTTAAACACACATGCAGTTCCCACGAGAACTCTAAACTGCACTTTCAAAACTAAACACAAAACCCGTTGTGAATACGCCATGAATTTATTGCCTGAGGTTTGGCTATCTTGATTGATTAGGAACATGCTATCGCCCCGTGTTTTTTGAGTGCACCATTGTTCGGGTGGTACGGGTCATTTTTTCCCCTGTGTTTATAAGGAGCCTTTATTAGCCCATTCGCGTGGATTTTATATTTGACTTGATGATTCTCGCTGACAGTAAAACAAAAGATCAGTAACACTCCGAGACAGAGCTGATCGCTAGTGAAAATGGTATCTTAGACACTGCAGAAAAATGTTTTCTTTCATATATCGGAACGTCATTTATTGAAGAATTTTGATAATAAAAAAATTCTTGAGTATGACTGCCGTTACCATCCCAACTCACATACCTACCCCGCCTTCTCCCCGTTGACCCACTCAAATGGATACGACAATAAACAAAATACAAACAGAAGATTCTATTTGAAAACGTGTCCTCAACGCCCATGATGATGTCTCTACAAAACGTATACCTGTTAGATCTATTGCGTGTTGACCTTCATCTTCTCGTGGACGGTTAAACAAAATGTACATCACTGTAACTTCATGCACTTCCTGCTGCTCTGGTTGAAGTGTAATCTCAGTTTTGGCTTCCTCGCTCGGTTCTCATTTCCGAGGTCTTCGACATCGGCTGATCCACAATGTCCATCGATGAAGTGCTGAGAGCCATCTCCAAGCTTTGAGAAATATCATTCATCGCGGTTCCTCATGTCACTCTCACATAGGACACTGTAAGGCTGACGGCAGATTTTCAAGCCCCCCCCCCCCCCCCGTCTCGTCTCCACTGGCATTGCTCCTATGCCGCTTCCAGCTACATGATGCACGTAAAAAACTATCTTCTGTCACAAAGAATTCTAGCTTTCATTCCCTTAAAAAAAAAGCGTCACTGCAAGCAAACTTGTCCTTAACCGCTTAACCACGACTGCAATGACATGTGGCCAAACTGCTTTGCAAATTTAAGCCAAATCCAAAAACCTACCTCTTTACTGGCAGACATTCATCGGATGAAAGTTTCACAAAAGGTAAGCTGCTTAGGTACTAACGTTTTTGACATGATGTTATAAGTCTTCCTGGTTTAAGTTAAAATTTCAGTATTTCCACAGTGTGGGCTCCCAACCATATGCCTCGGAGTATTTGTTCAGCCCCCCCCCCCCCCCCCTCCCTCCACAACACTGCGGTAAATTAATGCCATAAGGTAGGTACTAGTATATACCCACATGGAAAGGGTCCCCCTTGAGGTCTGACAAGCCTCGAGAAAATGTTACCAGCTG
Organism: Conus betulinus; assembly: GCA_016801955.1. Lineage (NCBI taxonomy): Eukaryota > Metazoa > Mollusca > Gastropoda > Neogastropoda > Conidae > Conus > Conus betulinus. The sequence goes on along the minus strand of JADBJO010000342.1, from coordinate 480,232 downwards.
GTGGAATCTTTGTGCTCATCGAGCTACGACAAATGTGAATCCACGAAGGCTATGCTGGATATTTGCATCTTGTGAGCGCAACCTTGGTACACAGGATTAATGCCAGTAATTGGAATTTATTCGGTATGCGTGCCCGTGTGAAAGATTAAAAAAAAATTCTAGATTGAAAAAAAATGCATGTACATCTGTTTGCGTTAAATATGTGCCACCGTGTATTAATGCATGGATTTATGTATGTTGGTTATCATAGTTGCATTGCATGTTTGGACAATAAGATTAAAAAAAAAAAAAAACCACTGACGATACATAGATCCGGGTTGGGATGGAGGGAGTGAATGAGGGTGGTGTTGACAAGTGGCAAAATCACAAAACAGATGTAAGGCCACATTTAAGCAAGAAACACACACACACACACACACACACACACACACACACAACACACACAACAAACAAATACACGCAACACACGCACACACACACACACACACACACACACACACACACACACACACACACACACACACACACACGCGCGCGCGCACGCACGCAGAGGACAGACAGAAGTGGAGGGCAGGGGGGAGACGTGAACATCATTAAGCCCATCATTTGCACACCATTTCCATGTTAAAAGGGAAGACGGCTTTGAACCCTTGCCACCTCACGACCGTTAAATCGCGCCGCCTTTGATCTGCCCTCTAATGGACCATAAAGTTCTGCAAGAAGGGCCCCGAACGGCGCAGGTGACAGGGGAAAACACTGGAGGGCGTGTGACTTGGTGGCGTTCTGACCCATTGCCTGCCTCCGAGAACACCCCCACCCTAGTCCATGGAGTCGCTGAGCACCGATTGGGATCTCTCTTATGAGGTCCTCTCTCTCTCTCTCTCTCTCTCTCTCTCTCAAAAGAATCCTAGTCGACTTGTCTTGAACGATACGGCCAGACAACTACGTTAGGTTAATGCGTCGGTCTGGCATCTGCCAAGTCTTACCATCGGGTGTTCTATCCCAATCCATTCAGTTTTTGTTTTGTTTTGTTTGTTTGTTTGTGTGCTAATTCGTTCAGCTGTAGCCCTGCGCATATGCCCACACAGCTTAGCAGATCTCTGTGCAACATGTATGGGACAGCCTGCACGCGGCGACACCTTGATAAAACTGAAACTAGAACAAGAAATCAGCACAGTAACGAATCGAAACATTTGTTGAAGGTCTGTGTAATAATATAAACATCGTTAACGTCTTTAAGCAGTGAGGCGATGTGTAAATAACTTATTTGACCTAAAGTACTTCTCTTGCCGCCCGCACTGCCTAGTCCACCACATCTTATTCAGACTTGCCAAAGTAACTGTTGCAAATAAGCCCTATCTGTTGGGGGGGGGGGGGGGGGGGGGGGGGGGGGGGGGGGGAAGTCTCTCGGAATCAGCCACCGTGGCGCAGAGGGTAGCATCATGGATTCCTGGCCGGGAGGTCCAGGATTCAATTTTCATCAGAAACATTTATTTTTGGTGGAATTTGTATGTCCGACCGGCTCCCAACCACAGCTAAGTGTTCTATGGGCTCAACTAGGAAGATTCAGACCATACAGCCGATCCGGATCTGGATCTGGCTGCATACGTCGCTGAACCAACTTGATTATATTGCGACGGAAAACAGGACGAGCGCCAAAAAAAAAAAAGTCCTTTTTTTTTCCCCTTCTCTTTTAAGGACTAACTATGTGTGGAGCTGCCGGATGGCTTCTACTTTCCGCTTTGCACATACAGGCAAACCTGTACATTACCGGCCCTTACCCTACAGAAGGTAGTGCCAAACCCCCCTCCTCCCCCAAAAAAGGACCCCACCCCCCCCCTTTCTCCACCTACCTTGCCTAACTAACTAATGTACAGCATGGGTGTCATCCACTCAGTGGATGCAGGCCCTCACCTCCGCTATGGATGAACAGTCCTATGGGGAAAGAAAAAGCTGCACATACCGCTCATCAAGATTTTACACAAAGTTGCAAGCTTTACAGCATACGTAGCCGGTGCACATGTGACGTCAACTTGTAGGAGTCGACATCTTTTACAAACTGATGTGAATATTTTTCATCATAGGTTACGTCAAATCTCTTGAAACTTTGTAATATGTTTTTCCTGAGCAACAGCTTCAAAACACGTAATATAAAAAGAATGACTCGGGATTCAACACGGTTCCGCCCCAAATATTACGGATTCGAACATGGGCCACTTTCATCTGTTCACAAAGATTGGTTGTAATAGAAGTTTTTGCCTGATCCGCGAAAAAAAAAAATGGAAACGATGACCTTAGACAATCAGAACTGAAAACGACTGCTCCTTCAATAAACTTAATTTGGTAAAACATACGAAAAGCAGCCTTCAACACAGAAGACTATCACAAAAACAATTTTTCCGCAATGATATTCGAACAGATACTAGAAATATTTAAGTCAAACATCTAACTGCATATAATGATTCTTTCTGCAAGTTATCTGTACTAACACTGGAGCATTCAGTGCGGAACCAGTGTCTTATTATTAATTAATCTTGGTAAAACACAGAATTTTTTTAATGAACACATGGATAAACAAAGGACTTATTTTCTATTAGTTCTTGGTCGATCGTAGCCATTCATTTTCTTATCAACAATTAAACAAAAGTACAGTTTTATATTTCACTTTCAAGCTTGTGAAACAGAAAAGCAAGACGTATGCTTACTGAGAATCATATTTGTTCAAAATACTATACAAAACGGGACACAAAACTGTTGACAAAGGGAAAATGTGTATGTGTATGTATATACGCCTAAGCCTTGGGACTAATGTCATCGAAAGAAAAAGGCTGGTCTGAACAGTGATCGAAGTACTTTCTTAATTGCTCCACTTAAGACTAATGCACAGGTGCCTTAGGACAAGTGTACTGAAATGGTCATACTGAACAGAGATCGAGGTATGCTCTGTCACACTCACTCGCACAAGCATGCATGCGCACACACAAAGAACACACACACACACACACACACACACACACACACACACACACACACACACACACACACACACACACACACACCTAATTAACACACACACACACACACACACACACACACACACACACACACACACACACATCTAATTACCAATCTAAAGCGAAAACTCAGCACAGTATGGAAAGAAAGGATGAATCCAAAGCTGGATAATTGTAAACAGTATACTTTACACTACGTGTGAGAACAGACGTGACTGCAGGCTACATGAACATTGCTCAACACCAGCTTTATTCTCGGCTTTATTCACATTTCCGCTGTCCGTAACATTTAGAGTAAATATATCCTTCCCTTACCCTACCAATCTCTATTCCTTTCTGTTCGCAGCAAGTTTTTGGCAGTCCGACTTCAAAAATGCTGTAGGGGAAATAGGATCGCATGCAAATATGCTCTTGGTTTACATTGTTCAAACGGAAATCGTATTATGTGAGTGACACATTCTCAAATTCCTAAGAAAGTCATACAGATACCAAGAAATGCATACAATAAACATTCGAATGAAAAGAAAAGATTCCAAATGCTTAACTTGAAACCTCTGTAGGTAAACGAAAAATTGATCTGAATATGCTGATCACGACAGCAACTTCGAAGCCGGATCAGTTTTATGAGAAGGGGGCCAGGGATGGATCAGAAGGAGGCACTTCAGCAATGGGGGAAAGAGAGCAACCTGGCAAAACTGCCATTTTTGTCAACCCGAAGGGATGGGGAGGGGGAACGGAAGGGGGTGTGGTAGGGGTGGGGAAGGGGGGAGCGTGTGATCTGCCTCCAATCACGTTCGGCCCTGAACTTGTGTCCCTCACGTTCAGCCCTGAACTTGTGTCCCTCACGTTCGGCCCTGAGCTTGTGTCTCGAATCTGTTTAATACCGAAGAACTCTTACACACGAATGTTAGCGAACCGCCCAGAGAAACGTGGACAAACGACTCACAAGACAAAACACAACGCGTTTCGACATCTTAGGTCTTCTTCAGGTGAGACACAGACAAATAAAATAATGAAAATTCACTTAGCTTTGATCGCTTCAGATCGCTTCACAGTTCAGCGCAAGGAAGAAGACGTACTTCCTTGCGCTGAACTCTGAAGCGATCAAAGCTAAGTGAATTTTCGTTTATTTTATTTGTCTGTGTCTCACCTGAAGAAGACCTACGAGGTCAAAACGTGTTGTGCTTTGTCTTGCGACTCGTTTGTCCACGTTTCTCTGGGCGGTTCGCTAACATTTATTTAAGATTTGTTTAGATTTCCGCCTGCAGTCGTGTCACTTTGCAACTAATACCGGAGAGCTCTGAATAGAATTACGAGAATTAATCTTTGCACAAAACAGCTTGATTCCAAACCATTAACAACAAGCTGGTAAGTCTTATGTGAATGATCTCAGGAAACAAAAAATAGATTAAAAATATGCTCGTTGTCATACAAATGCAAATGTATGTGCCGCACGCGTGCACAATGGGTTTGTGTAACTCGAAGTGCAACGTGAAGATAGAAAGGCAGATTAAAATTTGACGTTCCCTCAACGGTGAATCCCAAACTTCTCAAATTTCCTGCAAAGAAAGGGACAGGCAAAAAAAAAAAAAAAAAAAAAAAAAAAAAAAAAAAAAAAAAAAAAAAAAAAAGGAAAAAAAAAAAAAAAAAGAAAAAGAAAAAGTCGTTTTATGCCAGTAAACAATAACGGTCCTTTGAATCTTCGTGGACGGAAGACTGAAAACGAAAACGTCAAGATTATCTTCCGATCCCACCCATATATGAAAGCTGCACAAATACAACTGGTGTCAGTTTCGTAGCCATTTTACGTCGCAACAGCTGACTGGTTTCGGTTTCACTGCATGGCGAAGAAGTCAACGAAGCTTTCTTCTTTATCTTTTGATCTCTACCATTTCTTGCCCCGGGCCACCTCATACGACTCTGTAAGGGCTTAAAAATATTCCAAATCATCCAGATGATCAAATATTTCTACGGAAGGCCATAAAAAAGACCCTGATCAGATCAGAAAATAAAGGACATGGAACACGTACAATTTTCAAATAAGCAAAACCCCAAACATTGTGCAAGTGTTACTACGCAGTGTGTTGAAGGGGTCGCTGTAAAACGCCAGAATCACTTTATACAGGAAAACACAACCGCTCACTCTCCTTCAGACAGGATCTCTGGCCGTCTCCGTGTGATGGCGTGTATCACCGTCATGGACCATGGTGAATCTGATTAGAAAACATCTTGCTGCTGTACATAACACGCTAAATAAACACACAAGTTGACATATTTATTGTTTAAACCAATCCGATTTTAATGTTTGGCAGAAAGGAACGATTTTTCAAGGGAAGGTTTTATTGTGAGGTTTTGAATATGGGCCTCCTGTTGATATTCATATTACTTCCTGTGGAATTTTATTTTGGCATAGCAGTGTTTACAGTATACTACAAAGGTTTTACCTCTAAGTTCACCATCTTCATTTTATCATCATCATCATCATCATCATCATCATCATCTTTTCTTCTTCTTCTTCTTCTCCTTCTTATAATTATCATTATCATCATCATCATCATCATCATTATCATCAGGGCTATATCAGCCTCCATGTGTCTTCAGTCGCATCATGTTCGCGCCGCTCATTCCGACAACCTGAGATATACAAAAGCAGGAAACAATATGTTGCCGCTGACTCACTTTGGTGGCGTTTACTGGTGTCTGGTTTGATCCAACATACCTTCTAGGCTGCGACAGTAATTGTTTTTCACCAACGGCAAAGCCAGCAGATGTCAGCGTCATCCTCCCGAGAACGTCACCACGCTTTTTCACCACAAGTCATTGGGGGTTTGACGACACAGAGGGATTGGTAACGTCACCACGCTTTCTCACCACAACAGTCATTGGGGACTTGCCAACAAGAGTGCTTGGTAACGTCACCACTTTTTCACCACAACAGTCACTGGAGACTTGCCAACACAGAGGGCTTGGTAACGTCACCACGCTTTTTCACCACAACAGTCACTGGAGACTTGCCAACACAGAGGGCTTGGTTACGTCACCACGCTTTTTCACCACAAGTCATTGGGAACTTGCCACACACAGAGGGCTTGGTTATGATTTCACCACATGCATGGATCATGATCATATCATCATCATCTCACCATCATCATCATCATTAAGAATACCTATACTGCGTCTAACCTTGAATTGATACCAAGCTCTTAGCACTTTGATATCCACACTTCCCTTCATACAACGGGCTGTCTTCTTAGGTAGAGCTGACTGAAGAGCTGCCTGCTGGTGCTACTTTCAGTCGTTTCCCGCATCATGAGTCTGTCAATCAATCAGTTTTTCATTCCTAATTTCATTCATTCGGTGCATGTTTACGTGTATACATGTATCCACACCAACGGCCAAATTTGGTGACGGGATTTTATGTGAATGCAATATGTTATGTCCGTGTTCACACACACTTGGTTTGTAGTCTCATTCAAAGGACTTTTTGGAAACCGGAGTCAGAACCAACGTTACCTCCAAGGAAAAAAAATCCCTCTGTACCAAACCGGTCCGCAGAGATTTGAACCTACAACCCAGGATCACCAGGCCAAACGAGTCCGGCGCTCTACCAACTGAGCTATTCCAGCCCCAAGTGAATGTGGAGATGACATCAAAACTGAGGTCATCATGGCAGCAGGCTACGATGGGCGACAGAACAGATGACATTTTATGACGTCAGATGAAGGCGATGACGAAGTTCAATTCGAATCCGAAACCATATGACAGGGTTGTACCGTATGTTTCTTTTTTGTACTCCCAGTTCTTATAGAACAGGGAGTACTTTAGAATGGGAACGGAGAAATGCTGTCTGTCAGTAAGGAGATGATAGAATTTTACCCGGCTATAATCACACTTTAATGATTACTTATTTAACGTATGGAAGCACCACTTCCACAACAAATGAAGCAGTGCAAACAGTTTCTGAGTCACGCACACACACACACACACACACACACACCACACACACACACTGTCTTAATGTGCATGGGTGTCACGTAGGACTGTTCCAGAATCCTTTCTTTTCTTGCCTCGCTCTTGTAATGCATTGGAGAGAGAGAGAGAGAGAGAGAGAGAGAGAGAGAGAGAGACAGCAGCACACACACGACCCCCCCAGTGAAGTAAGGGGAGCAGCCGAGCGGAACGGGAAATAAGTAATGCAAATAAAGAGCACTGTTCATATGCATGTGTGTATTTAACCCAGTGCCGGCAAATGGCTGGCACTGTTACCACATTCATGCCAGCAATATGCGTTCCCCGTTAATAAGCTTGTGGAACCAATGGACTCGCTTATGGGGAACTTCGCCTGCCTTCGGGCTTAGGAAAATACACTCTATTCAACAGGAGTACCGAGGACACACAAAAATGTGATGGGGGGGGGGGGGGGGGGGGGGGGGGGGGGGGGGGGGGGGGGGAAAGGACAAGAAGAATAAAATTCTGGTTGGACATAATTTTGTAAAACTGTTCAGTGGGCAGGCAGGCAAAAGTTTTTAACTTGCCTCAAGGAAAAAACAACCTGCGATAATTTAAGATTTCACAAAGTACAAAATGACGGAGGAGGAAAGGAAAACACGAAGCACATAATAGTTTTAGTATACACTTAGCAAACTCACACAGTGAACATCTCTCTCTCTCTCTCTCTCTCTCTCTCTCTCTCTCTCTCATTTATCGTCGTCTGCAAACTGGTCACCATGCGTGCTTTATTCTGACTGACCTCCGCCTTCTGCCTCAGCCGATCGCTGGCATTATATATTGCTATATCGCTGGCGCAATGAAATGTACATTGAGAATAGTTGTTTCTTGGTGCAAAATCTTCGACTGTCGACATAATTTCCCAATATCGGCAAAATAACGACGGAGATTTTTCTTTCTTTCTTTCTTCTTTTTTTCCCCTCCGCAGCAGATGTCTGAGATATTCATTGCTCTCACCTGGAGGGTAGGTCTCA
>JADBJO010000342.1:452236-462236 GCA_016801955.1 Conus betulinus | reverse complement strand
GTGGGTGAACTGTCAAGTTCTTATTGATTTCTGGTTCTAACTTCCTTGGTCTGCACAAATTGCGTCCTAAGTGGAGAAAAAAAGTTATTATACACGTGTTTGTTTATGATAATACTGGTTGAACGTAAAACTGCAAAAGAGAAAGATTTTACTCAAATATGTATGATTTTCGAAAGCACTTGAACAGCAGATTCAAGGTAGCGCTACACAAGTGAACGCTCCAAAATTACTGTGGAATGGGATTCTTATCCATCCCCATATTTTCTTCTTCTTCTATCTTTTTTTTCTTTCTTTTTATTTATTTATTTTTTTTTATGAAGACATGGTCTCTGCAAATAGACTTTTTTTTTTGTTAATAAGAATTATGACATTTACGTGGTACTACTTCGGTTCTGAAGTATCCACAGTGTCACTGTGCACTCTTTTTTTTTACTTTTGTTTAGGAACATAAGCTGATATTTTGTCTCTTTGTTGTCATTTCTGATTTCCCTCACTTGCTAGAATGTCTTTTTAAATGTCATTGCAAGTCTGCTTGTCTTTCAACATCACGAAGTCTGTATTTGGGTTTATGGCTGCACAGGGGATTCTTTTCCCAGAATTTCTTTCTCTTCTCACCCACATGTGTTCTCTCTCTCTCTCTCTCTCTCTCTCTCTCTCTCTCTCTCTCTCTCTCTCTCTCTCTCTCTCTCTCTCTCTTGTCTTGTTTTGATTGTTGTGTTTTATGTCGCTTTATGAGGGACTAAAGCCTACATATAAGTAAGCCATCTGAATGAATCTCTCTGTCTCTGTCTCCCTCTCTGTCTCTCTCTCTTTGTCATCAGTCATGCAAGGAACATTTTGATGTGTGTGTGTGTGTGTGTGTGTGTGTGTGTGTGTGTGTGTGTGTGTGTGTGTGTGTGTAGAGCACAGTATGTACATCAACAACACCACGTATGAAAAATGGCTATTCCAAGTCGTACTTTTCCTACTGTAAAATAACCTGTCTCTTTGCTCTCATGTTTATCTCTGTCTCTTTCAAGTTCACTGAGTTTCTGACAAGACTGGCATCGCTATTCACAGGTTTATCTCTGATTCTCAGTCTGTCAAATTCTCCTGAACTGTACGTCCCTCTGTCACTTTTCTTTTTCATTCTGTCTGTCTCTGCCTGTCGGTCTTTCTCTCTCCCACCCTCCCTCCTTTTCTCTCTCTGTTGTTATTATAATCTCCACATATCGCTTCATGAGGGTTAAGGCCTACATGAATAGATCCCCCATCCCCCCCTTCTCTCTCTCTCTCTCTCTCTCTCTCTCTCTCTCCTCTCTCTCTCTCTCTCTCTCTCTCTTTAATCCGATTGTTGGTTCGCCGCACTGACGCTACTAACTCTACATAAACCAGACGTGTGCTGAATGGAATGAATGCGGCTGACTTTTTTGTAACTGGCAAAAGATGGTAAACACAATACAAATCCTTCCAGGTGGGTTATCCTGGCACTCGTTTCGTCTAACAGTCTTGAGCTGTTCCTGAGACGCCGAGTATCTACGAACAATTTTACTTCCGTTCTTTTCTTCCAATGTAAAAAAAGTAAATAAACCACGTGCAGTTTGAACATAGCATACCTACCCCACACATACGTTCCTTCGAAACCCCAACAAACCTGCAGCGCATTAAAAACCAACCAACCAACCAAAAAGACGGGCAGGTGTAATTTCAGATAACAGTAGACAAAGGACAGATAATGCTTGTCACTGTAACTCAACACAGCGGTCTAAATCCTGGCCGCAATCAGCACGACTTCACGCCGCCCAACTCAGGCCCCCTGCAACTATAATGGCTGCTCTTGACGAAACCAACAGAACGCTTGGCACACCCACAATACACCGCCTAACCCGGAGTGTCCTCCGACTTTGACAGTTGAATTAAGCATTGCCAAAACTGAATTCAGGCCACCTTTCACAACATGCACAAGCAACAGAAGAAACTGCTGGGGCAGGAGACGAAAAACAAGAAAGAAAACTTGGCTGCGCAGAGACTTCAAATTCAGAAGGCGTTTCTGTTGAGGAACGGTATTAGAGTGTTGTCGATTCGGGCGTTTGCATGGCTAATGGCAGTCGATGACTTTGAAAACACTCTGTGACGTCAAATGAAAATCAGGCAGCAGATAGGTAGATAGATAGCCAGAAACAGACTAACAGACAGACAGGTGGATAGGTAGGTAGACGGATAAGAGGTAGGTAAGTAGACAGACAGACAAATACATGGACAGACACACAGATACATGAATACATAGATGTGAATGAAAGAAAAGCAATCAATACGCACCAAATCGCGCTCAGCTGAACGGTAGAAGAAACCAAGGACAAAGCAGGTAAACACTGGCACGTACAAACACAGAATGCTTGGAAACATCAGGGCCTTTACATAGCTATTGGCAACTACCGGTGCCTTTTCCTATCACATGAACTACGGGGAACCACAATCCACAACTATTGTATGAGCTATGTGAAGCCTCATCACTGTGTTTATTATATGAGCGAGGATTCTGTGTTGTCTCACAGCACTTAACGTCACAAATCAACCCTTTTAGTCTTGTTCTGTTACAAACGTTTTTACAGCTTCAATCCTCAGACCACTTTTAAAGAAACTCTTCCTTGAAGCAGCTTCTCAAATCAACTATAGGCCTGCCTCCAATTTGTCTTTTCTTGTCTAAAACAACCATGAAAATCAGTCTCCCACAGCTTCTGGCCAACCTTGAACAAAACAGTCTGCTCTTTCCTCATCAGTCAACTTACAGATATCGACAGCTCTGGTGAAAATTACAAATGGTTTATCGACTTTCTTCGACAACGATGAACATTCCGTTCTGACCCTACTCGATCTTTCAGCTGCCTTTAACGACGACTGACCGTTCTACAAAGACTAGAACTTTTTTTTTTTCCGCATATCTGACTCAGCTCTGTTCTTATGTTTTTCTTATCCGACTGATCGTTCACATACTCTCTCTGCGTAAATGTACACTATTCTCGAACAGCTTCTATATCTTATGGTGTGCTCCACGGTTTTGTCCTGGGATCGATTCTATTTGTGCAGTACGCTACTCTTGTCTCTCTGACGTCGTCAGTCGTCACTCCATGCTGCATGAGTGTTTCGCTGATAATACTCAGCTTCATCAGTCTGCCACTGTCACACAAATCGATAAGCTGGACACAGGAGTGCACCTCTGACCTTAAAACATGGATGACCCACAACAAGCTACAGCTAACTGACGACAAAAAACTGAACTTTTGGCTGCCTCTCCTGAAATTCTTCATTCATCCTTTTCTTCCTGATTCTGTTCTGAAAACGGTTCCTCTATTTCCTTTTCACCAACTTTTCGCACCCTTAGGGTCACTCTTGACCATTGCTTCACCTTCAAATACCATATTCCCAACATCTGTAAAGAAGCCTGTATTGAACCACGCAGAATTCGTTATAATTGCTACCTTCTCTCTGCAGAAGCAGCCTACACTCCGATATGTGCCTTTGTCATTTCCAGAACAGAATACTGTAATTCCCTTCTCGCGCGCATAAAAAAACTCATAACCTAATAGGAACCAATATTAATACATTTTCGTATAGTATAAGCTATTGGAATTTTTATCAACGCATTTCCCCTATAATTATGTGCGCTATATGGACCATTATCAACGTGTTTGTTTTATGTCTGTGCTGTGTGGACTATCATCAATTCATTATCACATTATACGGGGTAAGAATATTATTATCGAGTAGTTTGTTTTATGACACGAGCTGTATTGACCTTTATAAAGTAATAGTCTTTCATTCAATGTTTTTAAATCAGAAACTAACAAGAACGGAGCTATTTAGCATACAGAGAGAGAGAGAGAGAGAGAGAGAGAGAGAGAGAGAGAGAGAGAGAGAGAGAGAGAGAGAGAGAGAGAGAGAGAGAGAGAGAGAGAGAGAGAGAGAGAGAGAGCACAGGAGCGGGGAGAGAACAAAAAAGTGTGGAACGGTCAGCATCAGGTAGAACCCATGACAGGAATACAAGTACGTCTGTAACGGTCTTATCGGTATGTCCTAGGTTAACCATCGTAAATCAAGCCTCTTGCCGGCTGGCCCTAAACTTGGCGCGAGACAGTAACTGCCCACCTCTAGGTCAGAGATACTTCATCTTCTTCAGAGGAAAAGAAAGTCTATTCAAGGTAGTTCAAACTACTAGCATACTACGTCCCTCTCTCTGCCTCTCTGCATGTGTGTGTGTGTGTGTGTGTGTGTGTGTGTGTGTGTGTGTGTGTGTGTGTGTGTGTGTGTGTGTGACTTTGAGCTCATTGCAGGTTCTCCTCCATGCTCTTTTCGTTGATTGTCACTGTGTCCACCCTACTGCGCTATAACCAACTGTGTAATGGCCTCACTTCACCAATGTCCAACGCGCGACAGTTCTTACAACAATGTGTGTTCCATCTCTCTCTCTCTATAAATGTGTAGAAGATCAATTCGTAGGTGTATAATAAGTCGAGCAAGCGCGCGCACGCGTATGTATTTGCGGGTATGTGTACATGTACGCTTAAGTGTACATGTGCGTGTGTGTGTTTGTTCATGCTTATCTCTCTCGCTGCATGTATGTGCGTGTGGATGCGCACGAGCACGAGCGCACGCACGAGCATGCGCGTTCACATACGTGTGTGTATTCGTGCGTATTAATGTGTGGTGTGTGTGGTGTGGTGTGGTGTGGCGCGCGCGCGCGCGTGTGTGTGCGTGTTTGGTGTTGGTCCCGGGTATGTATATGAATATATGAACAGTATTCTCTCACTCGTGCACATGCAAACGCGTGACTTCTCTTCCCCCCACACCACTGCTCTCTCTCTCTCTCTCTCTCTCTCTCTCTCTCTCTCTCTCTCTCTCTCTCTCTCTCTCCACCTTCTAGCCCTTTCCCCCCTCTCCCTCCCTCAGAGAGAGAGAGAGAGAGAGAGAGAGGAGAGAGAGAGAGAGAGAGAAGAGAGAGAGAGAGAGAGAGAGAGAGAGAGAGAGACCACAAACACACATACAAACATACACCAGAGAGAGAGAGAGAGAGAGAGAGAGAGAGAGAGATCTCGCATAGTTGGCACAGATGCATTGTCACATTTACATGAAGAGTACTTTTCCTGGGGCTGTCTTACCATGCGACAAAAGGACAGTAGAAAAATGATGTAGACTGGTGGTTATCGGAACAACAACAACGACGACGTAAAAGACCACACACTGTTGGGCAGAGCGTGTGGCGCGGAAGGGAAGAAGGGTGGTGGGTAGCGGACGAAGGTAAGGGAGAGTCTTTTTTTTCCGATTTTCTTCAAAACAGTGTCACGTGAAGAGTCGGTCGCGTGCACATCTTCGACGAGTGTTTCGATTTGTGTGTGTACTCTTCATGTCACTAAATGTCAACGGGCAGCCCGATAGAAAGTCTTCTGCATTCATATGAATTGGCGAATGCAACTATTACATTTATTCATTACTCCGAATCGGGTTTTTAAAATGTGCATTCCGCGGTCTATGAAGCCACACTCTTGTGTTCAAAAGGGGGAAAGGGGGTGGCTGTCAGTGGGAAGCGGGGGGGAGGAGGAGGAAAAGAAGGGTGCCAAGGAACTGGGTTTTTTTTTTTTCGACGTGTGTACAGTCATCTGTGCTCTGCACACGAATTGCCTGGTTACCTAACGTGCACCCTCTTGCGTACTCGGCCGATCCGTGAAAATAAAATATGGGCAGGATTTTTACAAATGGAAAATTAACGCATTCCAAAGGCACCTCAGCAGTGCCTGTTTTGATTGTCGTGCGTGCCAGACTCTACCGATTAGACCCAAAGCCATCTATTATCATGCCTCGCTAGGTCGACATGTCCCTCATAGTCAGCGTGTTGTGTGAAGTATAGGTGCAGCCGTTCAAGCGCATCGATAACTGCTGACTCCCTACTTTGTGGCTGAATAACAATAGCGTCCTTGCATAGAGATAAATTCTTTGATGAAACATTGACAGAAACCAAGTGATTTATGATTCAGTGGACCGTGGAGACCGTATCAAGGTCATTTACAATCCAATTTACTTACAAAATGACTTCCAAAGGCAGAATCCAAAGGGACAAAAAAATTATTAGTCTATCCGAGAGGGAAAAAACATATAAATCATTTATCAGGAAGAAAAAAAAAAATCATTCTTGCAGTCAATTAAAACCAAATCAGAGCAGTCCAGTTTAAATCGACACAATGAAACCATCTCTGTCGACCCAGCTAATGATAGATGCCATTATCATGTACGCGTTCTAAGTGGAGGCTCCACCGAACCTCCGACCGAAAGAAAGTTATCACAAACGAGCGTGCGGTCGGGTGGTGCGATTCGCTTTCACGCGGTAATTCTCAAAGAAATCCCGACCCACGGCAGTTGGACAGGCCTTGACAGCACCGTAGACTCTGACAAAACCCGCACTGACTGTACTGGGGCCCTTTGCTCAATGCGCGGTGATAATGTCCAACAATCAGCGCTAAGAGGGAACTGATTGGGCGGGGGATTGAGGGGGCTGGGCTCTCAATGCTGGCTATCTGATAAACTGACAGCTCTTAAGGTCAGCTCATGCCACGCTCGCTGGAACCGGCGATCCTGCTGCAAAGTCAGCTGCCTGAGAGAGAGAGAGAGAGAGAGAGAGAGAGAGAGAGAGAGAGAGAGAGAGAGAGAGAGAGAGAGACAGACAGACAGACAGACAGACAGACAGACAGCGTATACGTAAAATGAAGAAAGGAAGGAAGGAAGGACAGTTTATTCATTCAGGCCTTAGCCAATCATGATCGTGTTGATCGCTACATGAACAACATTCAGAGCTTTACAATTCATGACACTCAAAATGGAAAGCAATAACTACAATGACCAAATTTCATGCCACAATATAAAATAACTATGCAGACATGCACACATACATTCGGACAGACAGACAGATAAACAGACAGAGAGAGAGAGAGAGAGAGAGAGAGAGAGAGAGAGAGAGACAGAGAGAGAGAGAGAGACAGAGAGAGAGAGAGAGACAGACAGACAGACAGACAGACAGATTGAAAGATAGAGATAGTTATATAGATGTGTGTCGGGGGCAGGGTCGCGCGTATGTGCGTGTCTATTCAAACGTCTTGAACGACAATAAAAAGACAGCTTGCATAATATCAGGTGCAAGACAAACTGAAGCAGTCTGACGAGCTGGCTGTGTCATCGAGGTGGAGTTTCAAACCTAAGGAACAACGAAGGCTCTTTATGCGGAGTGGAAAAGTAGCTGAACACATACATTCACAGTAGCCAACCAAGCCATTCCAACAGTGACAGTAGAACCAGTCAAGAGTCACGGAAGGTGAAACGACGACTCCTAGAGAGAGAGAGAGAGAGAGAGAGAGAGAGAGAGAGAGAGAGAGAGAGAGAGTCCAACCCCAGTTTTGCAACACTTACATTTGGTTAACATCGTCTCTTTACAGCGCAAACGAAATATTGATGCTATCTGGTCTTTTGTCGGCAACGGGGTTTGCTCGTACCATAAAACCCACGTACACACCAAAGCCAGGGGAGCTGCCTATCAACGTTATCATTATCGACGCTACGGTAGGGTGAATTCGGTTGCTGAAGCGCCGTTATTCGCTGCTTCTTTTCAGTCTAACAATCACGTGTCGTTGACACTATGTTACGCTACGCATAAATCTTTCAAGCATCACACACACACACACACACACACACACACACACACACACACTTTCTTTCTTTTTACTCCTCTTCCTCCTCCTCTTTTTTCCCTCCTTCTGCCCCTTCTCCGTTAAATGAAGTCGGTGAGTAAGCTATCTTTTCAGTTGATGTCTTTACACGCAGCATAGAGTCATTGATGAAAAATGCGTAACACTTTTGACCAAAAAAAAAAAAATGAAGTAAAAGAACAAGAATACGAACAAGAACAAGAAAAAACGTATGAAAATAAGACAAAGAAGAAAAACATCAAAGCAGAAACAGGCACAAAAAGAACACACACACACACACACACACACACACACACACACACACACACACACACACACACACGCACGCACGCACGCACGCACGCACACAACACACACATACACACACACACACACACACACACACACACACACACACACACAAACACACACACACGATGATCATGAAATACAAATGTTGTCTGGTTATAGCCTCTGTCGTAAACACACCCATACATACACTTGTTCTAACCAACCTTCCCCAGCCTAGACACACCCCACCCTACCCCTCCATGATTTTTTGTCCGCCTCCTAAAAAAAAAGCTAAACAAAACAAACAACAAACAAAAATATCTAAAAGAAAAATGTGGGAATAAAAAGAAAAAAGAAAAAAAAAAAAAATGAACAAAATGTGCGTGTGTGTGTGTGTGTGCGCGCGCGCGCGCACACACACACACACATACACACACACACGCGCGCGCGCGCGCGCGCGCGCGCACGATTAGCGTGTCATGGGCCAAACATACCAACATACACAACAGCTTTCTTTAAAATTCAAACATGAAAGAAAGACAAAGTGCCCCCCCCCCCCTCCTCCACAACACATCCAGACAACCTCTTCCCTCCCCCCCCCTTCCCAGCCCCCCCACGCCCGCCTCTTGACTTACAGACAATAGGTAAAACAAGGTGCATGCATAGAAGGAAAACAAAATTGCATTCATCTCCCCTTCCCCATATCCCCTCCTCCCACATAAAAGAAAGATTCTTTTTTTCAATAAAACTGCCCACCCAGTCTCACACCACTCCCTGAAAAGTTGAAAAAAATACTGTCAAACCTCAATTAATACAATACCTCTCCCTGAAAAGTTAAAAAAAAAATAGTCAAACATCAATTCACACTACTCCCTGAAAAGTAAAAAAAAAAAAAGACTGTCAAACATCAATTCACACTTCTCCGCCAAGTGGGGTGATAATGATCTTGCGTCCAAATTTGGAGCACCTCAAAGTTTCAGAAAGGCGAATAAATCGCGAATGAGTGACAGACAAAATACCCATGAGCTCGTTTAAACCGCTAAGAACGTCGAGAGGAAGTGCCAGGTGCTACTAAGTGACGCTGTGTGCGTGCCACCAAGCAATTAGCAGTTGTCTCAGAAGTAAACACTTGCACACACGGTCCAGTTCCTATAGGCTAACTGCGTACTATGGCCGTCATCAAACTGCGTTATCTGTCTGTCGTTGTAAGACTGTTTATTTTCGGTTACCTTTGACCCGTTTTTCTGCGTGTGCGCACATGTCCCAACTTCTTAACCCTCGTGCACGCACACATCCACCCACACATCATTTCAACGACGTGTAGCCTTTTCACCCATGAACAGCACAATAAGTCACTTTATATTTTGTGCGTTTACAGATGCACATGCACGTGCGCGCGCACTTACACACATGCACACACACACACAAACATACCAGCACACACGCGCGCGCGCGCGCGTGCACGAGCAAACAAGCGCCATGACCCACAGACATTGACATTAGCACGGACACAGATCTATTCAGCTCATGTTGTTTATTGACCAGCCGACCCCAAGAGCCATATCAGATATGTGACTTTGTCTAGCTTAAATTCTTACATAGTTCTGAGAGAGAGAGAGAGAGAGAGAGAGAGAGAGAGAGAGAGAGAGAGAGAGAGAGACAGAGACAGAGACAGAGACAGACAGACACAGACAGAGACAGAGAGGGAGGGGAAGGGACAAAGAGAGCGAGAGAGAGAGGGGGGGGGGAGATAGACAGACAGACAGACAGAGAGAGAGAGAGAGAGAGAGAGAGAGAGAGAGGGAGGGATCAACTGATCCAATAGCTCTATTGATTCCAAACAGTTCATTTTTTTTCTTTCTCTCCTCAAGCAAGAAAGATCGCAGAGGTAGGGCTTAAGCTCTCTTCTACACATGGCACGGTTCGGCCAAGGCCGAACGAACGTTGCTAAAACAGTCGGTTCACTCAAGCGCAAACCCGCTTCGTCGAACATTGACCAGAAA
>JADBJO010000342.1:434736-442236 GCA_016801955.1 Conus betulinus | reverse complement strand
TCTTTGAGTCATGCCCTTACCTTTCTCTTCTCTTCTTTGCCGTCATGCCCTTACCTTTCTGTTCTGTTCTTTCAGTCATGCCATTACCTTTCTCTTCTCTTCTTTGCCGTCATGCCCTTACCTTTCTGTTCTGTTCTTTGAGTCATGCCATTACCTTTCTGTTCTGTTCTTTGAGTCATGCCCTTACCTTTCTCTTCTCTTCTTTGCCGTCATGCCCTTACCTTTCTGTTCTGTTCTTTGAGTCATGCCCCTACCTTTCTGTTCTGTTCTTTGAGTCATGCCATTACCTTTCTGTTCTGTTCTTTGAGTCATGCCCTTACCTTTCTGTTCTGTTCTTTGAGTCATGCCATTATCTTTCTCTTCTCTTCTTTGCCGTCATGCCTTATCTTTCTCTTCTGTTCTTTGCCGTCATGCCATTACCTTTCTCTTCTATTCTTTGCCGTCATGCCATTACCTTTCTCTCCAATTCTTTGATCCGAGCCAATATCTTCATCTCCTATTCTCTGTTGCCATGCCATTACCTTTCTCTTCTATTCTTTGTTGCCGTGCCATTACCTTTCTCTTCTCTTCTTTGTGTCATGCCATTACATTTCTCTTCTACTCTTTGCCGCCATGCCATTAACTCTCTCTTCTATTCTTTGTCGTCATATCATTAACTCTGTCTTCTATTCTTTGTTGTCATGCCATTATATTTCTCTTCTATTCTTTGCCGCCATGCCATTAACTCTCTCTTCTATTCTTTGTCGTCATATCATTAAGTCTCTCTTCTATTCCTTGCTGTCATGTCATTACCTTTCTCTTCTATTCTTTGTCGTATTGCCATTAAGTCTCTCTTCTATTCTTTGTCGTATTGCCATTAAGTCTCTCTTCTATATTCCTTGTTGCCAAGCCAATACCTTTCTCTTCTATTCTTTGTTGCCATGCCATTACCTGGCTTTGTGGCAAAGAATAGGAGATTCCTTGCTGGCATGCTGATTACCTCCCTCCACTATTTTTTTTTGCCACCTTGTCGCTTACCTTTTTCTTCTGTTCTCTGCCAACATGCGGGTTACCTTCCTCTTACATTCCTCACCACTATGCAGGTTACTTTTTCTCTCTTTCCTTTGCCATCATGGGGGTTACTTTTCTCTCCTATTCTTTGCCAATATGTGGGATATCTTCTGCAATTTAGCATCGATACAAGACCGGACACACTGAGTGCATGTAACTCACACACACACACAAAAGTCCTATTTTGGCAAGCATTCCCAACCCCTCCCCCACCACTTCCCTTCCTCAACCTCCGAGCCTATTTAAACGAACACATCCTCACAGGTTTTACCACCACCACATTTAAACACTCTCACTTTTTTTCAACGGGCTAATCAACATGTCAATTTGGTTTTTTTTTTTTTTTTGTTTGTTTGTTGTTTGTTTCAACGGGCTAATCAACATGTCAATTTTTGTTTTGTTTTGTTTTGTTTGATTGTCTTTCGGACATGTGTGACTCACCGAGAGATTAGAATCAACTCTTGTCATTCCTTTCAGTCAGCATTCTGTGTCCATTTAAGCATTTCATAGTAATGCACATTGCACATTACTGACAATCCCAACGCGTGCACAGCCGCACAGACATTACAGTGCACACACACACACACACACACGCGCGCGCGCGCGCGCGCGCCAGTACATACAACGCGCGAGCAGACACACACACGCATACATGCATGCTGCACGCACACACGCACACACACACTCTTACCACTCCCAGCCCACAAACTGCATGACACGGCATTAAATAAAAAAGCATGAAAAAGGAAATACTTGGAGCTTGTAAGAGCTTCACTCTGCGTGTGTTCGATAACATCAGGCCTTGGGGGGTGTTGGCAGCCACGTCAGCTCATCACGTCCTACATGCACGCCACTGCAGGGATCCGCCCTTCAAAGGCACATGCTGTGTTTCCTATCTGTCACACAAGACCATCCATCACCCAGCCCCAAATGGGACACAACCTAGCATTTCTTCCCATACCCGTGACTTGAAACTTCTTAAACGGTATGAACTTGTGGGTCTAGGTTTCCTCTCGATGTTCATCGAGGAACAGAGAGAAAAAGAGAAAAGGCCAGAAATGAAACAAACAAAACGTTAGGAGAGAAAGGATGAAAAGTAACTCGACAAAATTATCGTAGAACCAAAAGGAATCGGAGTAGGAAGGAAGAGTCAGATTACGAAAGACAGCGAGCTCGTGTCTTGGTGATTCGTATGGGCAAGTTCACTTGCACTGTCGCAGAATGGATATAGTGACGCGATAGAGCATTTACTGTCGTCAGGATGGGGATACGTCGATGAAATCTTGCACACTTCGGATCAGAACGTGCACGCCAAAAACACCGCTGTAAGTGACGCGACAGCAGTGCGATGTCTTTCGGGTAGGTTGTTTCACAATGACCTGACATAACTGCTTCCTGTCAACTGCCGTCTAGGGACCACGACCGGGTGTTCCTGGGTGTGGCTGTGAATGGAATGACAGGAATGAGCAGCGTGCCAGTAATGGCACTAAGGGTTCGGAAGCTGAGACAAAAAATAGTAATCAAAAGATAAGAATAGGAAAGAGTTAAAAAAAAAAAACAAAAAAAAAAACAGAAGAGAACAAAGAAAAATATTCACAACAAGAAAGAATAAAGGAATGATGACAGAGGAAAAGAAATTCAGAAAAAAAACGAAAATAACAAGGCAAAGTTATTCAATGGAGAAACCAAACGTTCAGGACTGGAAGAAACAAAGAAAGACGGAAAGAAAGAAACAAGTTTATGAAGAATAAAAATCACATTACAAAATCACTGACAAAAAGAAATAAAGAGGAGAGAAAAAAGAAAAAAAAAAGATAAGCGGAAAAAAGATAACAGGCGAAGACAACAAGTCTCACGCCCATGCAATTTCTCTTTCACAACAGTGTAGTCCCTCTGCCATATGGTGGAAATCAGACGAACAAAACTTGAAGGTGTCCGATTCTGACTATGCAAAAATCCTGTTTCGGTAGATTGCAGTGTTTATGCAATTACTGTCTGCCTTGCGGCGTGAACGCAAGTGACACTGCGAAATCTAAGAGAGGCACTGATGCATTCCCAACAGAGACACCACTGTAAATATCAAAAAGAAATCGGTGTAAATCTCACTAGGGTTACAATGTACATGACACAGGGGCGTCGGGTTAATCTCGTAGAGACAGGTGTAGCCTTAATCTCACAAAGACATCAACGTAATATTTCTCTGAGACATCGATGTAAGATCTCAAAGCGACAGGTGTAAATCTAATAAAGAGACATCAATGGAAGTCCCACAAGAACATCGAAGTAAATCTGTCGTAAAGAGAACCAGACACTGCAGGGAAAATTATGTAAATCTGAAATGTAAATCTCTAGAGGGACATTTAGGAAAGCCATACGGATGTAAATCTCACAGGGCCAGATGTTAGGCTAAAGTTCACAGAGACAATAATGACAATACAACGACATCAAAGTCAACTTCACGGGGACATCTATGTAAATCTCACTCAGACGCATGTAAACATCACCTGGCTAGGTGTAATTCTAACAGGGACGTCGATGAAAAAGTAACAGGAACGACACATTTATGTGAAAAGGTCGACAGCACACAAAAAAGTCGTTAAGTCTGGCCACGATCTCCATGCCAAAACAAATTTGATTTCTCAAAGGCGTTTATGAGACTGACAGCAGCGAAATCAGTTCCGGTGTGGCCAAGGGAAGGCTGAAACGACCGTGCAAGATCCACAGATCGCATCGATTTTTGTGAAATTGGGGCTCGGTGACGATTTATGTGCAAACCTGAATGAAGCAGGCTGTTCAGTTCCTGATCTTTCATTCAGACAGTGGCTGACATGATTTACAGCGATCGTCAATTGCCGGTAGCCGGCTCTGAAGCGAGCAGATGAATATGTGATTGTTGTGATAGAGACCCCAACATGATTTCAAAACTTGAACGTAAATAACGCTCGCCTGATTTGAATCAGACAAATGCATGACGTGGTGTGACTGTGTTTGCTCTGACCTGAGATGATTTCGACAGCCCATGGCAAATTGTAGGCTGTATCTCTCCCTCCCCCTTCCTTCCTTCCCCCCCCCCCCCCTCGCCCTTTGTTCCCTTCCTCCTTCCTTCCTGCTTCCACGCACATCTGATCTGCCTGTCCCCATCTCATTACTCTGCCAGTGCGTAATGGCAACTGCCATCAAGATGAGATCAAGACAGGATCTTTTCGCTTCATATTTCTGTAGTTACCTACACTGGTCTTGTCTGTATACCATATCAGCTTATACCGGTTTGTTTTAAATATCAGATAACCTCTCACTTCCAGTCTTCGAGTGCAGTGGCCAATCAGTGTAATCACGAAAAACATCTTGAGCCTTTTTACTCTGTCGAAGGACAGACTGGTACGGAAAGCCAGAATATTTGGAACCGGTTCTTGTGATGTTGTATTCTGACGTCAAACTTAAAAAGCAGAGTTCCCAAAGCTGAGAACTGTATTATATATACTTTCGTCTCTTGCAATGAGGACCATGACAGTGGAATAAAAGCCAAGAGGCCAAACCTTGTCAATCTCACGAGCTCAGAATTAACATTTTCAAGTTTTACAGCTAGACATAAGTATGAAATAGTACGTCTGACTGCGTATTTAATGAAACGTTTTGCAGGTAAGGGTGTTCTTTTTTCCCTTACCTGTCTTGATCAAACTGTAACTGGAGAGACCTTGTCAATACGTATAACAACATCTGTCTGCAGAAGCAGTGTTCACACACACACACACACACACACACACACACACGTACACACACACGCACATACGCACGCACACACATACGCACACACACACACGCGCGCGCGCGCGCGCACGCACACACACACACACACACACACACACACACACAGAAATTTTGCTTATAGCCCAGCCGACCGCACACTACCATTTCAGGGTTGTCACCGCCAAGGTATCAATGTCAGTTTATTAAAGTTTCACACACACACACACACACACACACACACACACACACACACACACAATGAGCGCGCGTGCGCGCGCTGACACCCGAATCCGGACGATTTCGTGGACCTTGTTTACAAAAAAAAAGAGGGGAGGGGGTGGGGGGTGTGAACAAACCAACCAAAAGAAAAAAAAAAGGAAAAAAAACAAACAGTGGGGGGGGGGGGGGGGGGGTGGGGGGGGAAGAAGACAGAAAGGAAATGTCTGAACGAGGTTTCGGTGAGTATCAACGTGCACATGTTAGCCGAGCCCCCTTCACACGTAATGCCCGA
Source organism: Conus betulinus (assembly GCA_016801955.1). Taxonomy (NCBI): domain Eukaryota; kingdom Metazoa; phylum Mollusca; class Gastropoda; order Neogastropoda; family Conidae; genus Conus; species Conus betulinus. The sequence continues at coordinate 436,928 of JADBJO010000342.1, read as the reverse complement.
GCTTTCACGCGGCGTGATGCAATTTTCCGACTTGGCTCCGTTCTTTCTTTTCCTCTCTACACAGACCGAGTCTATTCATCTACTTTATTTGCTGTGCTGTTTGGGAAACCGTTTCCGCGTCTTGTATTTCATCGATTTCATCGATCCTTTCCTCAACAGTTTGGCTACCGGCGTGGCTGTCGGCGTGAATTCCATCTTTTTTCAAAGCGAGAGACGTCGATGATTCGGCCATCAATCGACCTACGGTTCTTGACACATAATGCGTGGCAGGAGTAAGGCTGCTGGACACGGGTGGCTGGTCGGAGCGTAACAAACCCGCGGGCTCTTGAGAACACGTCCTGCAACTTCGGAGGCAGGAATCCGCCTTCTCTTCTAAAGTATGAGAGCTGGAGGGGCATCGCTTACCTGTCTGCAGGTAGCCAACACAAACTGTTCTTCTTTGAAGGATGACTGGGGAGGGGGAGGGACAGAAACTCCCCTGACAAAAAGTCAAGACCGATGACATCCCCACGCCAGTCACCGACTCGGGAACAGAACATTCACAAGTCCGAACAGACTGTGAACTTCGATCGTCCATCAAAACAGAGACTGCTAGACCCGCTGGCAATGAACTGACAAAAATGTTGACAGGTTGTCGATTCGTTTTTTTCTGTCTGTATTTGCTGTTCCCTTGAAAATACCGTCAAAGTAACCTTGCATACACACCTTAACATTTTCCGTTGCAGAGCAACAGTGGACACACAGAAATCCAGAGTATGTTTCAGATTTCTGTCACCGGTCAAAAGGACATCGTGTGTCGGGCATGTAAAACAATCAGACCACAGACGGAGATTCTACTGGGGTTTTCCCCCACTGCAGTGACTGCGGCAGATGACAGAGGCAACATGGGCGCTGAGGGAGAGCCATCTGAAGGAGAGACTGACCACTCAAACCAGAGCCTTAACTGTGGAAAGGAACGGTCACCTGGACAGAGGCCTGGACAGCGTCAGTCCGTGGTCAGCTTCTCCCTAATGATCCGGAATTCTCCACGTCACAGACCGGAAGGCCAACAAATGTTGTCGTTCAAAGGGGAATAGCTCCGAGGCAGTGTGTGCGTGAATGCACGCGCGCGCGCGTGTATGTGTGACAAGAGAGAGAAAGAGACTGTGTGTGTGTGTGTGTGTGTGTGTGTGTGTGTGTGTGTGTGTGTGTGTGTGTGTGTGTGTGTGTGTGTGTGTGTGTGTGTGTGTGCGTGTGTGTGTGGGTGTGAATGTGCGTGTGCGTGGTGTGTGTGTGTGTGTGTGTGTGTGTGTGTGTGTGTGTGTGTGTGTGTGTGAATTTAGAGTGTGCACATACTGTGTGCACAGAGTTGTGCTGCATTAAATTATTCCTGCAACCATGATTCTCATACTCCACTGATATGTTTTTTGAATGTATGAGATCTGAAAAAAAAAAAGTTAAAAGAAATTCGGTATTTCACTATCTAAACACACACACACACACACACACACACACACACACACACACACACACACACACACACACACACACACACACTCACACACGCACACACAGAAGAATGGTTATGAGGGGATGGGAGGAGGGGAAAGGGACAGAGAAACAGCGAAAGAGGCAGAAGTGGAGGAAGAAAGAAAATAGGGAGTGGGTTACTGGACAGACAAACACAGATGCACTGAGAGAGAGAGAGAGAGAGAGAGAGAGAGAGAGAGAGAGAGAGAGAGACAGACAGACAGACACACAGACAGAGGGAGACAGAGAGAGACAGAGTCAGACAGACAGACAGACAGACAGACAGACAGACAGAAAGGCACACAGAGAAATAGCGATGTAGAGTGGAAAGGGAGGGCGTGCAAATACAGACACTCAGGTACTGGAAGGCCGAGATCACAAGTATCAAACAGCACACACACACACACACACACACACACACACACACATGTCCATTCATACTTCACTTCCCCGCTCAAATTTTTCTTACTTTGATGACCCCCCCCCCCCCCCCCCCCCCCGACGTCCATACACCCCACGCTTTGCATTCAGAGAGGCAGACAATGAACCCCGAGCACAAACGTGTGTTCGATCGCGAGGCCTTCAGGGTGTTAAGTGGAGTGAGCCAGGGACAGCCTAACGGACCCCATCAATTCCCACCCGTCAAGTTCATGCCCCGCATTCCGGCTGCTGCAACAGCATCA
>JADBJO010000342.1:424736-427236 GCA_016801955.1 Conus betulinus | reverse complement strand
CAAATCTCATATCAGAGCACCTGCTTTTGCAGCTGTTGGCGAGTGTTTCAGCCTTCTCCCAGTGTCCAGTTTGGTGTCACGTTAATGTGACTGAAAGTGTTCATTTAGTGCACATCAGATAGAGCGAGTGGCGATGAGGTGTCCGTGTGCCAGCGTGGTCATAGATGCCAGAACGGTGGTCTGACGTGCCGTTGTTTTGCCCGAACGCCAAAAATGACGGTTTTGCTCTCCGAACGCCAAAATGACGGGCTGTTTGCCCCCCCCCCCCCCCCCCCCCCCCCCCCCCCCAAACCCCCCCCCCCCCCACCCCCCCCCCCCCCCCCCCCCCCCCATTGAGGGATCCATGATCACTTTGGTATTCAAATACCATCATGGTTATGGATAGAAAAATGGTGGTTGATAATCCACTCCAAGACTGCTATGGATAGTAAAATGATGGTTGATAATCCACTCCAAGACTGCTATGGAAAGTAAAATGATGGTTGATAATCCGCTCCAAGACTGCTATGGATAGTAAAATGATGGTTGATAATCCGCTCCAAGACAGCTATGGATAGTAAATGATGGTGATAATCCGCTCCAAGACTGCTATGGATAGTAAAATGATGGTTAATATCCACTGCAGAATTGTTATGAACATAAAAATGGTGGTTTCTATGCCACTCCAGGATGGTTATGGATATCAAAATGGAGGTTGATATTGCTATTCCAAGATTGTTATGGATATCAAAATGGTGGTTAATATTCCACTCCAGAGTGATTAAGGATATCAACATGGTAGGTAATATTCCACCCGAGGGTGGTTGATTGGTGGGCAATATTTCACTCCAGGGTGGTTTATGGATTTCAAAATGGTGGTTAATATTCGACGACAGGATGGGGATGGCGGTGGGGGGGTGTTAAGGGAAGCAATTGACGGAGGGGTGGTCTCCCCTGCGCACGGCAATGGTGTGGTCTCCCCTGATCAGTCAATCTCCGTGACAAAACCGTTAGTGTCCTCAGCTGGGGCACAGCTGGCAGTGTCGGACGTGAAATGGGAAGCGAAACGGTCGAATGCCACTTGTAAAACACAGCATGGAGTCTGTCATGGTTGACTACCTGAGAGTGTAGCTGTCTGTTGACTGCCTGAGAGTGCAGCTGTGTCTGTTGACTGCCTGAGAGTGCAGCTGTCTGTTGACTGCCTGAGAGTGCAGCTGTCTGTCTGTTGACTGCCTGAGAGTGCAGCTGTCTTTGACTGCCTGAGAGTGTAGCTGTCTGTTGTTGACTGCCTGAGAGTGCAGCTGTCTGTTGACTGCCTGAGAGTGCAGCTGTCTGTTGACTGCCTGAGAGTGTAGCTGTCTGTTGACTGCCTGAGAGTGCAGCTGTCTGTTGACTGCCTGAGAGTGCAGCTGTCTGTTGACTGCCTGAGAGTGCAGCTGTCTGTTGACTGCCTGATAGTGTAACTGCACGTGGACAACTGCCTTCCTTACTGTGATAGGGAAAGGCCGTGTGTCTATGTGGGCAACTCGCGCTGATATTGTGACAAGACAAAGTGTGTGTGTGAGTTTGTGGATTACTGGCGCTGGTATTGTAATAACTTTGGGCGTGACTTGTAGACTATCGGCGCTGGTATTGTGATAACTATGGACGTCACTTGTAGACTATCGGCGCCGGTATTGCGACAGGACAAAGTTTTGTGTGACGCTGTTGACCACTAGCGCTGGTACTGGGGATAGGACAAACCTGAATAACAACAACGATGATGATGATGATGATGATGATGATGATGATGATGATGGTGGTGTAGACCGTCATCATCATCGTCATCATCATCATCATCATCATCATCAACGTCCTTATCATTATCGTGATACGATAATCATAATGATGATGATGATGATGATGATGATGATGATGATAAATACGATTAACACCACCACCACCACCACAGCTATTACTACTACAACTACTACTACACAACTGCTGCTACTACTACTACTGCTACTACACTACTACTACTACTCTGCTACTACTAACGATAGTGATAATGATTATAATGATAATGAATTAAATTGAGTCCTGCTTCTTTTTTTTCCTAACCACCATCCATACTGTCTGAAATTCACTGCTCCTGCCCGGTGATTTGCATCAATTAAAAGTACAAAAAGCACCTACAACTTACTGACAGTCTTAGCCAGTTATCTCCCTTTTTGTCGGCCATGCTCTGTTTTTAAGCCATTTGTAACTTTGCCATATACTGAAAACAAATACATGTATGCGTATCTGGTTTTGAAAATTTTTAGCTTCGATTATAATGGCATTTTCCCTAAACACTTTACAGCAGACTCCATGAAATCTTGCTTAGAGATGTCCCACCTGATGTGATCTTTGCATTTCTGAAAGAGATCAACATTTTTTCATCTGATCTAAGATTTTACGGAGGAAAGCATTTTAACGAAATTTCCGGTGTTTGAGACATAAACACTTTACAGCAGACTCCATGAAAACCTTGTTCAGAGAT
>JADBJO010000342.1:399736-417236 GCA_016801955.1 Conus betulinus | reverse complement strand
AAAAAGTCTCAACCTCTCCTACTCCCCCCTACTCCCCAAAAAACAAAAGCCTGAAATGTGGCTATGACAAACCCCAATGCATGCAGCTTACCACAGCATCTTGCACACAGGTCGTTACAACTTGGCAATGGCTGGAAAATATTACCCTCCACCAGAAAAGGACTGTTACTGATAGGTTTTCACATAAAAATATAAAGAGATATATGAAATCACACACACACACACACACACACACACACACACACACACACGAAAACGAAAAAAAAAACAGCAAGCAAGAAGGAAACTGCAGTGAAAAATGACAGGCTCTAAACCTGAGCTGCATACATTCTGACACAAACTGTTAGTTCTCTTTGGTTTGACTCTTGAATCCTTCAGCTGTGTAATCAAAATATTACAACCAACCATCAAACATGCAAACAAAACAAACGTACAATTCATTGAATTTCTAAACAGTATGCCTTTAGAAGAGCTTTCCACAAAAGCTCGCTTTTGTACTCATCTGATATTTGTACACCAGTCTTTTCAACTTAATTAAGAGTGATGAACAGTTTGTCAACTTTTCACGGAACTCAAAAACTGGCATATTTTGACAACTAGAGTGCCAAGATTATGTGTGTGTGTGTGTGTGTGTGTGTGTGTGTGTGTGTGTGTGTGTGTGTGTGTGTGTGTGTGTGAGGGGGGGAACTAAAAAGAACTAAAAAGTTCTTGCATGAAAGACTAATACGAACCAGCGATTTGGTCTTTAATGTGCACAATTCCAGCCTTCAAACACACCATTTCTTTGTCTTAAAAAACAGAACCTTGCACATTAACACCAAATCTGGATCGAAAATGATTCCCAATATGTTGGTAAGAGCACCGAGGTGCAGCCTCAAATCAGATGTAGTGGGGGATATAACCTACAGCTAACACTGACAACCTTAACAATGACATAGTTCAGAGGAAGAAAAAAAAAAAAAAGCAAAACTGAACAAAGTATTCATACAACATTTATGAATCAGTTGACTCTTCTACAGGCATAATGATAAAGAAGTCACAGTCAAATACACTTGTTCTTCCAGCAACAACAGTTAAAAAGAAAAACTGGTGAGACTGGAAGATCACAAAGGATGGATAGGGTGCTGTGGGGGGGGGGGGGGGGGGGGGGGGGGGGGGGGGTAAGGGGAGGAGGAAAGGGTAAAGGGGGGAGGGGAGGTAAGTAGTGAGAGGGGAAGGATGCGTGGGGGAGGTGGTGTTTTCCTTTAAGACCTCTTAGATTTTGCAAAGATGTCAAGGGGCGGGGCTGGAGAATTGACTCTGGATACCCCCCCCCCCCCCCCCCACCACCACCACCACACTCTCTTTCCCCATCACACTAACACACCTTTCCTCAACCATGCTCTCCAGAATAAAAAGAACATTTGTTCTTCTGGTGTGGCGCCAAGAAAGAAAGAAAGACAAACAAAACAAACTCTCGGGATTTCCTGATGGGTTAGTATGCTTACCATGTCTCACAAACACTAATGTGAAACATGGAGCAACAAGTGATGCCACCCTGAAATTGAATGCCTCTTTATCATCATGTAGACATGGCTTCAACCTGAAATAATTTCATGTTTTTTTTTCCTGATGTCAGAAGCACAATTTCTTTGAATAATTTTTTTTCTTGAGTTTATGACATAACTAATTTTTGTCATGATGTCATGGAGGTCATGAGTTTTGCTGTACATTTTATTTTCCTTTTCAGCTAAAATGGGCCTTTAAAGTTTGGACTAGTTTTTGTGTGGGTGAGGAATAGTAATGGTAATGGTAATGTTGCTTACCAGCTGACCACAAAGGGCCATATCAGGGCTGTCACCGCATTAAAGTTCACTCACAAGTCATTTCAAAACAAAATAAAACATTCACTCACCCTCTAATTTCACCTTCCAAAAAACACACCGCAAATGTTGTTAAAAATCTTTCCTCTTTGATCAGAGGAAAAAATGTTAAACTCCCTCAGAAATTCGAAGATCACATCAGGTGGGACATCTCTGAACAAGGTTTTCATCAAGTAGATTTTTTGAACTGATTGAAGCTTGAAGTCTATATGCATGTGTGTGCGTTTGTGACTGTTATCTGTGGGACTATAGGTAATTGGGGCTTCTTGTGCTTTGTGCCTGTAGTGCAGTGAACCCCTGTTCTGACTTATAATGTTAGCGTGTCAGATTGGAATAGGACCTCCAAGAGGAAGGCTGTTTTGGAAAATGTCTCCAAATGAAACAGAAGTTGACTAAAGGAAAAGAGGTCAGCAACATGAAGATTAAAAAAAGAAGAATAGTGTTGACAAGTTAACAAAAATGGGAAAAAGGAAAAGAAGAAAATATCATATTGAAGTCAAGAAGAAGAAGGAGAAGAAGAAGAAGGAAAAGAAGAAGAAGAAGAAGAAGTCAAGAAGAAGAAAAGAAAGAAGAAGAAGAAGAGGAAGAGGAAGAGGAAGAAGAAGAAGAGAAGGAGGAGGAGGAGGAAGAAGAAGAAGAAGAAGAAGAAGAAGAAGAAGAAGAAGAAGAAGAAGAGAAGAAGAAGAAGAAGAAGAGGAAGAAGAAGAAGAAGAAAGAAGAAAGAAGAAGAAGAAGAAGAAGAGAGAAGAAGAAGAAGGAAGAAGGAAGAAGATGAAGAAGATGAAGAGAAGAAAGAAGAAGAAGAAGAAGAGGAAGAGAGGAGGAAGGAGGAGGAGGAGGAAGAAGAAGAAGAAGAAGAAGAAGAAGAAGAAGAAGAAGAAAGAAGAAGAAGAAGAAGAGAAGAAGAAGAAGAAGAAGAAGAAGAAGAAGAAGAGAAGAAGAAGAAGAAGAAGAAGAAGAAGGAGAGGAAGAAGAAGATGATGAGGAAGAAGAAGAAGAGGATGATGAGGGAAGAAGAAGAAAAGAAGAAGAAGAAGAAAGAAGAAGAAGAAGAAGAAGAAAGAAGAAGAGGAAGAAGAAGAAGAAGAGGAAGAAGAAGAAGAAGAAGAAGAGAAGAAGAGAGAAGAAGAAGAAGAAGAAGAGGAAGAGGAAAAGAAGAAGAGGAGGAAGAAGAAGAAGAAGAAGAAGAAGAAGAAGAAGAAGAAGAACTGATGACTGGAGGTGAATGTGTAGAAAGGGGGAGACTCTCTGTGAGCAAGATCAAGACTGAAAGTGTGCAAGAGAAGACTGGGTATGTTGGTGTGAAACTTGTGGAAAGACAACTCAGGGATTCACAGAACTTTCAGATCATGGTTCCATTGACAGGATGTATCTGATGAATGTAGGCTTTCTTTGTGCTGAAAGGAAATGTCATTTTTAAAAAAAATACAACTTTATTGTGACAGTTTAAGACAGATTATCCATCGAAGAAAGTTGGCTGTGCAGAAAGACTAGTTTAGAGGGCTTACAAAGGGATAGTCTATGGTCTATGGACATGGGTATGTGAAAGGTGTTCTCGGTATGTCGATGAAGATGTGAACTGCTGTCATATTGTGGCTGTGTAAATGAAATTTTAGAGTGGAATTATAGTAAGTCAGAAAGTGCTTGTTGTTATACGGAGTTAAGATGCTATGGTGAGGGTCTTGTCTGTTTTAAAAAGTTGTGAATTGTTCGCATGTATTGACGCAGCTCATAACATCACAATTTTGGAACACATAACTTTCACCCAAAAGACTTAGAGACTTAGAAAGCTGTTTGAAACTGAAAGCCATTTTTTTTTCTTAACATATATTCATCCCCAAATTCAGACCAAAAAAAATCTTAAATCTGGCTCTCCTGAATGCACATTAAAAGAATGGCTATAACTAAACAATGAAAGCAATTCAGGTGACAGATACATTAACATAATGCGAACTATTACAGAAACACCGACACAAAATTCTGAAATCTGGCTGTCCTGAGCACATGACATTGTAAAAGAATGGACACAAATATACAATTAAAATAATTCAGGTGACAGAAACATAATGCAAACTGTTACAGAAACACTGGTTCAGTTATCCTGTTTGTGCACAATCAGACCCAGATGACATCGGGCAGGCAAAACAAACAAAACTTTAAAAACAAAACAAAAAATCCCATTTTCATACAATTAAAAGCAAATTGCCTCATGCACACATGCACACACACACACACACACACAATTTCAATATGAAAATTGAATGTGTGTTTTATAATTAAACATTGCTAGAAGAAAGTTCTACTTAACTTTTCAATATGAAAATTAATTAAAGTTAAAAAAAAAAAAAAAACAAGGAAAACAAACCAGCCCCGCCACCACCCCCCACCAAAAAACAAACAGGAAAATCAAAAGCACAAAAAAAACAACAACAAAGAACCCAACCAGACAATCAACCGAAACGAAAAAAACCACCACTACCACCATCCAACACTGTTCTAAATAAAACCTGAACAGCACTCGACCTTCCTGTCCCCACCTTCCTGTCCCCACCTTCCTTTCTCACTATATCTCACTCTCCATGTGAAGCAATGGACTTCCAGCCACACTCTGAAACAGAGCTAAAGAAAAACCAACCAGCCAACCAACAACAAAAACAGCAATAAAAAACAAAAGCAAAAAAACCCCCACCACAACGGCCATCCACTGATCCCTTTTTCATTACTTTCAGTCATCACTGTTCTTAAACTTGAGCTGCACTTGACCTTCCTAGGCCCCTCACTGTCTTACTCTATCTCAGTCTCCATGTGACGCAGCAGACAAGACTTCCAGCAACACACTAAAAGAGAGCTGAAAGAAAGAAAACAACAACCAAGCAGCAACAAAAAACAAAACAAAACAAACAAAAACACCCCACTATCCAACAATCTTTTTCATACTTTGCAGTCATCCACTGTTTTAAACCTGAACAGCACTCGACCTTCCTGTCTCCACCTCACTTTCACACTGTATCTCCTTCTCTTTATGTGAAGCAATAGACAAGACTTGCAGCAACACACTAAAAACAGAGCTGGTACCCAGCATCCTCATTTACTTCTTTCATCCATCAGAAGTCCATTTCTGAAGAGCCAACACAGTCTTCTACTTCCATTCCCTCTCTGTTGATGCTTTTCTGATGTGAAGAGAAAAATAAAAATGGTTTGAAGGACTTGACAATAGCTCATGCATGTGTGGTTTGAACGTCAGACTCTCCTTGCAAAGACCCAGGCTGTAAAATGGACACTTATAGTTGCATTCAGTCACAGAATTGGTCTTCACCCTAATGACCTGAAGAAAGCATAATTGTGGCATGTACAGAACAGTTGCTCCTTAATAAATGTGATACTGGTATCTATCTTCAATATCAAACTGTACTGTACGTTTAAGTACCCGCTTGATCAAGAAAAAAAGTATGTGCAAAGCCATTAAGTGTGTGTGTGTGCGTGCACACGCCCGTCAGTGTGTGTACGCATGCTCCCAGAATTGCCATTCTTTCTCTCCTCAAAGAAAAAGGCAGTTTCATGAATATGATTGGGAAATGGTCTTTTCAAATGAAAAAAAAAAAAAGACAAACACACACACCTATCCACACATACAGAGGAGAGAGCACAAAAAGATAAGATAATGATGATTACACTGATAATAAATAAAAGTGGAAAAAACATGCTGCATACCAAAAGGCCCAGAATTGAGAAAAAAAAACAACTTAGTCTGATTTAATGGGGGTGTGGTAGAAGGATCATAACATTTTTTGTTGTTGTGTGGAATGTATCCCATACACAGCCACACACATTGCTTGCAGAGAAACTTACACATACATACATACATACATACACACACATGCATATGAACACGCCTGCATACTCGCATACAGACAGACAGAAAGACACACACACTCACAGTGTATGCATGCTTCTCTGTTCCCTAGCTGGAGAATGAGAGAATTCTTGTCATTGATGACTCCTATTTTACCCTGAGTAAAAATGAACTCACCACCATAAAAACCCTGATCAGAAGTTCAATGTTAACCACCACAAATTTGAAGGCAGAAGATAACCCAATGAGCATGGTAAGTCTCAAACGAAAAATATGATTTATATTGCACATAGCAGGCATCAGAGAATCAAGTGAAATCATTAACAACTGACAATCACTTCTCCGAACCATGTCAAATCCAGTACCACAGGGGACTGACAGCAGAATTCACACAACTGTCAACAAGCCCAATACACTTGCTCCAAATACAATCATATATCACCATCAAATGCACACCTTTCATATAGTCTTCCAGTAGGAATCAAAACAAACAAAATCTAAAGCTGTACACACACACACACACACACACACACACACACACACATGCATGCACATCTAATGACACCCAAAAAATCCCTTGCGATCCGTACTTAAGGCAGACAAAACCCCTGCTGTTACGAACTAAATTCTTTGCTATGACGTAATGATCCCATATTTGGAAGTCTAACCTCAGTGCAAATATTTGAATGGATACAGAACATGAAGAACATTTAAAATCCTCGAAAATATATATTCCACAGAATTTGGCTGTCCGTGATTTATTCCCTTTAAACAAGCAATTTGTTCAACATGAATATAGTCTAGGAAGAGATCATAATGATGATGATGTTTACAAGCGCTGTTATGTAATGTTGTATATGATATTAATTAGTACTTTCATCAATCAAAACACTTTGCAAACCAGCATTTCCTTACATGCTTGGCCATTCAAAAGCACCAGTTCCTTGTGTATCACATAGTTCATTGAAAATCATTTTCACACTGCTCCAGTTTTTTCTCATTTTCCCTGTAAAAAAAAAAAAGTGACCATGTTGACATGCATTCTGGCATTGTATGCAACTACACACACACACACACACACACACACACACACACACACACATACGCACGCACACACAATCATACATGCCCACATGTACACACACACACACACACACACACACACACACACACACAGCTGAACACATACAAACTTATGACTGGCACTTGTTCCATATCAAAATAACAAGAGCATCTGGACTGACGGTACCATCCTGTACATACTGTACTTTGTACTTTCAGCTGTCAATAATATGTACATACTGTACTCTTTGTACTTTCAGCTGTCTACAATCACTTCAATGCAAAGTGAAAGAGATTGAATGAGATTCTTTTCCTTTTTCTTGTTTGCCCCCACTACTTAATTGTTCAGCATTATATTGTCTGGTCAATCAGTGGGCGATGCATCTCTTCGGAGATCCAACTAAAGGTTGTTCTGCACAATTCTTAGCTGCTGACAATGCTTGGGTTATTGAACAACACAGCTGACCACTCAGAATGTTCCATATCTTTTGATCTCCTTCGCATCCTTAAATGGATCCTCGAGCATAGGCTCAAAGGCTGTCCCCTACATTTTATATACTGTTTGCATATTTTTAGTTTTGCAGCAACCTTTGTCCTCACTTTCGTTTTGTTTTATTTACTACCTTTCGCTGGCTGCTTTGGGGGTGTTGTTGGATTCTTTTTTGAACCCTTGGTGGTGAGAACACCACAGAATAATGGACTGTGGTGGGTCTCTATTTGACACCAGGAGCACATACACAACCAGCCGTGTCTCCCTGATGAGTCCGATCCCAGCAGACAAAAGGCCTAGGAGCAGGCAATGTATGTATAGATCTGCCTTCTAGAGGGATTACAATGGTTCCCTCATGCAAATAAGGAAAGGTTTTCATATTTATAATATATACTTTCCCATTTTCTTCATCTTCAACATTTTACAAAAAAATTCTAACACTTTCCCATTTTCTTCATCTTCAACATTTTACAAAAAATTTCAAAATCTCTTTTCCAAGTCATTACTACAGTGATGGAAGAATTGTTAACCTGCACTTGTTTTCCCCCCACTACTTACTTGTTCCGCATTCTTTTTCTTTTTGTCAGTCAGACTGTCCACAAAGACTAATGCCAGTCTGTTAAAAAAAACATTCTTCCTGAAATAACCCACTGATCAAAGGGGCAAAAAGGCGGTGGACCAACTCCACTGATAAGGCAAAGACAGGACTGCAGTACAATACATGTACAGAGGTGGACCTTGTAATGCTATGGAAAAGATCTCAACTTCAGACGGTACTCAAAACATCTGAAACCATTATCCATGATATGACTAATTACATCCTCCCCACGCACCCATCTCCAATCCACTCATAATCATCGCTACTCCACTGCCCAGCCTTGTGAACTGAAATGATTTGTGGGGGTAAATGTAGCATCCTACCTGATCTTCCAGCAACAAACTGTGTCAATGATGGTGGGGGGTAATCAACAGTGAGCTCTTCAAGATCCATCATGCATGCTACCATCTTGCCTTGGAAGTGAAGTTTGCTTTGCTTGTCAGAAATGGCTTCTTATGCAGTTGTATGAATTTTTGTAAAACTACACCCCCCCCCCCCTTTCTCCTTCCCCTCCCCTCCGACCCCACCCCCCCCATCCCCACCCCCTCTCACGTGCCTTTGCATCTCCTCTTCCTCAGAAACAATCTCTTGCCTGTCACCATCTCTCCTCCTACTTCCTCAGAAACAATCTCTCACCTGTCACCATCTCTCCTTCCTCTTCCTCAGAAACAATCTCTTGCCTGTCACCATCTCTCCTTCCTCTTCCTCAGAAACAATCTCTCACCTGCCACCATCTCTCCTTCCTCTTCCTCAGAAACAATCTCTTGCCCACCACCATCTCTCCTTTCCTCTTCCTCAGAAACAATCTCTTGCCCACCACCATCTCTCCTTCCTCTTCCTCAGAAACAATCTCTCACCTGCCACCATCTGTCCTTCCTCTTCCTCAGGAACAATCTCTCACCTGTCACCATCTCTCCTTCCTCTTCCTCAAACACAATCTCTTGCCTGTCACCATCTCTCCTTCCTCTTCCTCAAACACAATCTCTCGTCTGCTACCATCTCTCCTTCCTCTTCCTCAGAAACAATCTCTTGCCCACCACCATCTCTCCTTCCTCTTCCTCAGAAACAATCTCTCACCTGCCACCATCTCTCCTTCCTCTTCCTCAAACACACTCTCTCGTCTGCTACCACCTCTCCTTCCTCTTCCTCAGAAACAATCTCTTGCCCACCACCATCTCTCATTCCTCTTCCTCAAACACAATCTCTTGAAGAGAACAGGCCAAGGCTGAGGAGAGGAGTGTGGGTGGTGGGAAATGTTTAGGGTCCAAAACTATCCAACCCTTTCTTTAAAAAAAAAAAATGGCAATCAATACACAATGGATCTGGGCTTTCCCCACTGAACATGGAGTAACAGAAGAATCCCTTTTTTTCAAACTTTGTTTTTTTTTCTTTTTGTTCAACAGACATTGAGCAATGAACATACCTGCATATTCCTGTAAAAAGCTGAGAAGCTGACAGACACAATGATGCCATGAACAGATGGGAATGTGCAGTATAAAGACTGGACTGTTTGGAGTTCTGTCCATTCCTGTACATCCAACGCAACAGCCTTTGACAGACATAACTTACCAAACCAGTATCTTCAAAACAACAGCCTTCAACAGACATAACTACCAATCCAGTAAGTTCAATACAACAGCCTTCAACAGCTACAGTGTAACAAGGGGGTTCACAACAGATTCAAAAAAAATAAATAAATAAAAATAAAACACCAGAAACCTGAGGACCTGATTTCCTCCTGAGATATTCAAGCATGTACAGGATCCATAAGGACCATGACGGATAACAATAGTAAGAATATCTAGCATAACACTGATATCTAGCATAACAAACACTGCACAGCATGACTCAGATTCTAATATACCACAAGCTGCACCCATTGTCAACCAAGACGATCCAAAAACTGATGGATCTGTCTGTTTGCCAGTTTCTACAGCTCGAGCTGATTTTCAGGCTCCGTTTCTACATGACTGACTCGTTTTGGCCCTTTATATCCTGATCTCTGAACACCAAAAGGCAGGTTCTCTGAATGTCAAAAACATGAACACATAAGATTTTCTTCAGTGAACGGACATCTGGTTCATTATTGGTTCTCACATGCAACCAGAAATTGATCAAAATTGAGGCAATGGACTGAGGCAATGGAAATTGAGGCAATGGACATTGAGGCAATCCAAATGAAAACAGATGCTCTTCTCTGCTGGACAAAAGGATCACCACAAAACTGCTAATTGATGCTGGACATACAAAACTTTCAACACCCAAGTCTTCTAAAGCCAAGACAAATTATACAAACACACAGAAGAAAATTATTGTTGCTTGAAGCTCCTTGCACTGAACGGAACAAAAGTGGCTAAGTCATCTTCACTTCTGTCATTTCCAGACAGACCATTCATCCTTGTTTATCGGCTATAATTTGTCTTGCCTGTGAGGAGTTGAAGCTGGAAGTAAGTGGCACTTCTATGGTCTTCATTGTTTGAACAGGGTCCGTCAAGTGCACACCTCTTTTTTTCATAATTTCTTTGCTTCCCCTCTGGCAAACCTGCCATTATGCTTTTTTTTTGTGTGGACAAGATGAAGACTGAGGTGGCCTCAACTTGTTCTACTAACCAATGGACACTGAAACCCGTTAGGAGTAGACATCTGTGTACAAGTATTCACAAGCAACAGTGCACTCACCACCCGAAATGCTCTTGTCCAAGTCACTCTCTCTGGCCATCAAATACTCTTCCTTTTCCTCTACTTTCTCTTTTCCTACATGCCCACTTATGGTTCACATGCAAAGAACCGTGTTTAGTCAGCACTACAAATCCTCACAGCTATTCATTTTCTTTCTCTCTTACACTTTTTCCAACCCTTCAAAATTGAGTAATTTCGTTCCTCAACAAAAGCAACAGTGAAAAATGTAGTCTAAAAACCTCAGGAGTGTAAAAGGTATAAAACTTCACATTTAAAAGCACATGCATGTGAAGGCATCTCCCAGAAGTCATTCACTGAAAAGAATGTCGCTTCGATTTGAAGCGGAACTTCAAAGGCATCTTCTGTAGAGGTTCATCGTCCTGATCGTCACTGCCCGAGTTCTTCCTGAGCTCACTGTTGGTGCTGCAGTCATCATCCTCACTAGTTGTGACTCTACTGGGGCTGCTGCAGAGGCCGGGACTACCCTCTGGGCTGCCAGCAGAGTGAGAGGAGCTGTTACTAGAATTACCTTTGGACACTGGGTATGACAGGTGAGGGCCATAGGGGCCCTCTGGAGAAGCAAACACATCGACCGGTGTGGTGCCAGTCTCTGAACTGTGCAAATTCTGAGGGACGTCAGGAGTGGTGCCCACTGTCTGGGCACCCCCACCGGGGACATAATACGGGGCGGCACCCATGTATGTGCTGTGAGCAGGCAGGAGGAAGTTGTTAAACCTGTAACTGGAAAAGTTTGTGAAGGTCTTGCTGTGAGCTGGGGGAGGAGATCTTGCAGGCCCAGCAGGTCCACCAAAAAAGTTACTCAGGCGCTGCCCTTCTTCATTCAAGAGGTCTAACTCCTCTTTGGCTAGACATTTTACTTTAGTCTGAAACAGGGATTTCATGGGTCGTTCTTCTTCTGTGAGGCTGAGAACTGGAGAAGAACTGCTGGAATGCTCCGCTGACCCACCGCTGGACATGCTGCAGACAGAGAGGTGCCCAGCCCCGAGGAAGCTGGTGAGTCTGAAGGGTTGGTGACCAAGTCCTCGACCAGCTTCTCCCTAAACATTCTCCTCAGAGCGTCCAGTTCACACTTCAGGCGTACATTTTCTTCTTGAAGTTCTAACAACTTTTGCTCCATGACCCTTTCCATGGTCTTCCGCTTCATCCGCGAGTTCCTCGCTGAAATGTTGTTCTTGTGTCGCTTGTTCCAGTAGACATCGTCTTTTTTGTTATCCGGAACAAACTCCCGTTTGGCACGTGGCTGAGTCATACTCACCATGCCTGATTTGGGCACCGAGAATCGGAATGTCCCGCTCATCATCTCCAGGGTCTTTTGGGGGTTCCTCGGTTAAACTTTTACCCAAATCACTGCTGTCAGAGTTATCTTCTGTCTGGAGATGGCTGGGGATGTTACAATTTTCGTTCACAACACTGCCTTTTTTCCCAGGCTATGCAAGTGGTGAGGAAGGTTCTGTTTCACTGCTGTACCATAACTGAAATCTGTCCTGTGCTGCAAGCCTTGGGAGGAGACCTGTCAATCACAGGATGTGTCAGATCAATCACCATACCATCCTGCTCCATCTCGACAGGTTTCTTCTTTATGCACCAAGCTCTGGATCTGCCACCCGCAGCATCAACGCGTTTCTCTGGTTGAGGTAATTCGCCTTTTCTTCCAGTGGCGTCTTGATCCAGGGTCATAGGAGTGGCTTTCCCCAAAGGAGGGGTCACTCTCAGACATTGTCACTGGGCACGTGTACGTCCTTGCCCTGGAATAAAAGGACAAAGAGCACTGATTATATTAAAAACCAGCCACCCCCCCCCCCCCCCCCCTCCACCACCACCCTAAAGAAAAAGCAATATATTTATAATGTAATAATCCAGATGTGTGTATGTGTACTCTCCGTATTAATTCCACAAAACATAAGACAAGGCAGGCATACTGAGGGGAAGGGCTGTGAGGGACTGATGGGAGGTAACATAACTTTTGTTTTCTTCATCCCCCCCCTTCCCCCCCCCCCCCCCCCCCGTTATAGTCTAGAACTCCACCCTAAGTGCCGTTTTCAATGCAACTGTTCTTTTTTCTTCATTTTCATCCCAATATCAGGATAACCAGTTATACAGTCTTTGAGGATGATGTCTGAACATCAGACCTGACAGCATTTACAACATTTCATGTCATTCATTCCACCTGCACACGGTGACTAACCTGTCTTCTTTCGGGGCGAGGGGGGAATGGAATTAAATTTGATATCTGTTCAAGAATTCGTTATGCACATGTTCTTACATGGGACCTTGGGTTTTTATATTTTCATTAACAAAACTTGGCGTTTAAGCCTGCACTGATCGTCACTGGACCTGAACGTCTGTTCCAACCTGGCGGTCTCAGTCCAGTGGGAATCGAACACTTCTGGAACAAGAGTCTGACACCCAACCCACAAGGCCTACCAGGCTGGGCACCTTTGAGAATGTACAAAGTTCACTAAAAATGTCGTGACTGCTACTTGATCTAACTGGTCTCGGCTGCGAAACTAGGATCACAATACACAAATTCGCTGTAATTGCAGGGGCTGGAATAGCTCAGTTGGTACAGCACCGGACTAGTGATCCTGGGGGGTTGCGGGTTCGAATTTCGATACAGGGGGATTTTTCCCTCGGAGTTAACATTGGTTCTGACTCCATTCCCCATACAGTCTTTCGAATGAGACTATAAACTGAGGTTCCGTGTGTGAACGCACGCACATCTTGCACACACGTAAAATCCCATCACCAACTTTCGGAATAGAAGGCCAGTTTGGCCGTTGGTATGGATGACACGTTACACATAGCATGCACCTTCCCCGAAGACGGAGTATGGCTGTCTTAATGACGGGATAAAAAAAAACGGTCATACACACAAAACTCCACTGCCTGCCTATACAGGCAGCGTCCGCAGGACTATTAGCCTGCGAAAGCGAGAGAAAGGAAAGAAAGAAGGAGCTATATTGGCATGGAGTTTTACCATGACTGGTACCTTCGTTTCTTTCCGGCTCTTCAAAATGTACTAGGGGGCTTTCACCTCGCCCCCCCCCCGCCCCCATTTTTGAACATGGGCCTAAGGAAAAATCCCGTTATCCTCCTTTCACTTTCGTGGTTCAGTCCTTGCAACGTTGTGAGCGATTGATGCGGTATCATTAGCCTCTTACCGATTTTTTTTTTTAAACTGGATCTACCGTAAGCTACACGGAAACCTTCCGAGATCGTCTTTGATCGCCGACACAGTTAGGTTTACCGTTTCAGGCACGTTGCCCAGTTGATGCGGTACCTCAACACTGCATGAATCTTTGCAACAATGACATCAATACTAAGTAACGGCCGGATGAACCCGCTGCTTGGTGCACGCACACCAAAGGTCTATTTCAGTCGTCTCCCTTTGACAGGCCGCATTGTGTAAGGCGAGCTCCCCACCCCACCCCCGTCCCCCTCAGTGTGCAATCGCTGCTTTTCAAGCTCAATGTCAAGGGCAAGGTCGTTGTCTCTTATCGTTTCGTAACAGTGGAAGTCAAAAGGCCGGAGTGTACATTGCGAAAGTCTCGAGAATATTCTATATTAGATTTCAGACCGACGCTTCTGAGGGTTAGCGACTTGCAGGACTGATCAATTTATTGTCACATACTCAATATCAATTTTATCCTTCGTCAGGCAACCTGGGTAGCCGGGGAAAATAAGAGAGAGAGAGAGAGAGGGAGGGATGGCAAGGAGGCAAGGAGGCCATCGACCCCGAAGTCTAGGACGATTGATTGACATACAACTTTTCTGGATAAAATTGTATGGTCTCGATGGCAGGCAGGCAGGTCGTTCAACTCCGTGCTCCTGGCCTGCTGACGTCATGTGCATCTCTTGTGATCAGTGCCAAGACTTGTGTGCTTATCGTTTTCCTTTGCCCCCCCCCCCCCCCCCCCCCCCCCCCCCCCCCCCCCCCCCCTGCCCCTGCTTTCACACCTTGTGTTCAACGTGTTCCCGCTGTTGCCAATAGCCAATACTAAATGACAGGCCAATGGGCTCTTGCTGTGCTGCCCCTAATGACATTACACCACACACACACACACACACACACACTCATACACGCCATCCAATCCCCTTCCTCCACCTCAGTATATTCCCACTTCACTCGCGGAGCGCAGTTGTCACACCTCAGTCACGCCGCCGTCCGTTATGTACGTGATCACTGACTCGCTGAAGTGCAGTCGATGACTTTGGCGCAGTACTGAGCTGACTGATTAAATCGACTCATGCTTAGCCATTCCCTGTTATCAACAACTGAGCTGATTAGATCGATTCATGCTTAGCTATTCCCCGTTTATCTACTACTGAGATGATTAAATCTATTCATGCTTAGCTATTCTGTTATCTACTGCTGAGCTGACTGATTAAATCGATTCATGCTTAGCTATTCCCTGTTATCAACTACTAAGCTGATTAGATCGACTCCTGCTTAGCCATTCCCTGTTATCCACTACTGAGCTGATTAAATCTATTCATGCTTAGCCATTCCCTGTTAACTACTGAGCTGATTAAATCTATTCATGCTTAGCTATTCTGTTATCTACTGCCGAGCTGAATGACTAGGTCGATTCATGCTTGGCTATTCCCTGTTATCTACTTGTTTTGGAAGGTCAAGTTTGAACGTGCCACTCAGATAGGGACATTAAAAAAAAAAATGTCCTTTCAGACCGGATCAATTTGTCCTTGGAGTGACATTATCAGTGTCAGTGCATATTAAATGTACAGTGAACACAACAATCTTATCTCTCCTCCCCCCCCCCCCCCCCCTCTCTCTCTCTCTCTCTCTCTCCCAGCATCCGGTAGAGGCACTGAAGCCCGTTTCAGATCCGACATAGATCTGACAGGATCCGTTGAAACTGGAAACGAGTCACAAACTTAACAACATTTAGCAGGTCCAAGAACGAGTCCATTAAATGCGGGAGTAGCTCCCCATCACACAAACGGATTTCAGGTCTGCACTAACAGTTAAAACAACGTTTCCACTGAATATGATGAACACTGATGTTTTTTTGTCTTTAGATGTTCTACGTACAAAAAAATGTAAGTAACATTGTAACATTTTTTTTTTTTCCCGAGTTCTGGCAGATTTTGACATTTTGGATTTTCCATGCTGTTAAAAAAATGGTAGGAAATAACTCTTTCGATGATGGGGAAACAAATTCATAGAGTTATCTCCTAATGAACCGACTCTGTGGATCCAGGTTTGAAGGTGTTCTCTACAGCACTTATTCACTGTGATTTATTGTGTTTATCCCTCTCTAGAGCACTTATTCACTGTGATTTATTGTGTTTATCCCTCTCTAGAGCACTTATTCACTGCCACTTATTGTGTTTATCCCTCTCTAGAGCACTTATTCACTGTCACTTATTGTGTTTTGTCCCTCTCTAGAGCACTTATTCACCGTCAATTATTGTGTTTGTCCCTCTCTAGAGCACTTATTCACCGTTATTTATTGTGTTTGCCCCTCTCTAGAGCACTTATTCACCGTTATTTATTGTGTTTGTCCCTCTCTAGAGCACTTATTCACTGTTATTTATTGTGTTTATCCATCTCTAGAGCACTTATTCACTGTTATTTTTTGTGTTTATCTCACTCTAGAGCTCTTATTCACTGTTATTTATGTGTTTATCCCTCTCTAGAGCTCTTATTCACTGTTATTTATTGTGTTTTACCCCTCTCTAAAGCACTTATTCACTGTTATTGTGTGTTATCCCCTCTCTAGAGCACATCCCTCTCTAGAGCACTTATTCACTTATTGTGTTTATCCCTCTCTCTGAACACTTATTCACCGTTATTTATTGTGTTTATCCCTTTCTAGAACACTTATTCACCGTTATTTATTGTGTTTATCCCTCTCTAGAACACTTATTCACCGTTAATTTGTTGTGTTTATCCCTCTCTAGAACACTTATTCGCCGTTCTTTATTGTGTTTATCCCTCTCTAGAGCACATCCCTCTCTAGAGCACTTCTTCACTTATTCATTGTGTTTATCCCCTCTCTGGAGCACTTATTTATTGTGTTTATCCCTCTTTAGAGCACATATTTACTGTTATTCGTTGTGTTTATCCCTCTCTAGAGCACTTATTCACTGTTATTTATTATGTTTATCCCTCTCTGGAGCACTTATTCACTGTTATTTATTGTGTGTATCCCTGTCTAGGCACTAATTGATTGTGTGTATCCCCTCTCAAGAGCACTTATTCACTGTTATTTGTTATGTTTATCCCTCTATAGAGCACTTATTCACTGTTATTTATTGTGTATCCCTCTCTAGAGCACTAATTCATGTGTTGTTTATTGTGTTTATCCCTCTCTAGAGCACTAATATACTGTCGTTTATTGTGCTTATCCCGTTTCTAATAACGAGGTTTGATGTGGGGCATTTTCACGAGAAGAATTGAGCAACGTCAGCATTTACATCACTTTATTACTTAACCGCCTATCTACCTCGGCCCCGCATGGCCCGGACGAATCACAACTATAATTGTGAGCATCGATTGCGAGCAAGCACACAGACACACAGACACATACTCTCTCTCTCTCTCTCTCTCTCTCTCTCTCTCTCTCATCACATTGCGCACACGCCCAGGTTACGAACAACGATGCATCACAAAGCAGGGGGGGGGGGGGGGGGGGGGGGGGGGGGGGGGGGGGGGGGGGGGGGGGGGGGCAACACACACACACACACACACACACACACACTGAGAGGATGGATCGATGAGTTATCAGGCGGGGCGGGCAGTCACGTACACCCTTGCCGTCACAGGGACACGCGGCAGCAGCGCTGAAGTAAACAAGTTCAAGTTCAGGGCCAGCTGTCCCGAATTGTGTAAGCTTCGCAAGTCAGCGCGCTTCGCGGAGCGTTGCCACGCTGGATCCACAGAGATTCCGTAGTCGTCATCGGGGACAGAG
>JADBJO010000342.1:377236-394736 GCA_016801955.1 Conus betulinus | reverse complement strand
GCACCAACCATTGGGGGCATGCGCTCTTTGCAGCGCCCGCGACTCACGACGGATTTGTTGGCGTAAATGGAACCTTTGTTTTCGTTGGCTCACGGTTTCACCTTTTTTTTTTTTTTTTTTCTTTCTTTCTCTCCAAGAAGCAGGTTATCAAAGGACACGAGGAGGAAAAGGGATAAATATTAAGTTTAGCACACCTTTTTTTAAATTTTTTTTTTAACTTCACATATAGAGATGATTGAGGGTTAAGCAAGGCTGTGTTAGAATGACAATCGTTCTGAACAGCAGGCAAGATCATTCTAACTGATGACACGCGGGAAAACAAAAACAAAAACAAAACAAAACAAAAAAAAATGTAACCGATTCATAATAATCTGAACATGATAACAACAATTCAAGATCATGAATAATGCATTGCACCCTTAAATCATACGTAAATAATGCGTTGCTCAGGCAACAGAATTATTGACATCTATGTGCTACATAAATCAATGCTGTGCAATGCACGATTTGTTAATGAACAATCTTACTGCACTAATTCAATTCATTTAGTCCCATTCTGGCATGCTTGACTAAGTGATGGATAAATAGCTTTACTCAATCAAGCCCAGTGCCCAAACATTAGTGAACGGCTTCACAACTTGACGCCGTCTCTCTGAGCACAAACAGAGACGTTAAGGTAGCAAGGGCAGAGTGGGGGGATGGCAGTGAAGATGGTGGCGCCTGCAGAGGAAGGGAAGACGTGTGACAATGCTCTTCTTTATCCCCGAGTTCCATGTTATAATCTCTGTACATCAATAAGACGTGGAGGGAGGAAAGTGGGTGGGGGTAGCGTAGGGGTGGGGGTTGCAACCCAACCCTCACGTTCGCTTGCAGCAGTACAATATAGCCTACCCGAAACCGATCGCCTATTGTTCAGTCAATGTGTCAACAACTTCGGCGTCTGAGTGCATGAAAGCAGAGGGTTGAAATCTGTACTCCGTACCCACCCATCTCTAAAACTAAAAGAATGGAAACAATGAGAATAAGTTGACCAGTCAAGTCTGAATCTTGACCAGTACTATCGGTCGTTGCATAACGTGTGCAGGGGTGGAAAATCTCGCGTGGTCAGTGTCAGCATTGCTACGGCGAACCATTCGCGTCGAAAAGACGTGAAGTGCGCCACACCATCAGTCGCTCTCTGCAGTTACGGAACTGGATTCATCCACTCGCGTGCTCCCTTGCTCAACATTCATGGTCCTCGTCAACGCATACCGGGAGAGGAGAAAAACAAACAAACTAACAAAGACAGAGAGAGAGAGAGAGAGAGAGAGAGGAGGGAGAGGAAGACCACCTAACACTGTCAACTCAGGGAGCTGTACAAAACCCCCTCCACCACACCCACCCTCATCCCATCCTACAAATCCTAGGTTGGCAAATACACGAACACTTCATATACCCAATTAGGGAACACTTTCTGGTCTTGTTCACATTACAAAAAAAAAAAAAAAGAAAAAAAAAAAAAAAAAAAAAAAAAAAAAAAAACAAACAAACTTGCGAAACCCTTCCATTAAATTTTCTGGTCTTGTTCACATTAAAAAAAAAAAAAAAAAAAAAAAAAAAAAAAAAAAAAAACAAAAAACTTGCGAAACCCTTACCTAAACTCCAGCTCGTCTCACAAAACAAGACGATCAAATTAAAAATAAATGGCTAGCTGCACACTTTTAATCTCCGTCATCTGCGGCAATTAAAGATATAATCAGGAAGAAGACAATCACTTTGAGGCTACTCTTACGTTTGTGATGGTGTGGAAGGGTAAGGGGTGTGCAGGTGAAGACAAGGCAGATAGTGATATGTGCAGGAACCAAGGGACAGCAGCCAGTTAAGACGCAGAGGACGAAGCAGAGTTTTTCTCCTTTTATTTTCCTTCCATAACAAAGAGCTCAAACCAGGAACACTGCCCTGGGAACTCTCTCTGGCACTCTGCGCACTGAGCACGCTCTCTGGCTCTCACGCCAGTCGCTCACACCAGGGAACACTCTCTGGGGCAACACTCACGTTAGCGTTAAGGGTGAGATTAACATCCTATCAGCCTGAGGCCCTTAGGGACAAGGTTCCTGCAGACATAGGTCTGCATATTTGTGGCAACTGCTGTCGCCTTGCAGTAGTGGGTAGTTTCAATGGGGGTCGTCGCATTTGTCTCTCCAGGCTCGTGTTCCTCTTGAACATTGGCTCAATTCTGGTCGTGTTCTTCTTGAATGTTGGTTCAAGTTTGGTCGAATTGGTCTTGAACGTCGGTTCAATTTCAGGTTTTTGGTCGACTGACGATGGGGCGTCGGTGTGTGTTGCCTGCTGTCCCCCAAACATCAGGCTGTCTTCAGGACCACCAGGCAGCCTTTTCCATGCTCGGGTGGCGATGGTCCTGTGCCGTATGAGGCTGCCTCAAGGAGGGAGCAGGACGAAAGTCACTGGAGCACTGCATGAGTCCCTTAAACTTGGCGGGTACTCACTGAATGCGGCTGAGATGGCATTTTTTTCAGCCCAACCCCATAAGGAGTGCCCCCATATCTGTCACCCCACAAGAAAGCACGGTATTTCAGGCCATGGTAGTTCAGTAAAAGGAAGAGAGGCTGGTTGAGGAACACCTGGCAATGTGACCTGGACGCAGCTGCCAAGAAGATGGGCCATACATAGGGGCAGCTGGAGAGACTGGCCCAGGACAGAGACAGCTGGAGAGATATTGTTGGTGTCCTATGTCCCAGTGGGAATGATGGGCAAAAGCGACAGTGAAGTGATACATGCAAGCAGTGCATAGCATCAACGCTTAGAAACATACTGTCAACTTCCAGTTCTTCTGGGTTGATCAGTGAAACCTTACACAAGGTCTAAGAGTTAGAGATATAAACCCATTCTCCTATCTGGCTGGTTTTTTTTTTTTTGGTTGTTGGTTCTCTGGTAGTGATCGGCCTGACAGCCTTTAGAAGAGCAATGAAGTGAGAAGACTGGGTTTCCTCTTTTTGTGTGCTAAGCTACACTCCGGTCTCTGATGCGTGTTTGATTGACAGGCTGTCAAAGACAAAGGGGGGGGGGGGGGGGGGGGGGGGGTGGTGATGTTGATCATCCCCCACCACTGACAGTGTTAGGTAGGTATGTGTAGAAGATTCAAGAACACAATCTCTTCGATGTCGGCGGCAGGTATAGCCATTATGTGAATAAACAAATGTTCCTAGTCCCCACTTGTGAAAGACGTGTACAACTTGCCGTCTGTTCCGTGCCACCGTGAGGGAGAAAAAAAAAAAAAGGGGGGGGGGGGGGGGGGGGGAGGAGAGAGGGAGGGAGGTAGGTGATATAGTGGTGTCTCTGAACTACACAGAATTTTCCTTTCAGTGGCTGGTCGCTGCACTCTCAGAGAAGGAATGGACTGGAAGGGAGTGGAGAGGGGAGAGGGGCAGGGCAAAGTTCTGCCTCTCCATTGTCAGTGCCATGCATTGTCAGGCTTCCTTCAAAGGACACACCCAGCAGACGAGTTTTGAGGACCCCTTCAGTGGTGCTGACAGTGGATGATGAGTTTTGAGGACCCCTTCAGTGGTGCTGACAGTGGATGATGAGTTTTGAGGACCCCTTCAGTGGTGCTGACATTGGATGACGAGTTTTGAGGACCCCTTCAGTGGTGCTGATAGTGGATGATGAGTTTTTGAGGACCCCTTCAGTGGTGCTGACAGTGGATGACGAGTTTTGAGGACCCCTTCAGTGGTGCTGACAGTGGATGACGGTTTTGAGGACCCCTTCAGTGGTGCTGACAGTGGATGACGAGTTTTGAGGACCCCTTCAGTGGTGCTGACAGTGGATGATGAGTTTTGAGGACCCCTTGAGTGGTGCTCACCATGGATGAGTTTTGAGGACCCTTCAGTGGTGCTGACAGTGGATGATGAGTTTTGAGGACCCCTTCAGTGGTGCTGACAGTGGATGAAGAGTTTTGAGGACCCCTTCAGTGGTGCTGACATTGGATGACGAGTTTTGAGGACCCTTCAGTGGTGCTGACAGTGGATGACGAGTTTTGAGGACCCCTTCAGTGGTGCTCACATGACGAATCACATGAAGTCTTATTTTGAGCGAAGGTTGAAAAGTGAACCAGAGCAAGGTCAAATCTCTCCTCTTCCGACATATTGGACCAAGCCACCCATCCAGTCCTGAACCTTTTCGATTGTGGGGATACACCCATCTTTCTGAGTTACTATGAATTGTTTTTGTTTGTCTGCGATCATATGTTCAAACTTGCTTCATCTTTATATATTTTTGGGACATTTGGTATGCATCTCTCTCTCTCTCTCTCTCTCTCTCTCTCTCTCTCTGTATGTGTGTGTGTGTGTGTGTGTGTGTGTGTGTGTGTGTGTGTGTGTGTGTGTGTGTGTGCGCGCGCGCGCGCGCGCGCGCATGCTTGCGTGTATTGCGAGTGCGTGCGTGTTCAAGTACAGCCAAAAGAACCAACCATAACGCACCATTCACGACCGCTAACATCGGTGGTCTTGATCATACAGACATTCGTCGTCTGCCACATTGACCGACTTCATCCGATTCTCCCAAGCTGCTTTACATTCAGACAAAACTCCGTCTCTCACGTCCTAACTTCACACTGGTGATGTACAGCAGCTTTTTGCTCCCCGGACGTCTGATTTGTCCATCCGGAAGAATTTTGTCCAGCTACCAACCCCCCCCCCCCCCCCCCCCCCCCCCCCCCCCGCCCCTTCCTATCACTTTTCCTCTTCTCTGTCTGTGGAAAGGAACCTCTACTTAGGAGGTGGAAACGTTGCTATGCATCTGTATCACTCCCAGGGTTGGCTCAGCGGTACTGCACCGAGTGCAGTTGTCCGCCATCGCCAGTTTGAATCCTGATGGTACTACTTAGATACCCCCCAGCCCTGTTAATTCCTTTAGTGTACTCATCAAGGTGGAGCTCTTGTTTCACTTCATGCAGACACACAGTAGTAACTCTCTTTCAATGCGCCTTGGCTTTTAGTGGTACCTTTCTTTCTATGCGCCTTGGGTTTTCAATAAATATGCACTGCATCAGAGATCTGCAGGCTTACTTGTCCTTGAAAATGAAAAGCACCCAGCCCCACTTACATGGAGCATGGTGGGGGTGGGCCAAAAGGGGGAACGAGTGACGTCTGAGAATGATTTCATCATCCGAACAGCGAGATCTCGTACATCCCATGCTTCTTGGCTGTGCACATGAGCTTTCTTCTTCTTCTTCTTTCTTTTAGTGTCCACAATCATCATGTTGATTATTCTGACACTTTTGTGTGTATGACCATTTTTTTTTTTATCCCGTCATACTCCAAGTTCGGGGAAGGTGCATGCTATGTGTAACGTATCATCCATACCAACGGCCAAACTGGCCTTCTCTTCGGAAAGTTCGTGATGGAATTTTACGTGTGTGCAAGATGTTGTGCGTGCGTTCACACACGGAAGCTCGGTTTTTAGTCTCATTCGAAGGTCTGTGTGGAAAATGGAGTCAGAACCAATGTTAACTCCGAGGGAAAAAATCCCCTTGTACCGAAAACGGCCCGGCGGAGATGCGAACTCGCAACCCCAAGATTACGAGTCCTATGCTCTACCAACTGAGCTCTTCCGGCCCCTGATCCGAATGGCGGCAGTCTTGGACGTGGGGAGACGTCAGCCGCTTCCCAGCTGCCTCCCTCTACCCACTAGGCAGCGAAAGGCGTTTTGAGGAGATTTCCGCTCACACCCCCTCCTCCTCTAGCAATGACGACAAACCTCGGTTTGCTGCAGCCCATCATGAATGCGCTCTGTCATGCTGATTGTCAGCTTAATTTTCACGTTTTGAAATCGGTCTGGCACTGCTTTGACTTTGAAATGCTTTCTCTTAGACATGTTCGGTGTGGGCGGAGGAAGGGGGGGGGGGGGGAGGGGGGAGGGGGCTGATGAAGAGAGAAGTGGTTGTCGAAGAGTTCGTGAGCACAGCAGCAGCAGCAGGTGGCAGTGTGCGAGTATGCCTACTGTATATCTTTGAATTCTAGAAAGATCTGGCGGTTGTGTGTGTGTGTGTGTGTGTGTGTGTGTGTGTGTGTGTGTGTGTGTGTGTGTGTGTGTGTGTGTGCGAGCGCGCGCGCGCTTGTGGTTTGTTTATTTCCTTTGTTTCCGGCCTCAATTTTAC
This sequence comes from Conus betulinus, assembly GCA_016801955.1. NCBI lineage: Eukaryota > Metazoa > Mollusca > Gastropoda > Neogastropoda > Conidae > Conus > Conus betulinus. Next base: position 388,582 of record JADBJO010000342.1, on the reverse strand, counting down.
TGCCCAGGGGCAAATGTGGTGTGGCGATATTTCTATTTAGGAAGGGCGGAGCAATCATTGCACTTTGGTTGAAGACAGATCGGCAGGCAATCCAATCGATCGACCATCCGTGTTCTGACCGTTCGTTGCCTCGACTCTACAATTAGCAGTGACTCCAACAAAGCAGGCAGCTAGCTTGCCCCTGGCCCGTGTTAGGAATTCTGCCTGCCGATGTGGCAACAGAAAAAAAAATGAGGATGTCGGAAACCCCACCCACCTATCCCCAGAGAACACGTGAAGCCCGCGCACCTGCCGCTAGGGTTTTTTGCTGCAGCTGCTGACCTGCCTGTATGCACTATCTCCTCATTCTGTGAACGTCGAATCGTTAACAGCACAAGAGTGATGGGAGAGAGAAGAGAGAGAGAGAGGAGAGAGAGAGAGAGAGAGAGAGAGAGAGAGAGGAGAGAGACAGACAGACAGACAGACAGACAGACAGACACACACACACACACACACACACACACACACACACCACACAGAGAGAGAGAGAGAGAGAGAGAGAGAGAGAGAGAGAGAGAGAGAGAGACTGGACAATGATCGTGTCTATTCTAACAAGCTCGAATTCATGAAAAAAAAAGAGTATAGAAACAAATTTGGAATTCACGACCGCCTCTGTTTTATTTACTTTCGTGGAGCAAATGTACTGCTAAATTTGTGTGAATTTCCTGTTTTGTCCATATGCCGATTTCTATATCATTTCCTACTTTTTTTTTTTAATCCCAAGCAACAAACAAATGGTTGATAGTGAAGAGAAATATATCTTCCTGTTTTTGTAATGGATGTGTACCACTGATGTAAAGAAAAAAATAGTAGTAGTGAGAAAAAACATTTAAAGTTCGGCCAGACAGATGCTGTCGCCGTCGTTGACAACAAAGATGAATGACACTGATCGACAAACCGACATCGGTTTAAAGGTTGAATGACCTTCCTTTTCATATGATGCTATTTCACACACACACACACACACACACACACACACACACACACACACACACACACACACACACACACACACAGGGTAGGGAGAGAGAGAGAGAGAGAGAGAGAGAGAGAGAGAGAGAGAGAGAGAGAGAGAGAGAGAGAGAGAGAGAGCGTGTGTGTGTGTGTAAGAGAGAGAGAGAGAGAGAGAGAGAGAGAGAGAGAGAGAGAGAGAGAGAGAGAGAGAGAGAGAGAGGGCTACCAAAAGTCGAATTCCAAATCAGAACTTTGGTGTAGACTTGACGAATGTGGTCCAGTTATTGTTTCTACGGCGACAAATGACTTGAATGACCCAGGCTGGACGAGCGGTCAGCATCGATGCCATGAACCTTTAACAGAGCAGGTGAGTGACCTCAGTGCTCAGTGGTAAACGTCATGCAAAGCTTAAGTGCGGCTGTTATTTGCAGTTTACTAAAAAACAACAAACAACAAACAAACAAACAAACAAAAAAAACCAGGAAAAAAAAAACAAAACAATCAAACAAACAAAAAAAAAGAAACGTACCCCAGTGACGGTTTTGAAATTAATGTGGCATATAGGCATGGTACATTTTACGTTAAAACAACTTGGTAATTAAAGAAATTACGAAGATCGATTAGAAAACCTGCTTTGAACCCACAAGATTACGAAAATATAACTGGAAATAATTATGTCCTCTCTCTCTCTCTCTCTCTCTCTCTCTCTCTCTCTCTCCCTCTCTCTCTTCTCTCTCTCTCTCTCTCTCTCTCTCCCCACGCCCCCACGCCCTGCCCCTACCATAACTTTATCTCATTCATCTAGTTTTACGTTTTACACGTCATCTACTTTATATTAGGATAAAACACAGAAAGAGAAAAATAGATACATCGAGCTACAATACGTTCATTCATTCATTCTGTCTGTCTGTCTGTCTCTCTCTCTCTCTCACACACACACACACACACACACACACACACACACACACACACACACACACACACACACACGTTGTGGAATGCTACAAGAGTTGAGTTCATAAGAAGACCGACGGTAGGTGATCGGACGGGGGTTACTGTACTTATCATAAGCGGCTTAATAACGGTTTGTTTGCATGGTCAAATACGACATGTTGCGAAAAGCCTTCACGTTCCTCGATAGAATTGTTTGATTCATAAACAAGTTCAGGTCTCATGTTCAAGGTTAATCTCTCTCTCTCTCCGTCTCTCTCAAAGTCTCTCTCTAAGTCTCTCTCTCTTTCTCTTCTCTCTCTCTCTCTCAGACACACACACACACACACACACACACACACACACACACACACACACACACATTATGCACACACACACACACACACACACACACACACACACACACACACATTATGCACACACATACACACACACACACACACACACACACACGCACACACACATCATTAAAAACCAAGGTTTCAAGCTATCATAATTCTCTTAATGTCTACGCTTTTTGATGGTCATCAATGGCCCTATATTCTGTATTATGTGGGTGAAACCAGGAAAAAATGAAAAAGCAGGAAGGCCGGGGGTCCAGGGGGCCGCCATAGCGCCTTTGTTCACCCCCCCCCCCCCCCCCCCCCCGCCCCCCTCCCACGGGCTGGGTCAAGAAGAGGAGCTGAAGAGTTTCTGCACCTCTGAAAAATAAAATCTGGGCCTTTGGACACACTTTTCGCCTTTTTTACCGTGCAATCCTCAAGATCATCAGTATGACCTGATATTACTGATGACCTGATGTTACTGATCTGCATGCGGTGCAGTTCCACTTATTTTAAGAAGCTGGAAGCTGCAACAATTTTTGTTGATCATGATTTGTATTTACCACTTCTGAAACTTACGAAGAAAGTGTGCAAAATTTAGAAAGAGAGGGGGGTATTTACCGCCGAGGACATAGACAAACCAAGTACAGGACAAGACACTTTGTTTGTCTGTGTCCTTGGCAGTAGAAAGAAACTCGTGGAGAGCGTGGCAGCAGAGAGCCCCCTTCAAGCAAGTGTTTCGGCCCTTATCTCCTGACACTCTAGGTTGGTTCATGACTCCGGATGTCCCTCTGCTGCCCCCTTTTTTCACCATCTTGGGACGACCCATGGCTGGGATTCGAACCCATGACCCTCTGGACATGCTTATTTTCCACTTAATGACTCGCACTCTAACCACTGAGCCACTGGGACACCTGATATTTGTAGGAAAGTTAAGCCTTATGAAGTTCACTTTTGTTCCTCCTTGACCAGATCCAGCTTGAACACCTCTCTGCCCGCTTCTGCCATTGCTTTCAGGGCTCTGGTTTTTTCCCTCCCTGCAACTGAGAGCTGTTTCATGAGGCTGTGTGCAGACGTTCCTACAAACCCCCCCTAGCTCCAATTTCTGCAGTGAGGACTTTGACCTGATAGCCTTCTCTCTTCAGGCTGTTTGCCAGATCAGCATACTTTTCAGTCTTGTAGATTTGAGCTGCCTCCATTCTGTTCTCATATGGGCACCGTGAGGTCGATCATGATCAGCTGCTTGGTTGACTGAGAGTGGACTACTATGTCTGGTCGCATGCCACTCTTGCTGATAATCTCTGGGTGACTCTTCCATTCTGGGAGGTCTGCAGTGCACTCCCAGTCATCTGCCCCGTCCAGCAGACTCTGCCGGCATATTCTTGCCTGAAGAAGACCTAAGAGGTCGAAATGCGTCGTGTTTTGTCTTATAATGCATTTGTATATGTATTCACACACACACACACACACACACACACACACACACACACACACACACACACACACACACACACACATATATATATATATATATATATATATATATATATATATATATATATGCGTATACAATATTTGTTCATTTTGCTTACTACATAAGCAGCTGGTGCTTTGCCTCGCAATAAACAACCAGGAATCACAAGTCGTCCATTCTTAGGTGGCCTTTCAGCCAGCATTAACTGACAAGATTAAAGTGCAGTGCACATATTTTGTACTTGTAATAAACTGTGATACCAATTCAACATTTTCTCTCTTTTCTCCTTTTTTTTTCGAGGGGCGCGCGCGCGCGCGTGCGCCTGTGTGTGTGTGTGTGTGTGTGTGTGTGTGTGTGTGTGTGTGTGTGTTGTGTGTGTGTGTGTGTGTGTGTGCGTGCGTGCGTGTGTGCGTGTGTGTGTATGTGTGTGTGCACGTCTGTTGTCTGTGTCTGTGTGTCTGTGTGTGTGTTTTTTTTTAGCGAGCATACAATTACAGACCTGTTCATCCGTATGATTTCGACGTATTTTTTACCCATGACCGGCAAAAATACGACGAATACAACGAATTAAAGGGGAACAAAAAATCTATAGACGAATTCTTGAGCGGTAATTGCACTTGCGGAATTTAAACCGTAACGGGAACCTGACCAAAGGGCGACAACTTCCGCGCGCTTAATAACGTCAGCCTGTCGCTACCTTTCTACGACATACCCAAGCACAAAAAAAAAAACAAAAAAAAAAAAAAACAAAAAAACACCCACCCGGCAGGAGAGCATGATATTCGCCAAGCTGATGAATCAGGTCAATCAGGTTTTAAAGTAGCTTGTGTCAGAAAGAAACTATTATTACCGTGGCTAATGCAGGATTAGGTGGTTACTGCCCGGAAGAAGGCTCTATGGTGTGATGGCCAAAAAAACAAAAAAAAAAAAAAAAAAACACGTTGTTTCTGAACACTGGCGTCGATCGCTAACGTTTCTTCGTTCATTTTTTTAAGCCCAACGAACAATTGTGACTGTTGGTTGACTCTATACTCGCACACTGATTCTCAAAATGACAAAGGAAAATTCAGTTTGAAAAAGAAAAATTGTAATCGGACGGAGTTGTCGAGATGCAGTTTTACCGAAACGTTAAAGAAAACAACAACAACAACAACAAAAAAATCGACCCGAACATTTTATAATTTGATCTCCGGAAAAACGGCGTGGTCGAATTCCGGTTTCATCCCTGTATGCTTCAGTCCTTTGCCGAGCGTGTGTGTATGCATGATGTTAAGTTTGTTAAAAGATCTCCATTTTGAAGATTCATGATAAATACAACCCACGTGCTGAAGCATATACAAAGTCAGTGCCAGGATTTTCAGCACCCCAACTGGAATTTGGAATGCACTGGACATAAATCTTTTTGAACGACATTCACATTCATTCATTCTCTGCCTACAAGCCAAATGGCCTACCTAGACCAAAACACCCGTTGGTACACCCTCTTTCCCCAAGAACGATTAAACCCACTCCCTCCCTCTCTTCCATTTCACCCCCCCCCCCAGCCCCTCCCCTCCCCCCTTACCCCTTTCATGAGAGAGCCATTGACGAGATGATCTAACAGCCAGAGCAGGGCAGGCCAAGACTAACAGCGTGACATAAGACCCCTGACGGCTGGGCTGCCATTACCCCCCGTGGGTCTCAGGTGGCGGCGGGGAGAGGGGGGGGGGGGGGGGGGGGGGGGGTATGTGGGGAGCGGGAGGGCCATTACCAACAGGCCCACAAGGTTGAAATGGTGCAACAAGTTTCATAACCGCTCGCAGCCGTTTGGCTTTGGGCCTGGCAGATCGTCACGTATGTGGTAACAGTCCTACCTCCTCCTCTCCCCCCCCCCCCCCCCCCTCAACCACTTAACCCCCTCCCTCCCTCTTCGCTCCTATCCCAAATTCCCACCTCGTACTTTCCTTTTTCCCTTCCCTCTCCCATTGTGTCCCCCCGTCCGTCCCCCCTCCCCCTTCCCCCCCCCCCCCTCCCCTCTCCTCTTCTCCCGCTCACGGGGTTTGTGGCGAGATAGCCAAACTGACTACCTGCCTTTTCCTTTGTATTTCGCGTTTGACAACATTGTCTGCCTTGGTGGTTGGGGTTTAGTGGTTGGACACACGCACACACCCACACCGACACCAGTACGTGTGAGGGTGTGTAAGTGTGTGCGTGCATGCGTGCTACCTTAAGCAGAGAAGACTAGAGTAGAGTCTTGCAAGAACCATAGATATCTACATATCTATGCAAGAACCAACGAATCTGCGTTAGTTCTGCTTCTGAAAAGTTGTGATTGTAGAAACTGAAAACTCTTTTCACAAAACCCTGTAAAGATCATGCTGAACAAACAGAAAATAACAGGGGCGACAGGAGGCTTCCTGGCAATTGTGTAAATTTAATGGACAAAAAGATGACCACTTACTTCATACGTTGTTTTCGACACAATTTAGTTTTCATCCCTCCTCTGCCTCTCTGTTCGTCAGTAGTACTGGCAGCCTGTTACTTGTTGATCATTTTTTGTTCCCTTCTATTCCTTTCCCTCTATCATTATCATTATCATTGTTATTATTACTACATTTATCATTGTCACTATCATTCTTACTGTCATCATATCAATATTATCTGAACTATCATCATCATCATAGAAAAAATACTTCATTATTCTTACTAACTTAATTGGCGTTAACGTCACTATTATCATCATCGTTATCACTATCGTAATTACTATCATCATTATCACTAATACTAATATTTTTACCACTGTTATCATTTTAACTTTTGTTACCACCATGATAACTGTTACAACTATCATCTCTGCTGTCATTACTAATATTATTGTGCATTAGCATACTTCTTACATTTCAACCTTCTATCTTTCCAATCTCCCACATAACAACTATCATTATCTGATGATTGTCATCATGATTACTGGTATAACTATACTACCACACTTCTTAGATTTTATCTTTCTATCTTTCCCATGATCTATACCCTCCTTCTCCTCTTTGCTCTCCTGTTCTCCCCTCTTCTTTCCTCTCTTCTCTCATTAGTTTCATTGCCGTTATCATCATCATCATCATCATTATAGTTACTATTATTATTACTACTACTATTTTCATCCCCATTACTCCTACTATTATTGTTGTTATTTATTATTATTACTATTACTATCATCATTATTAGGCTATTATCATCGTCATCGACACCCATTACTGTTGCCAGTACAACCATGTTGTTCGACTATCCCCTGATCACTCTATACTGTTAGAATGACAACCACCACCATCATGTTATTACTAACAGTAGTGCTTTGGTCCTGTGCCACTTTGATATGTTAAATATTCATACGGATTTTGTGACCATGATGAAACCTTTCAGGAAATTCCACGGCAGAACTGCTAAGAAAGCCCACAATTCGTCAACGCCAAAGACCAAAACTCCGGAAGACCAAGAACATGTCAATCTTACAGCCCTCTAGCGTGTGTGTGTGAGAGAGAGTGAGAGAGAGAGAGAGAGAGAGAGGGAGGTAAACAGAGACAGATTTAATGTGTCTGCTTCGACTGTGGAGACCTTTCCTTCGCATCCACACTCTCTATTTTCACCTTCCCCAAATGTTTGATCCCAGTTACTGAACCCAGCGTCTGTCGCTTAAGGCAAATGAATCGAACCGGACTTTGGGGGGGGGGGGGGGGGGGAGCACAAAGGTGCCCAGCTAACTCCCCTTGCCTCCACAAAGAACGCTCACCCCCCCCCCCCCCCCCCCACCTCCCCCCTGTTCCCTTTCCTCTTTGTGCCTTCTCCCCCTTTACAATCACGGGGGTCTGTGACGGGGATGAAACAGCTGAAACAGGCACGAACGATCCGCCGTACAGTCGCCCTCTAGTGTCGAACGGGTTTGCATAACTGCTGATTAACATCCAGGCTTACTTCACCTGCCGTGGAGGGTTCGCCTTTTGGAACTCCGACAGACGGACCAAGGAGAAAAACATTAAAGGTTGAGCTGTGATGACTGGAAAAGCATAATTATGGAACAGCTGTTTAGGGTTTGGTTTGTATGCATGCCCCCCCCCCCCCCCCCCCCCTCCCCCCCCCTCCCTCCCCCCCCCAACCATTTCATTTAAAGTGCTGTAATCTACCCTTGTCCAGGACGGGGGAAATCGTGATGGTATTGCTTAAGTGCACCAAGTTATAAATCAGGCTTAACACACCAAGGTTATCTTTGCACTCATACACGCGTATGCACACTCGCACCCACCAAACATTCACCTCTCTTTGGGAATGGGATGTCACGCAGTCGGTTCTCTCCTAACACGACTGAGAACAAGAAATACAATTTCTATGCTACTTATAATCAAACATGAAAAATCCCATTAGTTTACACAAAATGGAATAATCAAAACATAAAAGAACAATACTTCCTAATCCCGGGTTATGATAAAATAGCTTCTTAAAACGGCTTTCCTTACACACAACCCACGTTTTCACCACACAGTTCTTGAACAAGTCTCTTCAAGTTTTCTTCAGCACTGGATGATGGTGACGCCCTTGCTTGACTGGCTCCAGGCTTCAGGACTGGTCTTCATGGTCGTCTCTGGGAACTCGACGTAGAAATCTTCTTCTTCACCTCTTTCACCCGGCTCTGGTTTCAAAACTCACTTTATTTCTCTTCACCCACCTCTGGGCTTCAAACTCAGTCTTTTCTTTTTCAGCTTGTCTTTTACCCTAAGACCTTGCTGTCACTTCTCTCTCCCAGACCACGTTTCTCTCAAACCTACTCTGTCCTGCTCACTCTTCTCTCCCGTCTCTCCTCTGTCCTCTCTCTCTCTCTCTCTCTCTCTCTCTCTCTCTCTCTCGTGGTGGCATTCTCCTCCCCCATCACGTATTGCTTTTGCATCGAGGGTGAGATTAACGTCCTATCAGGCCTGAGGCCCTTAAGGACAAGGTTCCTGCAGACACAGGTCTGCATATTTGTGGCAACTGCTGTCGCCTGGCAGTAGTGGGTAGTTTCAATGGGGGTCATCGCATTTGTCGCTCAGAGCTCGTGTTCCTCTTGAACATTGGCTCAAATCTGGTCGTAATCTTCTTGAGTGTTGGTTGAAGTTTGGTCGAAATTGGTTTTGGACGTTGGTTCAATTTCAGGTTCTTGGTCGACCGACGATGGGCGTCGGTGTGTGTTGCCTGCTGTCCCCCAAACATTAGGCTGTCTTCAGGACCACCAGGTGGCCTTCTTCATGCTCGGGTGGTGATGGTCCTGTGCCGCGTGAGGCCACCTCAAGGAGGGAGCAGGACGAAAGGTCGCCGGAGCGCTGCTGCACGAGTCCCTAAAACTTGGCGGGCACCTGCTGACTGCGGCCGAGAGGGCAATTTTTCAGCCCAACCCCATAAGGAGTGCCTCCATGTCTGTCACCCCACAAAAACAGCACGGTATTCCAGGCCACGGTAGTCGCAGTCAGGCAGCGCTCCTTCGCCAATCGCCCCACATCTCCAGGAGCCGTCCCCCAGTGACACAGGCTAGACCCGCCGTCACCCACATGGCTGGAAGGTTGTCTGCGCTGCCCGACACTGATCTCTCACCTCAGTGTCCCTCAAAGGAGAGCTACCACCTCTCCCCTGGCGTCCGCTGCTATGCCACACTCGCAGTGAACTGGCCGTCATTGTTCTCCCTCAGTTTATATAGGGATGGACACAAAAGAATTCCCTCAGGGCCATGCCTTTGTCCCTTGCTTCTCAATCACCTTGTTCACAAGTACACTGAATTCTCCTTTCGCTACATTCTCCCACACGTCAGCATTTACACACATTCCTACCTAACTGCTTAGCAAACAGCCAATTGGCACCAGATGGACATTGAAAATTCCCGCTGACTCTGGGAGCCACTTTAACAGAGTAATTATCCTAGAGAAAAGCTACGACAACAACATCCACACGCATTCAACTAGCCTGACAAAGCTTCAACACGGTACCCCACCACAGCAATACCATCTGATCGAGCCCAAGACTCCTGCTCTTGATGGACTGTTTAGAAAGCAGCCTCAGCTGACTGAGTATTTGACACCTACTGATGCTCCAAGGTCCTAGTGGTTATACCCCCCCCCCCCCCCCACACACACACACACTTTCATCATCGGGAAGGTTCGCACTCGGGAGGGTCCTTACAACCTTAGGTGCCATCTGTCACCTGACCACTTCGACCTCCTTGGCACAGTTCGACCGTGTGTGCTAGGTGAGGGCGTATTGCTAATCGGCCCATTACTTATTTCCCCATTGTGCCTCTAGATTTTGTTTTCGCTCCCTTGACAACCCTCGACTTAGTTGCGCTCACACATTATGTAAGATTGATACCCTTACCGTATGTTGCAAACTGGCGTCTGGTTCTGTCGGTGATTGCTGGTTTTAACCCATGTTGTGACTAGCTGTTCATTATGCCATGAAATACAGCAACGAGTCCAACTTACAGGAAACTCAACACTCCTTCCCATAGTTCTTTGAAGCATACAGTGTCCATCATACGGTAAAACTTAAACAAACAAACCCTGAGCAATTCTCAAGCGTAAAATTCCTTTCAGTTCCAAACATGAATTTAAAAGAAAAGAAAAGTAATGTATGAAAGACCCGTTCGTGGGTAATTCCTGCGAACTGCGAAATCAAACTTGAACCGTATTTGAACTGCTGTCGCAGAACACACACGCTCTTCCGTTATCGAAGCAATCACGCTGGCGATAGGAGTCTATGTTCAGTATTCAACTTCTATTGTATACACGGATGGGTTTTTTGGTTTAAGGTTGTGGAAGCCATTGAATGTCGGGAAACTGCTCTTAACGGGATACGGTTCTATATTATCTCTTTGAAATCTCCTGAAATAAATAGTAACCACAGCAAAATGGTTTAGGATCTCTCTCTCTCTCTCTCTCTCTCTGTCTCTCTCTCTCTGGTGAGAGGGTGGCATGCAGGGAGCAGTGTGTGTGTGTGTGTGTGTGTGCGTGTGTGTGTGTGTGTGTGTGTTGAGTGGCACTTTCATAGCATGTGAATGTGGTCTAGTCAGTGACTAATACTTGATGCTCGGTGGAAACCATTTAAGACATGGCTTGAATTGTTCAACTGCATTGTTCTCCATCACAGTCATAAAGTCCACAATGATCAACCTGGCGACTGGTTAACTGATGATTATCCCCCTTGCTACTATGACGAGAGCAGGGGAAAAAGCGCAGGATGAATGTGTCACTATCAAACTTTTGTCACATTGTTTCAGCCTTTCACACACATATTCCCAGCTCTTACATACACTTAAACACATACAAACCCCCCACCCCCCCACCCCCGACTCACGCACATACAAACGCATGTTCGCGTACACGTATGCACGCGTAGTGGTGATCTTTGTTGTGAATGCGAACTTCTGCCTTTGCAAATGGATATCACATGCTCAACGTTTTGGCAGTTGACAGATATTCACCCTGTACAATACCTGGATTCTTTCACTGAATCCACAACTTAAATGCCCCCCCCCCCCCCCCACACACACACACACACACACTCGCCCTCCCCCCGTCCATACCTGGCCTCGATCCCTGCAAGCTATCAACAATG
>JADBJO010000342.1:367236-374736 GCA_016801955.1 Conus betulinus | reverse complement strand
GACAGCAGCGCGATTTTCCCAGCTTACATGCGTGCGTGTGTGCGACTAAGAGAGAGAGAGAGAGAGAGAGAGAGAGAGAGAGAGAGAGAGAGAGAGAGTTTTGAATGCGTGCATGCATGCATGCATGCGTTTTTTGTAGCTTGTACAGGTGCATGATGACAACAATAAATGATGATGATGATGATAATCATGATAACAGCAACGATAATAATGATAATAGCTTTTAAAAATATTTGCTGCGAACCAAATGAATACATTGTCGTCATGCCCTTCAAAGGGAAAAAGGGGTGGTGGTGGTGGTGGTGTGTGGGGGGGGGGGGGGGGGGGGAAGGGGGGTTGGGGTTGACGGGTGCTGATGTAGAGACAAAAACAGGCTGCGCGCTTTTAAGCTTACTGACTCGTGAGCTCAAGAGAGCGCCCAGCTTGTCTCCCTTGCTTTGGGGCTCTTTAGAGAGCTCTTCTCTCTAATCCACCAGTTAAGGTCCTCTGGGCCGTTCAACCGTGACCTCAGGGTGGTCTTCAGTTATGGCAACCAGCCAGTCTGCGGCCTGTAGTCAATTCTCTGGACTCATCATTTTCAGACAGACGAGACTGGCAGGTCGCTATCATCCTCTGCACGCCGTCACCGGGAATAGATTTCATCCTTTGGTGTCTCAGCACACAGGCCTGTGTAACGCACACTACACGTATAGTTCATGGATACTGTGCTTTCGTGTTGTTGAGTCCCCCCCCCTACCTTTCTTTCTTTTTTTATCTTTAATAGCCATTGATCACCGTTTTCTTGATATACTTAGAGAGAATTTACCTTACACAATCAGTCAATAGCACGAACATATAACGGGACTGAATAATGGCCCTTTGTCTGATCAGAAAGAGCTATTTTGAGGCTCATGACAGTCACATGGGAACCCAAAACTTGGGCGAACTGTCTGCCACTTCTTCGACACCGCTTTAAACTTACTCGCTTAAAATGAATTCTCATTAGGAACAAAGAAAGAGTCTCCTCCGCCACAAGTTCTTATTATAGTTGAAAACTCCGATGTTGGGGTGAGCCTGATCATGGTAAACACTTGCTTTCAACAACTGTTACGGTAAACAATTTTTTTTTCTAGGATACAGTCCATCACCAAAACGTGTGAAAAGCTAGTTACAAAGATAACAAGAAGTATCAGGACATTTCATAACCTAAACGTGTGATAAAACTAAGTTTCAAAACGGAGTGACGGAGGATGGAAAATGAAGCAAACTTTAGAAAGAGAAAAGGTTAGTTACCGCCAAGGACAAAGACAAAGTGTCTAGTCCTGTACTTTGTTTATGTCCTTGGCGGTAACTTAACAGTGCAGAGAGGCATATCTTCACCATGGACATTGTGTCGTTGTACACTAGCATCCCCCACAACGACGGCCTGCTTGCGGTCCACCCATTTCCTTCAGAGGAGCCACTTTAGGCTGCACATCCCCACCATCATGTGTCTTACAGAGTTGGTCCTCACTTTGAGCTCATTTGCATTTTATGATAAACACTTTCAACAGCAAAGTGGGGTGGCCATGGGCACCAAGATGGGGCCTAGCTTTGCTTGCCTTTTTTTTGGGCTATGTAGAAGAACAGGCGATTAGTCAGTATACAGGTGAGACACCAGCATTCTACAGGCGCTTCATTGATGACTGTTTGGGCGTGTCTACCTGCAAGAAGGAATCTCTCCAGGACTTCATTTCCTTCATGTCTACCTTTCATCCAGCTCTACAGTATACCTGCAACATCTCTGACTCCTCTGTGTCCTTCCTCGACATTACCATTTCCATCTTACCTTACTCCAATAGCCTTGCCACCAGTGTCTTTTATAAGCCTACCGATTCTCACAGCTACCTTCTCTACACTTCCAACCATCCCCGTGCCTGCAGAGACAGCATCCCCTACTCACAGTTCCTGCGACTGAGACGCATCTGCAGTGATGAGCAGGACTTTGAACTTCAAGCGAAGAGAATGCTTGGATTCTTCCTTGCCCGGAAGTACCCAGAGGACCTGGTTCGTGGTGCACTTGAGCGAGCTCGTGCTGTCTCTCGTGCCCAGGCTCTTGTTCCTAGAGTCAGTCCTGATAGTGAAGACCGTACAGTGGCAGTTCTCACCTACCACCCCCCACAACCTCCCAGTCCGCAGTATCCTCCTCCGGAACTTCCACTTGGTTCAGCAAGATCCACATCTAAAGAAGATCTTTCCTAAGCCACCCCTCATCGCTTTCAGGAGGGATACCAACCTGAAAGACCATCTTGTGCGAGCTTCTATCCGCCCCTATAGGTCCCCCCCCCCCCCCCTGGCACTAGACCATGCGGCCGCAAGGGTTGTAAGACCTGCCCTTTCATCGATGGTTCCACTGTCATCACAGGACCTGCTGGCCAGTTTACTATAAGGACCAGTTTTAACTGTCAGTCAGAAGACCTTGTCTACGTCATCTCCTGCACCCTGTGTACCAAGAAATACACAGGTGAGACCTACTGCAGCAGCCTTGATGAACGGTTCAGCGAGCACCTGCGTTCCATGCGGCTTAATTATGACAACCCTGTGGGCTCCACTTCAACCAGCAGCACCATTGCGTTGTCCACGCCAAGGTAGCAGCAGTGTGGGCAGAACCAGTCGACAGGGCTCTACAGGCTCTTTATGGAGTCTTCAGTGATTGCCCGTCTTGGCACTCGCATCCCGTATGGCATGAACACTAGGGAATGAACTTGGTGGCTCGATTTGCACCCCCGTTTCCTTTTTTTTTCCTCCTCCCCCCCCCCCTTCTCCCCCCCCCTCCCCCCTTCCCCCCTTCCCCCCCCCCCCCCCCCCCCCCCCCCTTTTCTTCCCCCTTCCCCCTCACCCCCTGTGTGTTTTTACCTCCCTATGTCCCTTCTCCCCCCTTTCCCTCTTCCCCTTTACTATTTACCAGTTACACTAGCACACACACGCAGGCACACGCTTATGCGTGCGCGGGCACACACACATACACTCACACACACACACACACACACACATTCTCTTCATCTCCCTCCTTCCCTTCTCCACTCTCCCCTTTTCCCGTTTATTGTTTAATTCCCTTTTCCTTCCCACCCCCCACCTTCCCCCTCCCCTTTCCTGTTTTTTTTTTCTGTAAGTGTGTGTAATTTTCACATTTTTTTTTCCCCATCCCCTTCCAATTTTCCTCCTCTCTTCCACACTTTCCCTCAATCTTCTTAAGACAGGCGCACGCATGCACGGAACCCCACGCGCGCACACGCTCACGCACATACCAGCGGACATGTGCTCATACTTCCGTGGGCGTTCATACACACACACACACACACACACTTCCCCCCTTTTTTCCTTACCCCCCCCCCCCACTTCAAGTTTTTCTTTCACTGTTTAACTCTACTCACTCCTACCACTGACTGCTTTCATTTTCTGTGAGTAGCAGTCAGCCTTTTATTCTTCTTCTTGCCCCCTTCCCTGTGCAGTTGAGAAAGGGTCTATGACCTGAAACGTACTGTTTTAGCATTTTTGTCTTCTTAATCGACAAATTTTACCCTGAGGTGAAAAAGTTTTTTTACTTTTGTTTTCTATCCCCCCTCTCTTCCTAAATTTTTGTGTGATAAGCTAGTTAGAGACAAAAACAACAAGAACTAGCAGACATTTCATACCCTAAACGTGTGATAAGCTAGTTGTAAACAAAACAACAAGAGTTAGCAGACATTTCATACATCAAGCGTTATACTTAACTTGCCACCGACCATTTATAAAACAAACAAGTAATGCGCTCGATCGTCACTGAACAGCAAATCGTTTTCTGCATATTTCCAACTAAGTGTTCCATTCATGATACTGTGGAAATAAGCGGCTGACAACATATTGATGTACTTTTAATCGTATATGTTAACAAATGCCAAACTCTCACAAAATGTTTTAGAAATCTTTATAAAGGGGAATTTTAACAAGAGCATGGTGTCAAAACGGCTGCATGCATCAACCTGCAGTTAAGTGCAGGTGATCTTGGGTTCCCACTTTAGGTGAGAAGTGAGCTTCCCGGCTTTCAAAACTCTTCAAACTTGAACAATTGGTGTTAACTGGAGCAAACCACCAGCTAAACTAGACGACACTAGATGGGACGCTGCACACTCGAGAACCCCAACCTGCACGTGCAAAAGCTGCGTGCTTGCCATAAAACTGTGTCCACAAGTCGGCTAGTGCAGTGGCATCCTGCACTGAAAAGTGGAGGGTGGTGGTGATAGAAGGAGGGGCAGGGATGGAGGTGAGGGACGGAGGAGGGAAATGGGGTTTTGCAGGTTTGCCAAGTAAAGAGACAAAAGATGACTGAACGGGAATAGAGCGAGCTGGAGTGTGGCCTTCGAGATGCAGACGGCCAGACAGACACACCTCGCACAATCAACGTCTGACGTCACGGCTGGGGGCAAAGGCTTGCCAACGCAGGCTGGCATGTGGTTTTGAAGCGCTAGATTTGAAGTGTGTTCTTGGAGAGCTTGCAGTGCTTGTTTACCGTTTAGTACCGTGTTTTAACCACCATCTGTGCTTTATTTGGATGGTGGATGATTCAAGCACGCCAAAGAAGTGCGGTGTGCCTGTGTATAGGAGCAATTCTGACAAGAATGAGAAAACTTCTGTTTTTCTTTTTTCTTTCCTGCTCAGACAGACCGGCGACGTCTGTGGCTGTGTAAAATTCCTCCCGCAAACTTTGACCCACTTGAATTCTGTTCTGTATGCTAAGCATTTCAGTGGAGGCTTTATTGTAACTGTAGGCACTGTGACTAGGCCAGACAACACTATTGAGAGAACACATTCAAAATAAACTGATGATGCCTTCCCATCTATATTCCAACTGTTCGTCATTTTTTGTCAGAGGAGCCGCCAGCCAAAAGAAAAACTCTCACGGGCATGCTGAAGCACAACAGAGAAACGAGCAGGCATTAGTGAGTGGATGGAAGCTGACAAGATCACAAATTTTTCTGACTTTTCAGTCCAAAATTTACAGACAAAATGGACCATACGTTGTGGATGGACAGGCTGCACAGCACCGCTACTGACACTGTGTAGTGATGGCAGCAGAGGCCACGTTTTTACTGTTCTGCAGGATTGAGGATTCTTCACCCAACACTGGGCCCACCTTGGTGTCTACAGTCAACGTCTTCATTGACTTGCGTGTGGAAATTGTCGCCAAAAGTTGGTAAGCATCACTTAATGCTGTTTGTCATTAACATAGTTGTGTGCGTGCGTGCGTGTGTGTGTGTGTGTGTGTGTGTGTGTGTGTGTGTGTGTGTGTGTGTGTGTGTGTGCGTGCGTGCGTGCGTGCGTGCGTGCGTGCGTGTGTGTGTGTGTGTGTGTGTGTGTGTGTGTGTGTGTTTCTCTTATGTGTGTGTCTGCAAATATTAATCTCTGTGTGTGTGTGTGTGTGTGTGTGTGTGTGTGTGTGTGTGTGTGTGTGTTTACTTGTCAGCGCCTATGAGAGGAACATGCATACTTATGTATTTCCCTCATATTCACATATCCTATGATATTTTTTCTTTTGCAGGACGGGTACCAGTCAGCTCGTTAAAGTGGATTTTTGGACAAAAGCCTTCTCCTGTTCTGACATGTTAGTCAGAGTTTGACACCTGACTTTCACATTTCTCAACCAGCAACAAGGGCAGTATTGCCATAAAGCA
This sequence comes from Conus betulinus, assembly GCA_016801955.1. Taxonomy (NCBI): domain Eukaryota; kingdom Metazoa; phylum Mollusca; class Gastropoda; order Neogastropoda; family Conidae; genus Conus; species Conus betulinus. Next base: position 369,067 of record JADBJO010000342.1, on the reverse strand, counting down.
ACTGATGCAGCTTTTCATTGATGCTTTGCCAGACTTACTATGCTCAGGCGAGAAGACCGAAGGTGAAGATTAAGAAAAGAATTCTATACCCAAAGAAAGACTTCAGTTTTAGTGGAACAACTGAAACTGCATACATTGCCAGTGAAAAAGTACTCATGTGAAACTTTGCTTTGGGCCTTTCAGAGTTTCGTGTCAGCCCCTCAAACCTATTTTAAATCAAGAAACACCTTTCTGACCCTACCACATACATCATATTTGAAGAGCTTTGCTTCTGCATTTAATATGAGCAGTGGATTCAATAAAAGCTAGCGTTCACACGGAGCATCTGAAACAAAATGCCAAAATATGTCTGAAGAAGAAAATCATTGCGTTTTTAATGTCAGACAAAATTCATGTAGCGCATCAGAATCTTACGACGCAAGTAAACTGGAAGGTTCAGCTCCTAATTGTTTCTACAGCTGTCAGTGAAGCTATACAGCTCAAGTATTCATGATAGCGTCTTTGCTGTCTAAACTGAAAGATGTAGCCATTGTCTCTGTCAAAAACATGAATGCAAGTTCTGGAAACGCTTCACACAACATGGAACATAGTCACCTGTATTATATTGGACAACGACAGAATCAACGGGAATGCATCCACTTCAGTGTGTGGAGGGACACTTCAGGTTTGGATTCAAAATCCTTTCAGAGCTGATGAAAGGCTGTTTCTTCTGTTTGAAATAGTACATTCATTCAAATGTTTTAGAAATAAACGGTTAGCCCAGAAGCATGTGGAAAGAACCTTCGTCTTTCCTGCGTTTCATGTCTGTGAGGATTCTACATTGAAAGCATCTTTCTCTCACGTACAGAGATTGCAGTCTGAAGAGAAATCTTCATTCTCTGAATTACAAAAGATTGTGTCCAACATCCACTGAAAACGTTAAAATGTTTAAAATGCCAAACTGATGCCGAAAATCTTTGAGCTATGGAACATTATTAGAAACCATTGCAGACTGCCACCAGAGGAGCCAGGGAGTTTTTGAACATCATTTTAAAATTGAATTTCAAAACGGAGTGACTGACATCATTATAAAATTGGGGAGCATCCTCACTGTAAAGCACCCCATCAAAAACATCAGACTTAGGAATGATGATTGCAGAGCCATCACATCTCCTCCTGATCCAGACATGCAGTTCATCAGCCAGGTGATCCGGTGGCTTCATTGCTGGTAGAACCTAGCCCAGAAACCACGAGAAGGGACACTCTCCACTGAAAGCATGACAGCCTTGGCCCACGCTGATTCAGCCCTTACTGCACTGACAATCTGTCTACAACAAGAGGAACATTCTGAGTATGTCCTGCCAGGCAGCTTTCAGACAGACAATTTAGAGTTTAGATTTTGCCCAATACAGACAAATGAGTGGGTGCAACAATCATATCAGATCAGGAACTCCTGGAAAAAGAGGAAAGCTGAAACTCATGAGTGTACTGAAGATGGTTTCTGCCTCAGGTGGGGCACTCATTCTGAAAGACATCATGACACCACTAGAAGAAGCTGGGAGTCAGTTGACTTCATACTCTGATGAAGACTGGCGACAATGTCTACCCCTTTTGCTGGAATGTGACAGTATTGAAGCGACCAATGAACAGTTGAAGGCTCCGGTGATGTTTTCATTCAAGCAAGCTAAAGGTAGGCAATTCATTTTCATCCAGTGTTAGTGTTCGTCAACTTTACACCCTCCCTCCTCTCTGTACCCTCTGTCTCCCCCCTCCCCACCAACTATCTCACTTTCTCTTTCTGTCTCTAAGTGTGTGTGCGGGTGCGTGTTTGTGTGTAGTTTATGATTAATAC
>JADBJO010000342.1:354736-362236 GCA_016801955.1 Conus betulinus | reverse complement strand
GAGAGAGAGAGAGAGAGAGAGAGAGAGAGAGAGAGAGAGAGAGGAGAACGAACGAATTTTTTTCTTATGTTCAGAAGGTAATGGAATAAGCATCACTGCTTTTTTTTTACATCCAGCCCTCCGGGGCCAAAAGAAATTTAAGAAAGGAAAAGAAAAAAAAAGTATTGATTAATATAGAATAATCGAAAATAACTCTTAAGTATGAAATATGAAAATACAAAAGGACACAAAAATCTATGTACAGAGGGAACACCGACAGGAGGTGTGGGAGACGGTGGGGGTGGGAGTGGGATGGGGTGGAATGGGGGACAATTAAGAATGAGAGAGAGAGAGAGACAGACAGACAGACAGACAGACAGACAGACAGACAGAGAGAATGACAGTCATAATGGTTTATTCATCCTGTATAGGCCATGGCCCCTCATGCAGGGTTAAGTGAACAAAAAGGTATACAACTAGCGAAGCAAGGAAAAAAGAACAACACTGATTACAAGAAAAAACACATACGAAAGAAAAAATAAATATATGAATGCACACAGTGTAATGGGGTCGCAATTTCTCTTAACCTTAGAGCTTTGTGCAAAAACAAAATTTGAGAGAGAGAGAGAGAGAGAGAGAGAGAGAGAGAGAGAGAGAGAGAGAGAGAGAGAGAGAGAGAGAGAGAGAGAGAGAGAGAGACGCTTCAGACGCTTCAGATACGTTTTTATTGACAGTGGCCTACATGGCCTTTATGTCAAAGGGGTGTACATGAATATTTGCAGCGCTGAAAAAACAAGTTTATAATGCAAAGAAACATGAACTGTAACGGATTACGTAACTGTTAATGATGAGGCTTGAAGCCATGTAGAAGAAAAAGAAAATAATGACGTGCTTTTTCGTCACTCAAAATGAGTATGTATGTAGGTTTTTTTGTTTGTTTGTTTTTTTTTTTTTTTTTTTGTTTTTAGGTAACAATACGATCATAGACACAAGTGCCTCACCCAGGCACATTATATTTCACTGTTATAAACTTTTCTGCACTGTCACATCTATCATCACTGTCCGTCTCATCACTAGCTATACTAGTGAAGAAAACAAAACCATTTCTTACTAGGGTCATCAGGCTTGCGGAACATGAAGAACACACGAATTCAAACATGAGAAGTTCTTACCGAGCATTTTTTTTTTCCTAACATTAGATGCCTCTGCAGCATACTTAGCCAGTAGAGTTATTATCCTAATGTTTGTCAGACAAACTATATAGGTTATGATTTTTCTGTCGCAACAATATTGAACATGTGTGTGTGTGTTTGAGAGAGAGAGAGAGAGAGAGAGAGAGAGAGAAAGAGAGAGAGAGAGTACGGTTGCTTTGAAGCGAAACATCAGTCACAGAAAAGGTGCTAATGGCGAAGTTATGCGAATACAGAGACTTGACAGAAAAGGAAAAAAAGTGGCGATGTATTGAATGCCAGAGAAAAACTTACTAAAAAAGCTGGCAAACAGAAGTTTTCCTATTTGTCTGTCTTCCTTGTTTACAGGAATATTGACAATACTCGGTAAGTGCTGTATGAACTGCTGCTTTGGTTTGGTTGACTGTGCTACTTTGCTGAATGAGCCAAAGCTGGGTTTCCTATCACCAACAGGCCATTTCCCACCCAGTGTAACTGATCGAAATTTGTATGTAACCTATCAATACATTCCTTTTGATCACACAAGATTAAAGAACCCGAACAGAACTAAAGCACCAACCTACCAACTAAACCAGCGACAAAAAGCGCAAAACAAACTACTACAACAACAACAACAAAAAAAAAAAACCGCCCTTGTGACCATTCCGGTTTCCCATAATACTTAGATTACGGGCCCCTATTGAGCCAGAGAGAGCGTAACCGGCCGTTTGGTGCCTGGGCTGAGTTATGTAAGACGGTCCAAGGGGACGAGGGGCAAGTCTCGGCACTATCGGATCGCTTTATGTAACGGCTTGTTTTGCAGGTCGGCCGGTGGAGAGGGGGGTTATGCAAGGCGCTCTCGACGTGTCACAAGACACAAGATAAGCGAACTGCACTAATGACGTTATGTAGCACCTTGCAAACAGTTCTTGGGCCCAGGCGCGTTCGGGCACGCGCTGGTCTTGCCATACACAAGGCTACACCATAAGTTATCTCCCTTCAGCGAATGTGCACAACCTGGATATCTCGGTAGGAAGGGGAGGGGGGGGGGGGGAGGGTGTGTGTGTGTGTGTGTGTGTGTGTGTGTGTGTGTGTGTGGGAGGGATGAGGGTGGGTGGGGGGTGATGGTTGGGATGGAGGGTTGAGAGGAGGGAAGGGAGAGGGAGTAGGAAGGGCGGGGGGGAAGGTGTGTGTGTGTGTGTGTGTGTGTGTGTGTGTGTGTGTGTGTGTGTGTGTGTGTGTGTGTGTGTGTGTGATGAACAATTACGTAGTGGGGGAAAACAAGTGCAGGTTAACAATTCTTCCATCATCATAGTAATGACTTGGCAAAGATTTCAAATTGAGAAAAAAAAGGGGGTTGAAGAAGAAGAAAATGGGAAATGGAAAGTGTGTGTGAGTGTGTGTGTGTGTGTGTGTGTGTGTGTGTGTGTGTGTGTGTGTGTGTGTGTGTGTGTGTGTGTGTGTGTGTGTGTGTGAGAGAGAGAGAGAGAGAGAGAGAGAGAGAGAGAGAGAGAGAGAGTACATTCCTTCTACCCTCAAAATACCATCTTGAAAGAAAAGTGACGAGACAGGTCGACTCCTACAGCAATCATGTCTGCACCACAATCCAACTGAACGCACGGCAAAGAACTATGCAGTCACCAGTAGCACCACAGGGCATGCAGGCTGAACGCGCCCTAGTTCTGGTTGACTGCCAGACTGGAACTGGAAAGAACGAGGCTGAAAGTAATGCGGACACGTAATGTAATGCTTGTGTACTTTGCACACTTTCTCCATGGCGAGTGAGCACAGGGGGAGTTACTCGGGAGAGGAATGCGAGCCATTCGGTACAATTGTCGTCCCTTGTTTTCCGATCTGGATGACTAATTAAGGGGTTTGTGGGGTGCATGTATGCGTGTAAAGCGTGTGTGTGTGTGTGTGTGTGTGTGTGTGTGTGTGTGTGTGTGTGTGTGTAAGTGTGTGTGTGGTGTGTGTGTGTGTGTGTGTGTGTGTGTGTGTGTGTGTATTGTATGCGCATGCGCGCGCGTACGCTCGAACGCAAGAGCACGTACCTGGCCGCTTCGTTATGAGCTAGCACGTGTGTTTATCATTTGCAACTACTTGAGCTTTGCATCTTCTCAGTTTTCTTAATAAACAAAAATCTCTCCCTGTCCACTATAAGCAAGAACTAAAGCTGTGCGTTGAAGAGGATTACTTGCGCATCACACACAAGTTTCATCTTATTCTGATTCAGTTACGCGAAAAAGCCATACACTTTCTCCAATGTTTTTAGGGATTTTTGGCTCTCGGTCGGTCTATCACTGTGACGAGAGTTAGGAGTGCGTCGCTGTTGGACTAAGAATAAGAATATTTTCTCAGAGTTCTATTGAAATCTTACCTCCACCCTCTCTCATACTAGTTATGGAAGAAGCAACTTTCCGGTAGCAGTCACTGAAAGAAGTTTTGATTTTTCTCAGGACTGTTAAAAACTATTCAAGAGTGGCTCAGGGATAATTCTTCTTAGGTTTGTACACTTGAAAGTGCTTGTAGCTCCAAGAAACAGAATCAGAGATCAGTTTAAACATTCAATACTGAATGGACAACAAAGAACTGACACAAGTTAAGTGTACTTTCACACACCAACTCTACTTGTTTACACAAGGGTGAAATATTCAAACCAGTTTTACTAATTCAGTTACTTCTGATTTTTTTTTCTCCACTTTTTCTCATCATCATTTAGAGCGAGGAAGTTCTGGATGAGTTGACCTGGAGTCCCCATGGTATATCAGAACTTCTCTAATGTTAGAGAGGATTGTTGATCTCTCTCCAGTTCTTTTTCTTTCTTTGAGTGTCCACCTTCATCGAGTTGAAGATTCTGACACTTGCGTGTGTGTATGACCTTTTTTTTTTTCATCCCGCCATTAATGCAGCCATACTCCAGCTTCTGGGAAGGTGCATGCTATGTGTAACGTGTCATCCATACCAACGGCCAGACTGGCCTTCTCTTCCGAAAGTTGGTGATGGGATTTTACGTGTGTGCAAGATGTTGTGCGTGTGCGTTCACACACGGAACCTCGGTTTATAGTCTCATTCGAAGGACTGTATTGGGAAATGGAGTCAGAACCAATGTTAACTCCGAGGGAAAAATCTCCCTGTACCGAAACGGCCCGGCAGAGATGCGAACCGGCAACCCCAAGATTACGAGTCCGATGCTCTACCAACTGAGCTCTTCCAGCCCCAGTTGCTGGTGACTGTCCACCTTCTGTTTATACCTGCTGATCTGGTGGGCTGTGATATTTGTCCGCTATCAGGCAGGCCTAGGGTCCCCAGGATCTATTCATACCACAGAACCTGCCTTGTAGTTGTGTAGCTGAGAGTTGGGCTTGTCCATTTCTCACACTTGCCCTCTGGCTTTCAGTTCATGTGTGAGATATCAGCCAACGAAGGATTAGATTAGCATAATTATGTCTGCCATAATCATCAGTCAACACATTTTACTCAGATTTTCTCTAACAAGGAGTAGGAGAAAGTAATACAGTGCAAAACAACTGAAGTCAAACAACTCTTAAATTTTTCTTATGAGTTAAGTTGAAGTAACTTGAAATACACTTGGCCCAAGTACACATGTTGATTAGACTTACAGTCACCTGCTACTAAGCATTCAGACAACTAACAGTATTCATAAATCAACGTAACAGCTTTCACCCACTATAGGCATACTGTTTTTCCTGTGAGAAGGTAAATATTCAGTGATCTTCTTAACAGATAGTATTGAATACTTAACAGTTTTTACCAGTTGTGGCAAATGATCCCAACAGCATACTCATTCATTACCTTCACAGATGTCAACAAGTATTGGCATGAAGTTATACTTTTAAAACATATGGCATGTATACAAACAATGCATAGTCTCAAAATTTAGAAACATAATTCAAGTTACGTTTCATCTGTGATGACTCTGTGAAACTTTACACAGGTCTTTTTCACAGAGTTGGAAATGCTCTTTCCCTGATATGACTGTGTTTTCTTTGTTCCACTGGTGGTGATCAGTCTTACAGCCTTTGGTAGAGCAACAAAATGATGACCGTGGGTTTCTCCTTTATATTGTGCGAAGCTAAACATCTGGTCTCTGATGCCTATTTGATTGGCAACCTGTCAGAGACACATGACAGCCGATCGTGTCACTATAGACAAAGAAAGGGAAAGGTGATAGTAAGCAGACAGGTGTGTGTGTGTGTGTGTGTGTGTGTGTGTGTGTGTGCGCACCGCGCGCTTTGGATCATCCCCCAGCACCTACAATGTGAACAAATTGTAGAAGATTGGAGAGCACTATTTCGTAGATAATGGCGATATTTTTAGCCTTCGTGGTAATTGACAAAGCGACGTTGCCTCCACCTGTGAAACACGTGTAGGGTTTTGGGGACAGGAATGGGAAGGGGATGGTGCTGCTCCTTTGTAGTCACATGGCCAGCATGCGCCCCATGTCTCAATCCATGCTTGAGCACCTGTGCAGGAGATAAGCAGAGGGGATGTGGGGGGGGGGGGGGGGGGGGGGTGGGCGGGGGGGGGGGGGGGGAGAGAAGAGGGGGGAATCGTGAAGCAATCTCCGTCTCCTTGTCTCCTGCCTCACTGTTTTGGGTTACATCAAACATAAGCCCCACAGACAGAGAGGAGGGTATGAAGGGATGAGGGGACAGAGGAGGGGGAGGGGGGTGGGGGTTTGAGCAGTGCGGGGGTAGAGACTGAGAGCTCACGTAGATTGGGAATCTTTAGTGCCGTTTGTGAGACAAAGAGAGAGAGAGAGAGAGAGAGAGAGAGAGAGAAAGAGAGAGGGATGGAAGGTGGTGGAGTAGAAAGAAAAGAGATGGTGGTAGTTGAGGATGGTGTGGCTGTCAATTGTCACGTTACATCTATTGATTTTAACATTTTGAAAATAAATGAAATACAATATGGGAGTATTTTCTTTTATTTTTCAAATCAAAGGAAAGTCTCAGATTTCAGCCTGCTGTAGAGATTCGTAAATTAGAATTGAGATCTGTGTGGAAGTAAGCCTACTGATTTGTCCTGTTCTTTTCGATAAGGTTGACATAATTATGGTGTTTTTTTGCCAAGTCATGTTATCCCTAAGATGATTGCTATGATAATGATTTTCTAAATTTCCCTGCTGTTTTTTTTTTAATGGAGGTAAAGCTTCTTTTACGGACTAATTTCAGGATTTATTTCAGTACTAGAATAGTTCTTTAGCGTATTTTGCAATGTTGGTGAGTGGCCAAACGAGAAGCTTTCATCATCAGTTGCAGAGTTTCTGATATCATGTAATACGAGCGAACATTCCATTAAGCCCCCTCAACGCTACAGTCATTGTCACACTGCTAAAACAACCACACTAATCGTTTATGTTTTGTCTGCTTTGCATACAGTTTTGACTGGACAGAAAGTGTTATTAATAACATTCTTGCTTTTTTTTCATCTGACATAGTCAGCTTCGCATATGTTGTACTCTGTCGTACGTTTGACAGAAGTCTTGTGAACGTCTCTCGAGCGACAGAAAGAATCATTTTTAAAAGAAAAAAAAAAAAAAAAAAAACAACAAAAAAGAAGAAAAAAAACAGACAGTGAAGGAGAGATGCTGAATAGTCTGCTGAGCGAGGCAGCTTACTTATTTAGGCCCTTAGCTCAAGGGTGAGCATAGGCCATCGACAACACTCCGCCATCGCACTCGGTTCTGGGCTGCTCGCTGAATGCCTGTCCAGCTGGTCCCCTGCCTCTTCATCTCTGCCTCAGGGGATCTCGCCTCCAGCTGCTGCGAGGTCGGCCTCCTTTCCTTTTTCCCTGCGGCTTTCAGTTCCATGTCAGGGCTTGGCGTGTGCTGCTGGAAGTTGGCTTCCGGAGAGTGTGTCAAATCTAGCCCCACTTCCACCGCAGAATCTGCTTGGCCACTGGTCCCTGTCCTGCTTGCTTCCATAGATCTTCATTGTGATTCTCTCTGGCTATCTGATTTTGAAGATGCGCCTCAGACAGGTGTTGATAAAGGTCTGTATTTTTTTTTTTGCTGTATTGCCTTGGCCATTCTCCAAGTCTCGCAGTCATAGAGCAGAACCGACTTCACGTTTGAATTGAAGATACGCAATTTTGTCTTCCTTCTGACCTCTCCTGAGGCCCAGATGTTCTTAAGCATGATGAATGCTGCTCGCGCCTGGCCCATCCTGGCTAGGATGTCTCGGTCAGTGCCCCCCTGCTTGCTGAGCGAAGCAAGCAACCAGAAAAGAAAGCGAGTACGGAGTGCAGTGAGTGCGTGTCAAGTGTTTTTTTTCCTCCCTGCAAATGTCGGGTCCCCTTCCCCCTGAACCCCCCCCCCCCCCCCCCCGACCCC
>JADBJO010000342.1:342236-349736 GCA_016801955.1 Conus betulinus | reverse complement strand
TCGTCACCGGCCCAGCGAGGGTGGACAGTCATCCACGTGCGGTCATTTGCACGTGCAGAGCCGTTGTCAATGGCACTGTCCCTGCGACTTAGGTGACGTCAGAAGCGGGAACGCCTAGCGTTGTGTGCAAGGTCTTTTGTAGGGTAAAAAAAGAAAAGAAGAGAGAGGGAGAGAGAGGGAGAGTGAGGGAGGGAGAGGGAGAGAGGGAGAGAGAGAGAGAGAGAGAGAGGAGAGAGAGAGAGAGAGAGAGAGAGAGAGAGAGAGAGAGATTACATACAGAATGACCGTATGCTAGAGAGAGAGAGACGAATGACCGTAAAATAAATGAAAAAATAGAATAGATAAACAAATAGGCATAAAGAGACAAGGCGCACACAACAGTCAATAATGAGTTTTAGTCCATGTGATCATAAGTTCCCTAAGGTACACACAACAGTCAATAATGAGTTTTAGTCCATGTGATCATAAGTTCCCTAAGGTACACACACTATTAAATAATGAGTTTTAGTCCATGTGATCATAAGTTCCCTAAGGTACACCACACTATTAAATAATGAGGTTTAGTCTATGTGATCATAAGTTCCCTAAGGTACACACACTATTAAATAATGAGGTTTAGTCTATGTGATCATAAGTTCCCTAAGGTACACACACTATTAAATAATGAGTTTTAGTCTATGTGATCATAAGTTCCCTAAGGTACACACACTATTAAATAATGAGTTTTAGTCTATGTGATCATAAGTTCCCTAAGGTACACACACTATTAAATAATGAGGTTTAGTCTATGTGATCATAAGTTCCTAAGGTGCACACACTATTAAATAATGAGTTTTAGTCTATGTGATCATAAGTTCCCTAAGGTGCACACACTATTAAATAATGAGTTTTATTCTATGTGATCATAAGTTCCCTAAGGTACACACACTATAAAATAATGAGTTTTAGTCTATGTGATCATAAGTTCCCTAAGGTACACACACTATTAAATAATGAGTTTTAGTCTATGTGATCATAAGTTCCCTAAGGTACACACACTATTAAATAATGAGTTTTAGTCTATGTTTTTTCATAAGTTCCCCAAGGTGCACACACAATAGTAAATAATGAGTTTTAGTCTATGTTTTCATAAGTTCCCTAAGGTACACACAATAGTAAAATAATGAGTTTTAGTCTATGTGATCATAAGTTCCCTAAGGTGCACACAATAGTAAATAGTTTTTAGTCTATGTGATCATAAGTTCCCTAAGGTGCACACAAGTTTTAGTCTATGTGATCATAAGTTCCCTAAGGTGCACACAATAGTAAATAGTTTAAATCTATGTGATCGTAAGTTCCCTAAGGTGCACACAATAGTAAATAGTTTTAGTCTATGTGATCATAAGTTCCCTAAGGTGCACACAAGTTTTAGTCTATGTGATCATAAGTTCCCTAAGGTGCACACAATAGTAAATAGTTTTAGTCTATGTGATCGTAAGTTCCCTAAGGTGCACACAATAGTAAATAGTTTTAGTCTATGTGATCATAAGTTCCCTAAGGTGCACACAATAGTAAATAGTTTTAGTCTATGTGATCGTAAGTTCCCTAAGGTGCACACAATAGTAAATAGTTTTAGTCTATGTGATCGTAAGTTCCCTAAGGTGCACACAATAGTAAATAGTTTTAGTCTATGTGATCGTAAGTTCCCTAAGGTGCACACAATAGTAAATAGTAGTTTTAGTCTATGTGATCGTAAGTTCCCTAAGGTGCACACAAATAGTAAATAGTTTTAGTCTATGTGATCGTAAGTTCCCTAAGGTGCACACAATAGTAAATAGTTTTAGTCTATGTGATCATACATTCCCTAGCATTCTTTCCAGTGAGATGCAAACTATGTTTTGAAGTGAAATAACACTTGACATTGTCCACTTTGTCAGAAACTGTGTATGCAGTCTACTATAATAGCCACCCCTATCCATGTCCACTTTGTCAGAAACTGTGCATGCAATCACTATAAAAGCCACCCCTGTCCATGTCCACTTTGTCAGAAAACTGTGCATGCAATCACTATAAAGGCCACCCCTGTCCATGTCCACTTTGTCAGAAACTGTGCATGCAATCACTATAAAAGCCACCCCTGTCCATGTCCACTTTGTCAGAAACTGTACATGCAATCACCATAATAGCCACCCTATCCATGTCCACTTTGTCAGAAAACTGTACATGCAATCACCATAATAGCCACCCTATCCATGTCCACCCGATCATAGCTACTTGCGGTCATCCATGTTCGACTTCTGTCCGCAATCCTCCTGTTCTGCTGGGGCAAGGTGCTGATTCAATCTGACCCAAACTAAGCAAATCGGTTGTTTGGAGAGCAAGCGCTAAAGGCAGAAGAGACTGCACTGGCTGCGCATTTTTGGCAGTCACCTCGGAAACGGAGAAAAAAAAACAGAAGTTGAGGAGAATCCTATGAACTGCTTTAGTTCTCGAACCGAAATCGCCAAAGTCACGCCAATTATATATATCAAAAAGGTCTTGATCCAAGGGTGTTGAGTTGTGAGTTACACGACGATTCCACATTCTCGAGGGGAAAAAAAAAAAAATAATGCGGACAATTTTGAAGCGCCCATCCTAACAACATAGGCTACAGGGCGCTTTACAAGTTTTAACAATTCATCATCTAAAAATATAAGCAGAAACACACACACACACACACACACACACACACACACACACACACACACACACACACACACACACACACACACACTTCTGGGTTCACAAGTCATTAACATACACACACACACACGCATGCACGCACACAGCACACTCGCGCGCGCGCGCGCACACACAGACACACACACACACAGACACACACACACACAGACACACACACACACACACACACACACACACGCGCGCGCGCGCGCGCGCGCACTCACATACACACACACACACACACACACACACACACACACACACACACACACACTGGAATATAATGTCGCATACATAAACACACTATATGACCGGTGAACAGCTCATTTGTACACGAACAAAGTAGTAAAGAAACGGAAAGAAAAAAAAAAAAAAAAAAAAAAAAGAAGAAGAAAAGAAAAAGAATCATCTAACGTTGTCTGGAAGCTGTCTGATATCTCCCAAAGGGAAACAAATGTATGAAGTCTCTCCTGTGTTGATGATGAATTTGCCGCTGGTTGACCAAAGTCTGTTCTTGCGATTCGGTGCTTCAACATTTTACTAGAAAGGAAATCTCCTAAATAAAACAGGGAACAGTAAACCGTAACTAACAACAAGTAGGGTAACTCTTGTTCCCATGATGAAATAAACAGACGTCCATAACTCCAAACGAATGGTGTTACGACCCACAGTAGTCTAGCAGGAATGACAACTCACAAACGATGAGACATCTGACGTCTGCTCATTTCATAATGGGAGGAAGAGTTACCCTACTTGTTCATAATTAACATTTCCTTTGGTTTGCGGTGAAGGTCAAGTTCACAAAGGCATTGCTATTTTACACCCAGCCAAAAACAATTTCAGGTTCATTGGGCTTTCGTCAATTAACCGAACACCAGCTAGCATTTGTGGTGAATGGAAACGCGTTCGGTCCCTTGAAAAAAAAAATCGATTAAGATGATGATATTTGAATCGTCAGACTACGACGATATGAGCAAACAATTCGGATCACATACTTCAGGTAAAAAAAAAAGGTAGCAAAGGTCGTAAATCTGCGATTTAACAACGCGCACTAAAAGTTCGTTCGATCAATAACAGCCTTTTTCAAATTTAAGACAAACGGTAAGTTTTATTTCCAGGCTAATAGCACTTCATTAGCTCTATCAACTTCATTTTGCTGCTTCGTCTTATCTGAAAGGGAACTAAGGAATGAATTGAGAATCAATGACAATCGGTATGGTCAAAATAATTATGCCTTTTGTCCTTGAATGAAAAAAAAGGCCGTCGGTGTACAATAAAGTTGCGACGTCAGAGATTTTTAGCAAATTCTTAGCCTCTGCTAAAAGTATGAGTAGAGATGGAAAAAGACAAAATCAGTTGCTAGACTTTGTATCCGAAAAAGCTCAAAGATGGAACAACCGGAACAAAGGGGGAAAACGCTATTAAACGCTGACAAGAGAGCACCAGTATGAATATTTATGAAGCATCCAGTTCTCCGACGATGATTTGAGAATATATTGCAAAGCTCATGCCACCCAGGGATGCCATTGAAGATGCAGATAAAACAGACAGCAGTTGGGATATCATTTGAAAACAAATAGAGCTGGATCGTCAGTATAATGAAAAAAAGCTGACGCCCCCCTCCCTCCCCCCCCTCCCACAATCCAAAGGGGGTGCAGTAAGGATGCAGCTGAACATTGTGAATTCTGAACTGTTTGAGGAAAACATTCAGAAATTGGAAAGATACAAACTGACTAGTAGATTTTTTTCCCCCCAAAGAAAGCATCTTCATTCAAGGTAAGTCACATAATGCAGTGTAAAAAGAAAAAAAGATGACAGAAAAAAAACATAATCGAGATGAACATAGACACACATCGGTCATGTTTGTAGCGCAAAATTTACATTCTGAAAACAACAAAAGGTAACTGACAGACGTAGAGAGGAGTGAGAGAGAGAGAGAGAGAGAGAGAGAGAGAGAGAGAGAGGGGAGAGAGAGAGAGAGAGAGAGGCGGAGTGTATCATGAACATTTGCATGTTTTGGTTTTTAAAGGCTTCTGTACAATACCCACTGTTGCTGCGCAGAACAACATAACAACAGTCGTAGAGGGCTAAAGTCACATTGATAACAAGAAAAATGCACAAAGTCAGCATGCACTTATAATAAACCAGTAGATTTCAACATTGATGACGTTCTGAAAAGTAAACTCAGAAAATATGGATAGAGGCCGTGGATACGGGGCGGCTTCAGCAGCAGATCTGGATATGTACACAGAGAGAGAGAGAGAGAGAGAGAGAGAGAGAGAGAGAGAGAGAGAGAGAGAGAGGGGGGGAGGGAGGGGGAGGGGAGGGAAGGAGGAGGAAAATGGAGGTGCACAAGCATGAACAAAAAAAATGAAGTGAAGATGAACGGCAGAGAGAGAGAGAGAGAGAGAGAGAGAGAGAGAGAGAGAGAGAGAGAGAGAGAGAGAGAGAGAGAGAGAGAGAGATCGACCAAGGCGCTTTGCATTGTTGACCGAAGTTTGCTAGAAGACAACTGAGGCAAAAGGTTTTATGTGATGATATTTTTTTGCCACAGGCAGATGACATGGCTCTGATACAGAGACCATGACAGGAGCCCAGCATGAATGACAAGTACAATACAAACTGATGAGTTTAAACGTGCATCGTATTGTGGATCACAACTACAAAATCTATGGCATGAAATGAAGCACCAGTTACTAGCATCTATTGTGACTGCCGATAGCGCATTGTAAGCATGACTGTCCAAAGGACTGTCCCCCCCCCTCCCCCCCCCTTTCCCCCTTCGTCTCTCTCTTTCTCTCTCTCCTTTTCATGGGGGAAAAAGGGTGGACAAACAGAAGGACATGTGTCGTGGAAGCGGACTGCAATGGCTGTGGTGCAGAGCAATGAAATAAGGGAGATAATATAGTGTCTCGCCCAGCCGATCGCAAGGGCCATATCACGGCTGTCACCGCGTTGAAGTCAACTCTCAAGTGACATTTACACATACATACACACATACACACACCACACCCACACACACGCACCCACCCACCCACCCCTCATTAAAACCAATTAAAAAGACACCGGAAGTTCCATTAAAATCTTTCTTTCTTGAAATCTTAGATCAGAACAAAATGTCGACCTCTCTCTCTCTCTCTCTCTCTCTCTCTCTCTCTCTTAAACCACACACACACACACACACACACACACACACACACACACACACACACACACACACACACACACACACACACACACACACACACACACACACACATGTGGCTGAAATATGTTCACACAGTGTGTTGTACACTGGCTGAATGACACATGTGGCTGAAGTATGTTCAGTGTATGTGGATGAATGACACATGTGGCTGAAGTATGTTCACCGTGTGTACACTGGCTGAATGACACATGTGGCTGAAGTATGTTCAGTGTGTTGTACACTGGCTGAATGACACATGTGGCTGAAGTATGTTCAGTGTGTTGTACACTGGCTGAATGACACATGTGGCTGAAGTATGTTCACACAGTGTGTTGTGCACCGGATGAATGACACATGTGGCCGAAGTATGTTCACACAGTGTGTTGTGCACTGGATGAATGACACATGTGGCCGAGGTATGTTCACACAGTGTGTTGTGCACTGGATGAATGACACATGTGGCCGAGGTATGTTCACACAGTGTGTTGTGCGCTGGGCAAAGAAGAGCTCCCCATGATCATGTCAACACGTACCTCAGTATCAGGTGACTGGAGAGGGGAGAGGGGAGACGGAGGTTGCGGAATACAATAGAAACAGATGAAAGGAAAAATGGCTGGATGAGGTAAACAAATATCGCATTTCCAATTCGCCAGCCAAGAAACATGATGAACCGAAGAGCGTTCATGAAGAAAATGCGTAACATGCATGCTTTAGTTTTGGCAGAGAGTGTATATGTAACTGCACATTTAAACAGCGTGGAGGGGATGGGGAAAGGGAAGAGAGGTTACCACTTCTGTGTATGCAATGAACCAGTTAAAAGGCATTTAGGCCTGGCCCAAGGAACATAATCAATGGCAAACGTTAAACCAAATTATTGGGAAGCTCATGTCCAAGCAGATTGATTGTTCAGGCTGTTCCATGATAATAAAAATGGAAACTGAACATTGAATCAATTGATTAAGGACGTTAGTGCACCCTGTGCTGATTTTTTAATTTTCCGCTGGCTGACTTATCAAACAAAACCAACTGTACCCTGGCGCCTCCACCCAGAAGCCAATGCTGTGACGCATTTATCATGGAAAACTTTTTTGCGGTCAGATGACCAGAATCAATTGACCTTGCTTTCAGTCTGATCCGGTGGGTTTTTCTAGAAGATGAAAAAGACAAAGTACATGTTCACCTCATCGCACAAGATCAGTCAGCAGCTTGTGGAGATTCACAGCTGATACAAGTGACGTCCAGAAAGCTTGTTGCACTACCAAAGGGACATAAAGGGTGGACTTCACTGTATTTGAGTACATCAATACTGCTTCCTCCTCTTCACAGAAGGTTTCGGTTTGTTGCTGCTGTATTATCAGGACAGCGGATAGTCCATTATGTCTACATCCTGACGAAACCCAGGGCCAGCTCAGTAGGACGTTTCAATGGGAGCGGTTGGGGACAACGTGCAAAAAAAAAAAAAAAAAAAAAAAAAAAAAAAAAAGCCATTTTTGCAAGCCAGGGTGTTGCTTTGGTAATGAGTGTTTTTCAGAAATCCAAGACCCCCCCCCCCTCCCAGCATCCGGCCCTGGAATCTACTCAGAAACAGTATTGGACCTATGACAAACATGCGA
>JADBJO010000342.1:311679-316679 GCA_016801955.1 Conus betulinus | reverse complement strand
GAGAGATAGAGAGAGAGAGAGAGAGAGAGAGTCCGGTACGTTTGCGCGTATGTATCGTAAGCGAATGTATTACCTTATAGGTCATTCGTAGCGCCTCTCTCTCTCTCTCTCTCTCTCTCTCTCTCTCTCTCTCTCTCTCCTCTTGTGTGTGTGTGGTGTGTGTGTGTGTGTGTGTGTGTGTGTGTGTGTGTACGTGACTGTGTGTGACTATATATGTTTGTGTAAGTGTGCACGGGCGAGTGCGTGTTTACATCATGGTGTGTGTGTGTGTGTGTGTGTGTGGTGTGTGTGTGTGTGTGTGTGTGTGTGTGTGTGCGTGCGAGCGTGCGTGCGTGCGTTCGTTCGGGCGCACGTGTGTGTGTGTGTGTGTGTGTGTGTGTGTGTGTGTGTGTGTGTGTGCGTGCGTGCGTGCGTGCGTGCGTGCGTTCGGGCGCACGTGTGCGTGTGCGTGTGTGCGTGTGTGTGTGTGTGTGTGTGCACGCACACCTGCATGCCTGCGTTGCTGGAAATAGCAAAGACAACCAAAGTAAGGGGATTCTAGCATAGCGTCACTGTGTACTGCTGGCTGCGTGAGAGATTGCCGAAATTAGCAAGCCTTGCTGGGACAGCCCCCGTGGTTATCTTTCTCTAAGCGAACTTTACTTCATCTCTCTCTGTCTTTTCTTTGTCCTTGTCTGTCTGTCCTGTCTGCCTGTCTGTCTGCCTGTCTGTCCTCTCTTTTCAGTGTTTCTCCTCCTCGGTCTGTGTCTGTCTGTCTCCTCCTCTGTCTTTGTATCTCTCTGTCTCTCAGTTTCTGTCTGTCTGTCCATCTCTCTCCATGTGTCTCTGTCTCCGTCTCTCTTCTTTCTGACCGTCGGGTCTCTCTGCAGGTCTATGTGTCTCTACTCTCTCTCTCTCTCTGTCTTTGTCTCTGTCTGTCTGTCTGTCTGTCCGTCTGTCTGCCTGTGTGGTGTGTGTGTGTGTGTGTGTGTGTGTGTGTTTCTGTCTGTCTGTCTGTCTGTCTGTCTGTCTGTCTCTCTCTCTGTCTCTCTCCTCTCTCTCTCTCTCTCTCTCTCTCTCTCTCTTTTGAGGAGACGATACGAAAAACTCCACTCTTCTCCATTTTCACACAGCTTTGATGCGCTCCAGGCCGGACTGTGTGTGTCTGTCTCTGGCCCCTGAAAGAACCATCTTGGCTCATAAGTGCAGATCACATTCCCATACCATCCAGGGCTTCCACTCTGTCTGGGGGGCGTTCCGCTTCACCCCTGTGTACAGTCTATAGGGAGAAGCTGGGGAAACCATCCCTTTTGCAAACCATCGACTCCCAACTTTCTTTGAACTTTCGTTTGAACTTCTGCTCTGAATCCCCCGATCCCTGCTAATGACTGTTTGGACCCGAAATTCCGCGAAAGGACTTTGTGAGAGAACCCGTGCTGAGATCTATCTACCTTTAGAAATTTGAGGATTCGTTCCTCGTGTACACGGTACAGACCAAGACTTGAAATCAGGTGGGATTCATCAGGTTTCTAAACGATCCACTGTGGATGTTCCACACCTCGGAGTTCCGCGTTGATCTGACATTTTTTTTAATGTGTGGCCTCCATCCTCCAGTTTGTTCCCAGATTGTTTTCCTTTTTTTAATGTGTGGACTTCAACCTCCAGTTTGTTGCCACATTGTTTTCATTTTTTTTAATGTGTGGCCTTCAACCTCCAGTTTCCTTCCACATTGTTTTCCTTTTCTTTTCAAAGTGGGGTCTCCATCCTCCTTTTTCCTCCACTTTTTTTCCCTTCAAAGCCACACACACACCATGCCCAGTTTATCAAAGATGGGACATTCGCTTGCAGTTTTAGGTTTTGCGTTTGATACAACAAGGCGTCTGGGCTGATCTCTGTTCTCATGTTTAGTGTGTGCTGACACTTTCGCTCTGTTGCGTTTACCACTCACACCGAAAGAACAATTAGACCAAAGAGCGAAGATTACAGTACTTATAAAAAGAGATACACACGATGTGTGTGTGTGTGTGTGTGTGTGTGTGTGTGTGTGTGTGTGTGTGTGTGTGTGTGTGTGTGTGTGTGTGTGTGTTGATCTGACCTCTCAATGCAAAGACTCCACCAGCTCTCTGGCATACAAGATAACTTTTTTCTGCTTAAGTGTGCTTTAAAATTTCTCCCCTCTCAAAGGATGTCTGCTGATGGTTCCAGACTCTGAAGACGGAGTTCTTTCTGATGCTTACTGCTCATCAGCTCTCTCTCAGGAAGATTCAGAACACCTTTCCATGGACAATTCTTTCTATACTGCTGAGGTCACAGTGGTTATGACAGAGAATCTTAAAGGAGGTGGAGAACAGTAAACAGCAAATAAAGAACAAGCAGGATAACTCTTGCTCCCCCATGATAAATTTATGGACGTGTATTTATCTCATCATGGTGAAGCGAGAGTTCATCTATGTGTTCGTCATTCACATTTGTTAGCATCGAGAGTCCAGCTAGTCTCTAAAACAGAACATACAGAATTTCCCAATCTCTCTGATCTTTCTTTCTGCTTTGGAGGCCACTGCTGACCGTCACTTCAAGCACTCTCATGATGTTTTTTTTTTGTTGTTGTTGAGAAACTGTACACCTCTGTGGAATCTCATGGTTACAACATTGATTTTGTTTGGGTATCTTCATGCTGGCCTTCGAGGCAAAACTGCACTCTCTCTCTCTCTCTCCTCTCTCTCTCTCTCCTCTCTCTCTCTCTCTCTCTCTCTCGCTCTCTCTCTCTCTCTCTCTCCTCGCTCGCTCGCTCGCTCGCTCGCTTCTCTCTCTCTCTCTGCTACGGATGTGAAACTCAAAAAGTTCAGACTTTCTGTTAAGGACCTCAGACAAGAGAAGCGTAACACTCAGAGGGATAACCAGTCATTCCCTATCCCTCTAAACCTTCAGGAGGTTGTATCATCTGCCACTGGTACTTTTGTGTATGAAAATACACAGGCCAGTCCTTTGTACACCCACTGCTATCTTTTTTAACTGTTGAAGAAGCTCAGTGGGTGCATGTGATATGCCTGCCACTAATAAGCATTTTCTAGTCGAGTTCTAGGACTAACATAATATCGAACATAAACACTTTACAAGAAGGTTCATTCGAACCTTGCTCAGAGATGGTCTTCCGCCAGATGGGATTTTTCAGTTCTTCTTCAAGATGTAAGCATTTTTTTTGTCTGATGCAAGATTTTGTGGACAAATATTTTGAAAGTTAAAAGAAAAATTGTATGCGTCGCAAAATCTGGTTTTAAACGGTTTACCTTAAAAATAAATCTGTGCAATACATTGGCCTTGTCGAAATGACAGCACTGATGTGGCCCCTTGTGGGCGGCTGGGTCTTTACAAGATTAGATGAAATGATATCTCTATCTCCCCCTAACCTCCCGCCTGCCCCCCCCCCCCCTTTCTCTTGTCTGTTTTGTCTCTGAACTCTGTCTCTATCTCTGTCGATGTCTCTCTCCGTCTGTCTGTCTCTCTATCTACCCTCCCTCCTCTCTCTCTCTCTGCCTACCTTCTCTCCTATGGGATCTTTTTCTCGCTTCTCTCCCGCTCTCATCTGTTTCGCCTACATCTCTCTCAATTGGCTCTTCTCTCCCAACTCCTCGCATAGTCACTCTCTCTTTCCTCTCTCCTGGCCACTCTCGTCTCTCCCCTCTGGGTGGTTCGGTCTCATCTTACAAGGAGTAAAGATCCCTCCCCTCTGTGACGGTTGATCTTCTCATCTCTGCTCCCCTGTGCACCCCCTCTCTCTTCGTCGGTCCTCTCTCCTCCTCAATGCCAACTCCCCTCTCATCAGAGTCTCGCTCCCCCACCACACCACAACAGCCTACCCCTTCTGGTTCTGCCCTCATCTCTTGTGCTGTTATTCTCCGAACTCGTCCTTCCCTGGCTAAAAGGGGCTCTTCTCACTCTTCCCTCTCTCTGATCTGCTTCCCTTCTTCTCCTATCGCTCTCTCCTCCCTTCTCTGCCTTCTACTTCTGTCTTCTTCATCTATCGCAAGTATCCTCCGACCCCTATCCCTCCCACTCAGACTCCCACCGGTCTTTGTCTGTCCTGTTCTCTCCATACGCTTCTCCTCGGCCCTCCTCTCTCGCTACTCCTCTCTGAAGATCCCCTCGACAGCAGGTCTCCATTCTCTCCCCCGTTTCTCAAGTCCTTGCGAGGTCTCGTATCTCTCCCCCGAACTGTCTCTCCTATCCTCAGATCGTTCCCCTCTCTTCTGGACAGACTCTCTCTCCCGCCGCCTCCTATCTTAACACCCCAGCACCTTCTCCCTCCAGCTCTCTCTCTCTACATCTTTGCCTCTACCCACCTCTCATCCTCCTCTCTCCATCTCTCTATCGGCCTGCTCGTCTCTCTCCTTCTCTCCTCATCTCCCCTCCTCCTCGCTCTCCTCTCTGCTTTTCTCCTCTCATCTCTGCTCGCCGGTCTCTTTCTCTCTCTCTTTGTCTGTATCTCCTCTCACTCCCCTCCCTCCCCCCCCCCTCTCTCTCTCCTCCTCTCCCTCTCGCTCTCCCAATCAATCAGTTAATCAATCAGACAACCAACTGACAACACAGAAGCAGAAGAAGGAGAAAAGAAAAGGAGGCTGAAGGGTGGTGTGGGTTGGGAAGTAGGGGCGGGAGAGTGGTGAGAAGAGACTGGGGAGTGGTGAGCTGAGACCCACTCACACCACACACACAGACAGACGGACGGACAGACAGAGACAGGACGGAACAACCATACAGACTAGGAGAGACAGACAGAACACCATACAGACAGACGGAAGAGACCAGACAGAACACCATAACAAGACAAACGGAAAGACAGACAGAGCACCAGCACACAGACGGAAGACAGAAAGAACACCTTACAGACAGACAGACAGACCGAAAGACAGAGACAGAACACCCAGACAGACAGACAGAACACCATACATACATACATACAGACAGACAGACAGACAGACGGAAAGACAGACAGAAACACCAGACAGACAGACGGAAAGACGGAC
>JADBJO010000342.1:301679-304179 GCA_016801955.1 Conus betulinus | reverse complement strand
TATTGCACACCTCGTCACGTTTGCCACCAGCGTTTGAGACGTTCTACAGCCACACAGTAACCACTCTGTCAGACATTGTCGGCACTCACATCGGAAGAGAGTTGTTCGGAGAGACCATTGTATGATCACTGACAGGAGAGAAAGACACAGGAGTGAGAGGTAGGCGCGAGGGGTGGGGGGGGGGTGGGGGGGGGCTGGGGGGTGTGGGATGGGGAGAGAAGGGATAGGAGAGAAAGGAACATAGAATGCTAGGGGGGGGGGGGGGGGGGGGGGGTGTTGCCCAAATTATCTGACTGGAGTATAGCCATCACAAAAACTAAACTTCGTTCAACCGGCGTTGTAGTTACCCTCGCGCAGCACTGATTATATCATAGTACGAACATAGCACATTCTTTAGATGATATTTTCCAAAGGCCGAGAGACATGTTCGTGGAGATATGTAAAAAGCCAAGAAACAGGGACCAACAACAAGGCGGTTGAATCTCACCGATACTTAATTTTGTTCTTGTTTTGCCGCGGATGTTTCTTTTTTGTGGTTTGACAGAACAACCTCAAAATGACCAGGGCTATGGTTGGCGTGTTTCTCTCGGAAACACTCTCATATGACATGGGCCTAACAGAATCTTGTCATGATTCAGCACTGTTTTGAGCCCCCTACTACACGATGAGATTTACCTGAGAATCAAATGACATTTACAATTAACTCGTAGGTATTCTTAACTTCGACCGTTTGTTGTTGTTGTGTTGTTGTTGTTGTTGTTGTTGTTGTTGTTGCTGCATGTTTGTTTATTTTTAAAAGACGCTACAGCTATGCTAACTTCTGGCTTTTGTTTGCTTGCTTGTTTGTTTGCTGCTGTTGTTGTTGTTGCTGTTGTTGTTGTTGTTGTTGCTGTTGTTGTTGTTGTTGTTGTTGTTGTTGCATGCTGTTGCATGTTTCTTCATTCTTAGAATGCGCAATACTTGTGCTTACCTCTCCTTTTGAAGACCTGAATGTAAACTAACAGTCAACTTCTTGTTCGTCGTTGACGAAAGCAGCCCCAAGTTTTACAAGAATGTATACATATCCATAACTGGTACAATCGCTGATGTAAAAGACTCTGTTCCCTTGATCTCGCACCTACTTTGTTTGTATTATAATGTAGTTCTTCCTTTAATCTCAACACAACTAACATAAAAAACCCAGCACGAGCTATTTCATTTCCTTTGTAAACTGAGAATTGTATCACGTATGAAACTGTTTTCTCATCAGCCCCAAAGAAAGAGAAAAAACACCCAACATAATGTGTGGAAGTCCTATGTAATCTTCCCGTTATACAGAACAGAGAAGTAGTAACACCGAAACATACAACACAAGGCGGATGTTTGAGAGTTACGATGAAGACCTTGGACTCCAAGGAGGAAAATATTGCTGATTCGGTTTGGTCGTGTGACGAGATTAAGCCAACTCTGAAGAGCTCTCTCCAAGGGACAGAGGCGGGGAAGGGACGGGGGAAAGACAGATAAAGTGGTGGACAGATAACCTGGCTGAGAGGACCGGGAAGAGCTTTGTCGCGTATAGGCCACGCACCACAAACAGGATTTTGCACCAAATCACGATATAATCCATGCAAGTGTTTTGAGGCCTAGCAACTATCCGAGCCAGTATTTCATATTATACTGATCAAAATTGATCAAAACAACAACCACCCACCAATCATTTCACCCGTTCGGGTGGGATTTCCATCGATGACATCATTCACAATCTTCAAGTACATGACCTTCCCCTTGGCTGACGTCACATTTTAGGCCTTTGCACTCACACGTGATTGTATGCCATTTGGTATCCCCCCCCCCCCCCCCCCCCCCATCCTGTTCCTTTGATTTTAATCTGTCTGCTTGGAACCACCTGGCTTGTACCTTGACGGCTGTTTGAAAGAAAACGAGGAGAATCAACTTTCAGACACAATGAAAATTCTGAAAAGAATCTAATTGTGCCAGTCTATAAATATTCGACTCCTAGATCTTGGGCGCATTAAATGTTGGTGTGCAGCCACAACTGATAGAGAGAGAGAGAGAGAGAGAGAGAGAGAGAGAGAGAGAGAGAGAGAGAGAGAATGATAATGAATACTTGTATAGCGCCTATTCTCGGCTAGACGCCAAGCTCTAAGCGCTTTACAATCAACACTCGTTTACACAACGGGCTGCCTACCTGGTAGTGCCGACTGAAGAGCTGCCAGCTGGCGCTTCATTCAGTCGTTTCCCGTGTCATCCAGTCAGTATCGTTCATATCGATCACTCATTTTTTCCTTACTTCCTTCATTCTTTCCATTTCTCACTCAGGGTGCATGCTATGTGTAACGTGTCATCCATACCAACGGCCAAACTGGCCTACTCTTCCGAATGTTGGTGATGGGATTTTACGTGTGTGCAAGATGTTTATGCGTGCGTTCACACACGGAACCTCGGTTTATAGTCTCATTCGAAGGACTGATCGCCAACAAGTTTATTCACAGTCATCAAG
>JADBJO010000342.1:294179-296679 GCA_016801955.1 Conus betulinus | reverse complement strand
GTGCGTGCGTGTGTGTGTGTGTGTCAGTGTTTGTGTGTGACAGTGTGTCTCTCTCTCTCTCTCTCTCTCTCTCTTGCATTTTAAATTTTTTTTATATGTATATCCCTTTCTTGAGGGTCGGGTGTAAAAAAAGCCATTTTGTGCCTATTCCGCTTTTTCCCTCATTAAAAAAGATTCGTTCGTTCGTTCGTTCGTTCTCTCTCTCTCTCTCTCTCTCTCTCTCTCTCTCTCTCTCTCTCTCTCTCTCTCTCTCTCTCTCTCTCTCTCTCTCTCTGCGTGCCTGCGCGCGCACGCGCGCGCGCGCGTATGTGTGTAAGTGCCTGTCTGTTTAGGTGCATGCGCACACACGTCTCCAGCGCGTGTGCTAAAAACGATTCCCACGGGTTTAGAGATCCAGGGCTGGGATATTATTATTAACCTCTTCACCACCGGAAGCTGCCATCATACTAGCGCCCCAGTGTGGAGACAGAAGCGAAATGGAACCTCCCTGAGCAAACAGCGGGCCGTAAAACACCCACAGTCCTGTCTTCAACATGGCTTCTGTTCCACTTCCTCCCCTTCTGTCTTATCGGCCCGTGACGGCGCCCCAGCCTGGCCCAAACACCTTCCACAATTTGACACTGGCAAAGCAAACTTCCTCTCCTCCCAGGCGTAAATAGTCACAACTCGCTATATAAGAAGTGCGCCTGTTCAGCTTCCTTGTGTCTTCTTTGTCTCCGTCGGGCAGTAACTGAGGATGTTGTGGTACTGGATACAAAAAAAGAAACGAAAACAACTAAAAACCGACCCCCCCCCAAAAAAAAAAAAAAAAAAAAAAAAAAAAAAAAAAAAAAAAAAAAAAAAGGCCTAAACACTATTCCAGAGAAAGCCCATTGTCGTTTTCTTCTTCTTTTTTTTTTTTATAGGAAAGCGGTTACCTATCTAGCGGAAACCCGCGTCTGTATGTTTTTCTTTCTTTTTCTTTTTTTTTTTTTTTTTTTTTTTTTTTTTTTTTTAAAGAAAGCCCGTTTTAGACAAGTCGACGACGGTATGCTTTTTTACCACGGATTTTAGGATGAGAGAATATGGAAATGAATCGTATATCCGCTGGCGCCGATGCTGAAAATCGCGGCGACAGATACACAAAATGGTATCTTTCCAGTCGCCACCTATGCAACTCTCTTTACCATTTTGCTGCATGAGTTGAAATTTCCACTGAAAAATAGATTTCAGTAAAAAGGAGTGTGTTAATGAGTTTCTCTGTCCGTCTGTCTGTCTGTCTGTCTGTCTGTCTGTCTGTCTGTCTGTCTGTCTCTCTCTCTCTCTCTCTCTCTCTCTGTCTCTGTCTCTCTCTCTCTCTCTCTCTCAGCCAGAAAAAGGCGGGTATATGATGGAACTGATGTAGCCGTTGTGAATGCTTATAAATACCTTGGCATATATTTTTTCCACACGCTTAAGCTTTACCTTCGCTTGTAAAGATCTTGCAAGTAGAGCTAGATATGCGTTATTGTGTTTACTGAAGAAATGAACGATGTTAAATAATGAATCTTTGACTTTATTTTTGAAATTATTTGACGCTCAAATTCAACCGATGCTACAATATGGTGCTGAAATATATTGTTTTGATTCTGCTGCTACGCACAATGAGAAAAATTCGCTTGTATGCTCTAAAGAAATTTATTGGTGTTTCATTGAAAACACCGAACGATCTGGTATATGGCGAGACCAATAGATACCCTATACATTTAATTTCATGGGTAGAGTGTATTCGTTACTGGCTAACAATAACACAAATGGAACAACACAGATTGCCTTACAAAGCCTACACTATGCTTTTAGAGTTAGATAACAGGGGAGAGAAAAACCGGACCTCTAATTTAAGACTAAAATTGTATGAACTTGGATTTAGTTTTGTGTGGGAAAACAGGGTGTTGGTGATTTAAATGGTTGTATTCGTGTGTTTCGGCAAAGATTGATTGATTGTAGTTGGCAGAGGTGGAACTCGCATCTTGAAGACAGCCCAAGGTTTTCTATTTACAGACTGTTAAATCCTATGCATTGCATTCCTACCTATTTGTCATGGCTATTAATAAGCATTTGAGACATGCTGTGACAAAGTTTAGATTGGGTATCTCAAATATCTAAGCACATTCTCAACGTTACAGATTGTAAGTGATCGTATGATTTTTTTGTCCATTGTGTGTCATGAATCACAGGAAAATGAAGTTCATTTTGTTCTTTCATGTCCAGAATTAAGTGATCTAAGACAACAGTATATCCCTCCTAAATACTTTAGACATCCATCCTTGTTTAAATTAATCTTGTTAATGGCATCGACAAATGATAAAATAGTTCAGCAGTTTGCTGTTTGTTTGTACAGAGGTTTTAAACAGCGAAACTCTATGTTAGCTTAAAGTTGTTTACATCATCTACAAGAAATGTATCGTGTAACGCTGTTTTGTGTACATCCCCCTTCTAAGGGGATATGGCTTTTACGAAAAAAAGACATTGTCTTGTCTTC
>JADBJO010000342.1:276679-281679 GCA_016801955.1 Conus betulinus | reverse complement strand
CTTACATCCAGTCCTCGCCCTGAGTAGGGACTACAACATGCAGTGAAATGAAATAATGTAAGAAAGCAAACATGAAAGAGAGAGAGAGAGAGAGAGAGAGAGAGAGAGAGAGGAGAGCGAGAGAGAGAGAGAAGAGAGAGAGAGAGAGAGAGAGAGAGAGAGAGAGAGAGGGGGGGGGGGGGGGGGGGAGGGAGACAGACAGACAGAGACAGAGTGTGCAGTGTTTTCTATGGATGCATAACTAACAGACTGGTTTCGTGCCTGTTGCAATATCTTGTTTTGCACTGCACCGCGTAATAGTGTTGTGTAGACTATTGTGTTGCGTTGTGACGCCCAGATGTATTGGTTGAATTGTTTCGGACTGTTTTGCACCGGTTTGCATTGCGTTCATTTGTTATTGCCACGCGTTGCAGCCTACAGTACTGTTTTGCGTTCTCTTCCATCTTAATGTGTATAGCTTTGTATCGCCCAGGCTTGTACACTGCATTGCGTTGTTTTGCGTTGCATTCCCTCGCGTTGCGTCGCGTTGTGACAATGTCGCGTCGGCTCGTCGGGCCGCTTCGTCTCGCGTCGCGTTGAGTTGAATGGCTTTGCGTTGCCTGCTCGGCACTGGGTTAAATATGGTGGTGTTGCACTGGGTTAGATATGGTGGTGTTGCACTGGGTTAGATATGGTGGTGTTGCACTGCGTTGCATGGTGGTGGCACTGGGTTAAAAATGGTGGTGTTGCACTGGGCTAGATATGGTGGTGTTGCGTTGCGTTGCACTGCTTGGGACTGGGTTAAATATGGTGGTGTTGCACTGGGCTAGATATGGTGGTGTTGCGTTGCGTTGCACTGCTTGGCACTGGGTTAAATATGGTGGTGTTGCCTTGTGTTGCCTTGCACTGAGCATTGTAATGTCTTTTGCAGTATGGCATTGTTTTGCATCGCGCTGCATTCGATTTGTAGTCCATTGTTCAGTTTTGTCTTGCGTTGTGTCGTAATCCAGTTGTTGAGTTTCCATCGCTGCATTGTATTGTGTTACACTGTATTGCATAGTACTATGTTCTACACTTTCACAACCCCAACTGATTTCTCTCGCTTGAAATTTCGGCTGTTGTTCCCCAGAGGAAGCGCGACGCTGATATAGGTATATCACTATCCGTATAGATCGAGAGATAGGCAGACAGACAGACAGCACAAACAGATGAATAGACAGACAGACATACAGACTGACAGACAGAGTCCCTTTTTTGCCACGAGGTCTGAGACTCAGTGTGCACTTTAAAAACACACACACACGCATACACACACACACACACACACACACACACACACACACACACACACACACACACACACACACACACACACACACACACACACACACACACACACACACGCACACCACACACAAAACCGTACTGTGTCGTATCCCCTAAGCCATCTTCGCCCTAGTCAACCCTCGTCACTCATATCACCAGTAGTAGTGGTGGTGGTACACGTAAAAACCTAAACCCCAAACAACCATGAAGTTGGTCATATCAGGAGGAAAGCTCTTCGCATGGATGACCCTCGCCTCGCCTACTCCCCTGGCTCCCGGAATCCATTGTCCTCAACGCTTCAGTGCCTCCACTCCCTTCCTTCCCTGATACCCCCAAACCCCACCATGTGGAACATCTCCTCCTAAATTAGCCCATCGCGTAGATAAGCGTGAGGACTGTGAGAGAGTCGCTAGGTGTTCAAGCGTGTCCTGATTACGCAGACAGGTGATTAGGCGAGAGGGGAAAAAAAAAATGATTAGATGAAGCGTGGGTGCACCGCTTTGGACGTATGAACTGGGGAACCGTCATGATATGCTGGTAAGTGGGGTACCATAGACGCACTAATTCATGAGCAGGTTGGAACGGTAGGAAAGAGGGGTGGGGGGGGGGGGGTGCTCTTTGGGTGCACCGGTCTTAGTCATCTGGAAAGAGGGCTCTGCCGACACGTTAGGTACCAGCCGTGTGAGAGTGATGGACAATAACTCGGTCGATTGAGAGCCGTCGTGGTAGTCAGTTTGACAGAGGGGTGCTATGAGAGTATTAGCTGAAAGCAGTCTGACAGTGGGGCTCTCTAGAATTATTATTATCATTGTTATCATTGATAATGATGGTAGCAGCAGCAGCAGTAGTAGGAGTAGAAGTAAGTATAACAATAATAAAACGATGATAAAAAAACGACGACGACGACGACAACAACAACAACAACAACAACAACGACAACAACAACGATAACAAAAACAACAAACAACAAATGCTAAACAAGAACAACAACATGATTGATGATGATGATGATGATGATGATGATGATACTACTACTG
This sequence comes from Conus betulinus, assembly GCA_016801955.1. Classification (NCBI taxonomy): domain Eukaryota; kingdom Metazoa; phylum Mollusca; class Gastropoda; order Neogastropoda; family Conidae; genus Conus; species Conus betulinus. Next base: position 279,337 of record JADBJO010000342.1, on the reverse strand, counting down.
ATGATAATGATGATGATGACTGATGATGATGATACTACTACTACTACTACTACTACTACTACTACTACTACTACTACTACTAATCATACATCATCATACATCATCATCATCATCATCATCATCATGATCATAAAATCATGCTATCATTATCACTCACATGATAATAAAATAATGCTATTACTATGACTGCTGCTGCTGCTGCTACTACTCCTACTCCTCCTACTACTACTACTACTACTACTACTACTACTACTACAGCAACAACAGTATGGACAACAACAACAACAACAGCAGTCATCATCAGCATCAGCATCATCATCATCTTCATATTATGATGATGATAATGATGATAATGACGATGATGATGATGATGATGATGATGATGATGATGATGATGATGATGATGTTATTGATGATATTTCTTATTGTTAATTATTCTTCGAGTTGTAGTAGTAGTAGTAGTGGGTAGTAGTAGTAGTAGTAGTAGTAGTAGCATCAGTAGTAACAGTAAGTGGTTGAAGCAGTACTATTATCATTGCTATCACCATTATCATTATTGCAAAGAATATTTGTAGGCCTAATCAAACAGATGCCATTGGCAGTTACGACAATCGACAAGTACATATTTTCATTAAAGTACAGAACAAGTAACCAAGAACAGAACCAGCAACACACAAAACACATGACGCAATCAAACGCTCAACAGAACATAAAACACATGATGCAATCAATTGCTCAACACACAAAACACATGATGCAATCCATGCATGCCACCAGTTAGCCCGGCCTTCGCTGTCCTGCTGTCCTCTCAGTCCCCACCTAGGGAACAAAATCGAATGCAAATTCATGAACAAAACACCCACATCTAAGCACGTATCAGAGCACATCCACTCTGTAATAGTTTGTACATAAATAAAAAAGGGAAAAAAAGGACAGTGTCCGGCTTGATGTGAAAGAGGGCATGTAGGCAGAGTAGCTAAGCCAATTTGGGGAGTGGATTCTGAACCCAAAGGACCTTAAGTCAAAGAGCACCGACTTTAAATCTAAGTACGGGTGAGAGGGAGTTTCAACAAGACGGTTATCAGACAAAGAACGGAGTTTCAGGTGATCAGGGGTATACAGGGACAAGTAATTCGTTAGGAACTGAGGCAGCACATTCAATTGATAGCATGGATAAGGAGTTGCATAGGAGAACCTCAGCTGAACAAGGAGCCAGTGAAGAGAACGCAAGAAGAAGATACACCCGAAGGTGCAGGTGTGACCCTGGGGAGCACTGTCCTCAACTACTGTACAAACCTACTGGAAGCAATCCTGCAACCCTGCGATGGGAGCAATCCTGCAATCCTGCGATCAGAGCAATCCTGCAATAATGGTGCAACACAGCATAATGTAGAAGAGTAAGAAATGAGGCGGACAGCTTTTGGAATTTACTGACGAAAGAGCATATGTAGCCAGACGAAAGAGTCTGACAATAATCAAGACGAGAAAGTACTCATGTACGATGTTGATTTGATAGCGTCCTCGGGAAGGAGGTGACAGGTGGAAGCTATGCGCCACAGCTTCAATAAAACAAACCAGAGAGACATTGTCACGTGCTGTTGAAAGCAAAGAGTTTGATCATCTGCACACCAAATTACGAGCAGAGTAAACTTTGGGTCAGTGAGATCGACCGACGACGGGAGGGGAATGGTGATTGACATTTTCGGTGAAAAGATCGACATTTCTGTTTGTCTTCGTTCAGTTTTCAGTCCGTTGTCGACAAACCGTTTCTGAGGTCAGATACACAAAGTGAGTGCTTTCGATTATTATGGGAAGATCAGAGAGAGGTCCAGAAATATAATACTGCCATGAGATAAGCTCAGACGCAAAGAAAATGATTTGTAATGGTGGAGACAGGATACGTGTTCGGAATAATAAGGGTAGGCCCCAAGGTTGAGCCTTGGGGCACGCCCTGCGGCCATGGAGTGGGGCTGGAAGTGGAACCATTGACACAAACAAACTGATGATGGTCGGTGATGTGGACTGGTTGGAGACTATATCAGAGAGATCAAGAGCATGATGCAAACGGAAAAGGAAATTAGAATGGTCAATGGTATCAAAAAGATACAGGAAGATCTAGAGCAGAAAGAGAAATGATAAGTTGCTTTGGTGAAAGAGCAGTCAAAAGATCGCTGTGGATTTTAAGAAGAGCCGTATCAGCGCTATCACAAAGCGATAGACCGACTGGAAAGGACAGACGAGGTTGTTTGACCAAGAACAACAAGCTTTTTTTTTATCCCGCGCAGAAAGGAAATTTCGAAACGGATCAATAAATCTTTGAATCATCAGTATCGACAGTAGTTTTTTTTTTTTTTTCAAAAAAGGCCAAACGAACGCAGCTTTAAAACAGGTGGAAAATAGCCAGAGGACAGATAGTTACTGATGATGGCAATGACTGAGACGGGACCGCATCAAGACAATGGTCGAGAAGAGATGGAGGAAGTGGATGGAATTCACATATTTCAGAACCATTTTCTTGATAGCTTGATGGAAGCGTTGCTCTCTGGACACATTAGCTGATAGCAGTGTGTGAAAGGATTGGAGGTGAGGGATATATCAAGAGTAAGTTCTGGTGAAAGTAGGACTCGGTGAACATATTGGTTGATTGTCGTGTTACAG
>JADBJO010000342.1:261679-266679 GCA_016801955.1 Conus betulinus | reverse complement strand
ACAAACAAAAGCGTATAAAAAGCACCATATCTGCAAAACATTCTACTGCCAAGCGATGATAACGCAATGTCCTTTGCTCCCGCCCCCCCTCCCTCCCCCCCCCCTCTCCCGCAGTTCCCCGATCTAATTTTTTTTTTTTTTTGGGGGTGAAATTTATTGGACTCATTGAACGAGAACAAATTCTCATGCTACTTACCATCCCACTCCACTTCCCTCCCCGTCCACATTCCCTTACTACACTTCCCGCCAACCTCTTCCCTTTCCTCTCTCTCTCGACGACATGTTTGTTTGTTTGTAAGCGTGCTGAGAATAAGTTCTCTAAATCCCCCCCCCCCCCCCCCGTCCTTATCTATCGCCTCCGATCCTCACTCCTGCCCTTCTTTACCTCCACCCCCCTTCCTACCCTAGCTCAGCTTGTATCACTGTAGGCATCTGAAAAAGAAATTGGAAGAAGACCCCCCCCCCCCCCCCCCCCCCCCCCCCGCCCCCTGCCCGAGCGGACTGATCAGCCCCTTCCAGAGGATTCTCGAGTCCCACACTTAGAAGTCAGCACTATCACCAGGGACAGGATGGCAGAGAGTGAGAACGCTTATGTCTCTTCCTGCGAGTCAGAAGACAGTTCTAGTGTGTTGTGTTGTGTGTGTGTGTGTGTGTGTGTGTGTGTGTGTGTGTGTGTGTGTGTGTGTGTGTGTGTGTGCGTGTGTGTGTGTGTGTGTGTGTGTGTGTGTGTGTGTGTGTGTGTGTGTGTGTGTGTGTGTGTGTGTGTGTGTGTGTGTGTGTGTGTGTGTGTGTGTGTGTGTGCACGCGTACGCGCGCGCGCGACGAAACATAAAATAATGGATGAATATAATTCGGAAGATTTCCTTTTTAGACTCCAACCCTTTAGGCCAAACGCTATCTTTTTGTACTCCCAGTTCTTATAGAACAGGGAGTACTTTACAATGGGAATGAAGAAACGCTGTCTGTGTGTCTGGGTGTCTCTGTCTGTCTGTGTCTGTCCGTGGTCAAAACGTGTTCCACTCGCTCCAGACAAAACTTCTAGGCCGATCTTTCTGAAAATCTGTACGTTTGTTCATTATGGGTCACGGGTGATGCCCGATGTTTTTATTTTACCAGAATAGCAGTCACTAACGGCTACAACGGCCCAAAATGGTTGTTTTTTCTGTATGGAATATCTCAGAAAGTACTTGTATTTCAAGATACACTGGGAGCACGTTTACATGCTTTGCATCTTGTTCATATTAAAGATGAACCGGATTTTGACTTGAAAGAGATTGGAGTTTGGTGAAGATCGTTGAAACTTCGTCTTTAATTTAAAAAAAATGTGCCTCTTTTCTTTATGATTATTGTTATAGTTGTAGGTTTCCGTGAGCTTTTTTTTTTTTTTTTTTTTTTTTTACTTCTTCGCCGTCCACCTTTAAAGAGAGACAGACGACTGCCGTTACCCTTAAGGCGCGATTCGATTTTTTCCGTTTACGGTAACAGACACGGCATACATCGCACCTACAGAAATACCAGGGCATGATTCCTTATGTCTAGCCACGGCAACTGCTTCAGTCCCGGAAACGTTAATACTGACTGGAGCATAGAGCAGATCGGTGCCGCTCTCAAGTCCACTACCCTCTGAATTGTCCGTCTACTGCTACAGACTGGCAGGAAATGGAAGGTTAAGGAAGCAGCGGGCATGGCAATGGAAAACCTTAAGATGAGGGAAATGATAGGAAGGCAAAGCAACAGACATGTAGTGATGGTCAAAGGGAAAAAGGAGAGAAAAGAGAGAAGTGGTAACACATGAGCTGAAGAAAGGAGATGATGTCAAGAGAATCCAGGCAACGCGGGCAGAAAATTACGCGTGTAAAAGAAGTCGGAATGAATTATGGCATAGGGCCCCTCTTAGGATAAGCTTCATCTTCAGATCTTTATATACCCACCTGGCTTCGATTTCAAACCCGGTGGAATGGGGAAATCAGCTGGCACTTCGCGTCCGCTCTCTCAGGGCGCACAGAACATGTGGAACACGTCGTGAGTTCATGCAAAGCAGCGCTAACCCAGGGTAGGAAGCCTACACAGTCATGGAGACACCGCAAAGCGGTCTGATCTATAGACTGACAATGAATTTTTTTTTTTAAACAGGTCTGCACGTCGTGTGACTACATTATGGGTTTCATTTTGTGAAAATTTTGCGTATAGATGTAATGAATAAAGAAATAAACAACAACACATTGCTAACCTATTGAAATTCATCGCCATGGACAGAAACTGTGGCGTCACGTGTGGGGCTGTCCACATTCTTCTTAAATTTATGGAAGTAAGAAGACTATAATTAAAGAAAGGCGTGTGATCGCTGTTCAATGTGTCACCGCAGGTATTCAAGACACAAGACAGTTTGTAGACACTAAATCTAAAGCACTTGCCTTTCGTCTACTATTGTCGAAAATTGCGAGTTTTTTTTTTTTTTTTCTGAAAGAAATCAAGAGACAAAAATGACGTATTATGTGCATTATGTAAGTTAGCTTATTCATGACCAGAGAGCAGAAGGCAGACGACTTCAACAGAAGGCATCTTTGCTGAACAACTAAGTAGTGGGGGAAAACAAGTGCAGGTTAACAATTCTTCCATCATTATAATAATGATATGGCAAAGATTTGAAATTGAGAGGGAAAAAAATACATGAAGTAAATGGGAAAATGTATATCATAAATATGAAAACCCTTTCACTAGCTGCATGAGAAATTACGACAGAAGGCATCTTTGTCTCTGCCGATTTGTCCTTGTCAAATCAAAGCAAAGGTTTGTGGTGTCGATAGTATATCTGATATACACCTGATAACCAATGCAAGATCGAATGGAGAGCTATGTGGAGTGAGTTTATCTGACTCGCATTGAGTTTTCAGAGATTTTAGCTGACTGTTCTCTTCAGCTGACTGGCACCTTTATTCTGGTTTACAGGTGAAAATGGCCACTTTGATGGATCGTAGCGACCTTATTGAAAACGATTCAAGTGTTCATTTTTGCAGTTTCTTGAACACCACTATATCCCGTCTAGCTTGCAAATTATTGCCAGTCTCGACAGTAGATCGTTAAACGGATCGTATATGTGGTTAGTCCTGCTGGAGGACACATTACGCCGCCGAAAGCCACAGCGTTCTACACAGCAGGAGGCCACGGATCATGGTCTGGCACCGCAGACTTCAAAAGCATGTAAGCGGCGTTTACTGGATGGAGTGGCGGTCTAGGAATGTACAGAATACCTTTCAGAATGGGAAAACTGTCCACAGACCATCAGCAGGAGTGGCCCGAGAACTGATATCGTACTCAACTCAGGTTCATCAAAGGAACTGATTTTGATGGCATTCACTGTACCATATGAAAGCAAAATGGGGCAAGCTCACATCTACAGCAGTGAGCAGTATGCCAGTCTCGCTCTCAGCTGGTAGAGAAATCTGGCTGCCAGGCCAGCGTATTCACCATAGAGATTGGAGTAAAGGAATTTGTTGGTTCATCCGACCAACATCTCATGAAAAGAGCTCGCGATTTCTGGTATGAAGAGAACCAGAACCCCAAAGACTAGCAGTGGCAGCTGAAACGAGTTCCATCTGGATGTGGTCGAGGAGGAACAACGTGAACTTACTACAGACTTAAATTCTCAAACTTACAATAGCAATATGGGTGAGACAGCTTCCTAAAAAGGCAATGCCTCGAAATAGGTACCCATCCAGAAGGAGAAGATTCGATTGTTGGCGGCGCCAGAGGAAAAAACAAATCTGACGGCAGAAGGCATCTTGTAATCATGACCTGGGTGCTCCTCGGCCTCTCCGCAGAATGAAAGGAGTTCAGGACCGAAAAAAATAAAGATAATATTCACCCAAAGCTGAAAGTCAACATTCCTATGGTACTGAAAGGCAATATTCATCTAGCCCTTAAAGACAACATTCATCTGGCCCTTAAAAACAAATTCATCTGGCCCTAAAGACATCATCATCTAGCATTCCTCTAGCCCTTAAAGACAACATTCATCCAGACCTTAAAGACAACATCCATCTAGCCCTTAAAGCCAACATTCATCTAGCCTTTAAAGCCAACATTCATCTAGCCCTTAAAGACAACATTTATCTAGACCTTAAAGACAGCATTCATCTAGCCCTTAAAGACATAACTCATCTAGAAACTTAAAGACAACATTCATCTGGACCTTAAAGACAATATTCATCTGGACCTTAAAGAAACATTCATCCAGACCTTAAAGACAACATTCATCTAGACCTTAAAGACAACATTCATCTAGCCCTTAAAGACACCATTCATCTAGCCCTTAAAGACACCATTCATCTAGCCCTTAAAGACAACATTCATCTAGCCCTTAAAGACAACGTTCATCTAGCCCTTAAAGACACCATTCATCTAGACCCTGAAAGACAACATTCATTTAGTTCTTAAAGACAACATTAATCTTGATATTAAAGATGAGGTAGATCTAATTAAACGACTACAAGCCGAGTTAAAAACTGTGTTGTTTAAACTTCGTCCCTCGTCTCTGTGATCCCCGTCTCTTTCGTTTATTTCAGACTGAGATGTTTGTTGAGCTGCGGGGTTCACGAGTTTTTTTCAATTCTCTTGCGATCAGTAGAAAAAAAAATCGTTAGTATTTATCTGCTGGAATGCTTCTGTCTAGAACCAACCCGTCTCATCTTTAGAAGTTGTCTTCTTTTGTTTCGTTCCTTGGTCAGAACTTGTGTAGAGCTCGCTGCTGGTGAGATCATTGCGTGTTTGATCGTTTCACATCCCACCATCGAGAAAGCCATATTTGTTTCTTCGGGGAAGACATCTAAACACGATATAGTCGAAAAAAAAAATGTTACTTTGACTTGTATGTCCTAAAGCACTTTTGTATCCACTGGCCAATATCTGGGCACGGCACAATATCGTAAGCCAGACGAAGTAAAAACAATATATCTGAGTGTTCTGCAAATATCAAGTTGAAAGCAAATATCAAAATACAC
>JADBJO010000342.1:235000-242500 GCA_016801955.1 Conus betulinus | reverse complement strand
GTGAAGAAGATCCATGGTGCATTCCGTGTAATGTACCCCTCACAATGAACCATGTTCTTATAGAGTGTTGGCACGTATATGACATCAGACCTTAACACTTGACAGCAGACGCCATGAAAATCTTGTTCAGAGATGCATTGTGGAGTACATTACACACAATCATAGACCTCTAACACAAAGGCTGAATGATACAATTCATACTTACATTGTAAGAAATACACCAAAGCAGACAAACATAAATATTGTGGATGGGATGGGGGAGAGGGAGGGATAGGGGGTGGGGAAAGGGAAGAGAGAGAGAGACAGACAGACAGAGAAGTAGGAAGGTGTAATAAGAGAGACAGACAGGCAGAGAAGTAGGAAGATGTAATAGAAAAAAACAAAAAAAACAAAAAAAAAAAAAAAAAAAGATAAACTCTCAAATGACATTTCTTGATGGGCCCGTTTATTTCACTGCAGCCTGGTTGACACCATGGTGTAATCCCATTAAAGAAAATTGAGGACCCCTTACATTCGCTTTTGTACATTCCGTAAGGGGCAATGTCTGAGACATGGGCTGGTTGCTTGTGTTCTGTGCCAACATTGACCTCATTCGAATGATGAGATTTCTGTCTTTTTCCTCTTCTTTATTTTCTTTCTTACTTTTCTTCTTCTCACTCCTTCCCTTCCTCTCTTAGGATTTTGAATAAATGAAAAGCAGTGAAATCAGACTTTGGTCCTGACATTCCTGTGAGAGTTAATTAGAAAAGGACGCGTTCAATATAATAAAGTACTATCACAGAGTCTCAAGTTAGAAATGGATCTCCATAACATTATCTTCTGAGTTTATAATGACTCCCACCCCCTTCACCGTCAGTCATTATAGAATACAGAAAAAAAAAACCTCCCTAACTTCCAGGTTCGAGGTAGAGTATGGTGGAGATGGAATCGGACATATTCACAGGAGGATGCCACACTCCAACTGATGCTGGCCTTGTAACTGAGCACGCTATTATGCCAGTACGCTGTCTTTTAAAGTTGGTCCCCAATGTTGCACGAGAGCAGACACCACCGAGCATCACCGAGGCCTCTCAGCAGCAGTACGCGAGTGTCTCTTCCCTCGAGCTTCCTCCCTGAGGTCTGATATCAACTGTTGTCTATTATAGACTGTAGGTGTTGAAGGAGTGAAGACAGGACGACCTGGATGTGGGTGTGTGAGAGGCGGTTGGGATGTGCGAAGTGGGTGTAATGCACCTGAGAGAGTATGGAACGTGAAACAGATAAAAGGATAGGGCGAGGCTGTGGTGAGGATGGATGAAGAGGCACCAGGAGTGAAGGGAGAGGGGGTAGGGAGGAGCAGGGGGGGGGGGGGGGGGGGGGGGGGGACTGGGGTACAAGTGGAGGGATGGAGGGAGAGGAAGCGGCTCATAGAAAGCAGCCTACACACACATGCATGAGCAAAAAAAGGCCCAAGTTTCAGTGTGCTCTGAAGATGTCAGACTTTTTTTTTCCCTGTTGTTCTGTTTTCTTTACTTTCTTTGATCCTTTCTTTTCGCCCTTTCCAGCTTCATAAATTTCATTATTCTGTAGTATTTACTATGGAGCAAACAACATATGTTTTCTCTTTTTTTATTTTTTCTTTCTGCATTTCTTTCGTTCTTACTGTCTTCTTTTCTTTTCAGTCGATGCTTTGACGTGGGACTAAAGAAGATTCCAAGTTTAATTAGTTGGCATACAAACACGACAGTTCATTTTCCTTCAGAACCTTTGAGGAAAAAAAATTAAATACCACCCAACCAACTCGTAAATTGCTTTCTTTAGACCATTCGAATTGTTTTTACATCCAGTCAGAGTACTTCCATCTCAATCCCCACCTAAATCTCTCCACCCCACGCATGGTTGAAATACCATTTCCTCTCCATCCCCTCATCCCCGACACACACACACACACACACACACACACACACACACACACACACACACACACACACACACACACACACACACTCATTAAAACAATCTATCATCTAGTTATCGATATATCTATCTATCTATCTATCTATCTGTCTGTCTGTCTATCTGTATGTCTATCTGTCTGTGTCCGTCTGTCTGTGCGTCCAATCGTCTGTCTATCTCTTTTTGTCTCTGTCTCTCTATTTCTCTGTCTGTATCTATCTCTATCTATCTATCTATCTATCTATCTATCTATCTATCTCTATCTATCTATCTATCTATCTATCTATCTATCTATTAAGCCATCCGACTTACAGTTACATTTGAAGGTAACAGCCTACATGCGTAAGGGTCGTTCATCTTTTGAAGACAGGTGGACAGGAAATATCAAAACAATCAAGTGTCCGTTTTTGTGAAAACGTCCACCAATCCAAGTCGTGTTGGCGAAACCGAGCAAATTACCAGGCAGATGCGTTGGATTCTGCTGCGTTCTTTTCTACAGCCCTTTCGTAACTGCAGGGGACTGTAGGCTGAATTAAATTCTCCGTTCTTATATCCCAAATAGAACATGCCGACCTTCCGTGAGGAGCTGGACGTGGTCGGCTGTGGTGCGTGATTCTGTTTGTAACTGCTTCACCGGCGCGTGCATGATGCTCTGTCTGATGGCTTGCCGTTCCCTTTCCCTGTCACCCTCCTCTCCAGAGTTCCTCTTCCCCTATTCCTTCACTGGCTTAACATCACCATCAGCTGCCCTTCATTTTGGGCACTGATGTGCAGACCAATTATTTGTGTTGCTAACTACTATGTAACCTGCTTTTTTCTTTTCTATAGTCCAGGCAGTGACCATAACGTTTTGTTCCACGCAGAACGTGTTAACAACAACTGAGAAATATTCAAACAGTTCAGTATAAGCAGCCCTCTGTACAGCTGGCTTCAGCATCTCGGCTTAGGGGTGTGTTGCTTCTATGTCCACCTCCGAAGCATCCTTTCTGCATTGCCATTATGACACCTCCATCCCCACCCTCACTTCTCCCATTCTCCAGCACCAACAGTATTTTTCTCATGTCTTATCTCCCTTGACCTCTCAGTATTTTTTTTATTCGACACCCACTCAGTCTGGCCACCCCTACCACACACAGCTACACCCACGTTCGTCCTGTCGCAGCCAAAGCAACGGCAGTCCACATGGAGCAGTCAGTATCAGGTAGTCTTGAGGAACACGTTGTGCCGCTGTGTTGAGTGGTGCTTGTACTGACCCACATGACATAACCTGCTTTATCTCTGCATGCCCCGATGTCAAAGATGGCTTAGTTGTGGAACCAGCGTGAGTACGTGAGCGTCTCCCAGGATAGGACGCCACTATATATATATTTTTTAAAGACACATCACTTACCATAAACATATGGCGTCTGTTTCTTCGGTCTGTCTGGTCATACGACTGTCCTCCCAGACGGAGGTCAAAAGAGGTCACTCACTCACACACTAACAGTTGAGTTGTCGAGATACCAAGTCTGACCATTGCTGCCTTCTGGCCGTCTGCCGTGAGAACTGATCTCTGTCCCAAAGGCTGGAATCTCAAGTTCGCCATCACGGGGCATTCTGATGGAGAACAGCTGCGTCAGCAGGCACGATTCACGAATGTCGAGTGTGAAGGACAGAGGCTGGAGGTGTTTCTGTAGGGGGTGGGTGGGGAGGGATGGGAGGGAGTCTGGTCTTCTCTCCCTCTTCCTTTGGCTGGGCTGATTCTGATGGAAATTTATTGAATGGGCTGTATAGAGTGCACTCTGGGGGAAAATAGCTAAAAAGAAAACGATAGATTAAAACAAAATGAAAGATAAAATAAAATAAAACAACACAAATAACAGAAATAAAACAATGAAAAGTGGAATGAAATAAAATGAAATAAAACAACACAGAAACAAAAAGTCGTTAGAAAAACACATCAGTCAATATCCTAGACCATTTGCTGATAACGTAATGCCTCTTCCTCCTATTCACCCCACCCCCCCCCCCCCCCCCCGCCCCCCGCATCCCACCCCTCCACCCACCCACCCACCCCCCCCACCCCAGTCCAAAAAAAAACCTTCTGATAAGTGCATTATTGGACTCACTGAACGAGAACAAATTCTGTCACTACCTACCACGCACCCAACCTCCCTCCCCGTCCGCTTCCCCTAGTTCTCACCCCCCCCCCCCCCCCCCCCCACCCCTTTCCTGTCCTGTCACTCGACAACGTTCTGGTAAGCGTGCTGAGAATGTGCACTCACTCCTCCCCTCACTCACCCCTCCGAATCCAACCCCCACCCACAGACATATATGTCTGTTCTCCCACCCCCTCCCTCCCAACCTTTCAGTCCTGGCTAACTTGTGTCTGCTGTAGAATCTCTGCAAGGAAATTAGAAAGACTTCCCCTCTAATATTAATGAGACTGACAAGATTTAAGAAAGACGTGCGGTCACTGTTCAATGTGCTAACACAGGTGTAGGGCCTCTTCCGGGCAGGTTGTTCTAGTCACAATAAATGGCTAAGAGGTTTAGTCAGCTCTATAGGCCTTTTCTGGAATTTTCGAAAATATCTGTTTGTGAAAGAAATGAAGAGTCAAATAAGGATGTCATATGCGGATTACGTAGGACAGCTATCCCACGTCCAGAGAGTGGGGAGCTGACGCCTACTGACCGTTTGACATGCCTTCATCAAGACAGCTACATTTTATCCTCGGCAAAGATAACTAAAAACGATGTCAAAAGTTGGAAAAAAAAAAAATTGAATTGACTACAATGACTTGCATGCCTAAAAAACCACGGTAGTATCCAGTGGCCAATCTCTAGGCATGGCAAAACATCCTGCAAACATCAAAATATCCTAGTCTACCTACTCATGTTTTCGCCTCGAGGAGAGAGAGACAGAGAGCGAGAGAGAGAGAGAGAGAGAGAGAGAGAGAGAGAGAGAGAGAGAGAGAGAGAGAGAGAGAGAGAGAGAGAGAGAGAGAGAGAGAGAGAGAGACAGAGAGAGAGAGAGAAGAGAGAGAGAGAGAGAGAGAGAGAGATTTTTCCCTTGTTCAGACATCCTTCTCATTCACATCGTGTGTGTGTGTGCGTGCGTGCGTGTGCGTGCGTGCGTGCGTGCGTGTGTGTGTGTGTGTGTGTGTGTGTGTGTGTGTGTGTGTGTGTGCGCGCGCGCGTTTGTGTATGGAGAGAGAGAGAGAGAGAGAGAGAGAGAGAGAGAGAGAGAGAGACAGACAGACAGACAGACAGACAGAGAGAGAGACAGACAGAGAGAGAGAGACAGAGAGAGATTTTGTGATGAAATGTTTGGAATGCTACCTTACCCCGAAATACAAGCAGCCGTACGGGCACGCGCTCTCATGTAGACGTATTCTGTGATCGTGACAGGCGTAACGGACATTACCGCAGAAAAGCAATACAGTTGGTTTTTCTTTGTTCACTTTTTTTTTTTTTACCTCCTTGTCTTCTTTTCATTTCTAAATCCTGCATATATTAGCTACTAGTGCGACTGTCAACTGCTGCAGCTGCTACTGATTTTGCTGTTATCACTACTGCTGATGCTACTGCTACTACTGCTGCTGTCTTTTTACAGTCAATTTTTAGGTAGGTATTTACAATCAATGAAACATAGACACACAACTTTTGAAAAGGGAATAACAGTTGCAATATATACCTTGACTCAAATAATGTCAGTCAACAGAGTATGGAAACAAAATGAGTTACCTCCATCATTATCGTCGTCGTCGTCGTCGACGTCGTCGTCAACATCATCATCGTCATCGTCGTCAGTTTCATCATGATTTTCATTGGTAGTATTGTATCATCACGCAAACGCAGTCTTGAAAAAATTCATTACAGCTTGCAATGAATATGACATTTTTTTTTTTCAAGCTGAAAAGGTAAATATTGATGGAACATATAAACGCCAGCCCAATGTTATTTTGGTCCTAAGCTAATTGCTGTTGTGCAGAACGGGGTCAGATGATTTCCATTAGCGCTGACGACAACCACCCCCCAAGGCACCATTGATCTGGAACGGGAATAGACTCTCGGCACCAAAAGCGTGCGGGTGATGCATCTTTTACTTTTAATGACAGAAGATTTTGAAAGAGCAAGAAAGGGAAAAATTAAAGTGGGGTGACGCTGACAAAGCAACCCTTGCTTGTGTGTGTGTGTGTGTGTGTGTGTGTGTGTGTGTGTGTGTGTGTGTGTGTGTGTGTGTGTGTGTGTGTGTGATATTTTTCCTGCAGATGACATGCCTATTAAGCACTCTTTATTAACACCCCAATGATAAACAAGAAACAGGTAATGATGTCAATGCCCAAGGTTATCCTGTATGTCATCCGACGTTTCTGCAGAGAGAGAGAGAGAGAGAGAGAGAGAGAGAGAGAGAGAGAGAGAGAGAGAGAGAGAGAGAGAGAGATATGCAGGGACTTTAGAGAGCAGCCTTCATACTCAACTGAATTTGTCTGAATGTCTTTTTTCTAAGCTCTGAAGCACAGAAAAAGAAACATTTGCTCTGTGCTTCAAAGCTTAGAAAAAGACATTCAGACAAATGTCAACTGACATTATTTATGTTTAGGTATATGTTGCAACATTTATACCCTTTTCATATAGTTATGTGTCTGTGTTTCATTGATTGTAAATACCTAAAAATCGACTATAGTGACAGCAGCAGTGGTAGCAGTAGCATCAGCAGTAGTGATAACAGCGCAAGCAGTAGCAGTAGTAGTAGCAGCAGTAGTTGACGTCATCATCATCATCATCATCTTTTGGAAGATTTCTCAAAGTATATAAACATACATTAGAGTAAAGAATATACAAGCCTATCTTAAAGTAAAGACAATCATTAGCGCGTGTACCAGAAGTTTCATATGGACTACAACAAAGAATTATTGAAACATAACTTGCTCTGAGCTTCAAAGCTTAGAAAAAAGACATTCAGACAAATTCAGTTGAAGTGTGAAGGCTGCTCTCTAAAATCCTTGCACATCGCTCATGTTTTGTCAAAGAGATCCCTGCCCTTTGCATTTAACACCTAGCTCTGAGGTCACCGTGCTGTTGGCATTCAAACAGCATACAGAATTCATCCTTTTTGTCAGCATGACAGGGGGGACAACCAGGTTGATCTATGGACAAAAAGCTGAAAGTGTGGGTGTTTATGTTTGAAAGGCCCGTTTAAAAACAACAAAAAAAAAGACACACAAGGGGTGTTTTAAGTAGCCAATTACTAATGAATTCAAAGTACTTTTTTACATGAAAAATACTTTCAAAATGAATGACACAGTTCAAACCGGTGGCTGTGTGACACACATAGGAAATGAACGCCAGCGTTGGCGTGAGTAGTTTTGTTTTGCGTTCTGTTGAATGCCTGTATAAATCGTTTTATCATCGCGGGATAGAGAGCGCTGGATTGGGGGGAGAGAGAGAGAGAGAGAGAGAGAGAGAGAGAGAGAGAGAGAGAGAGAGAGAGAGAGAGAGAGAGAGGTGTCGTGTGTCCAATCACGAGGCCATGTATACAGGAAGTTCACATTTGAAGGGGGAAATAACAGAATGAATGTAA
>JADBJO010000342.1:222500-230000 GCA_016801955.1 Conus betulinus | reverse complement strand
CCCAATTACCTATTCAAAAAGCGTTCGACAACGTTTTGAGTAATGTTACGTCATCTCGTAATAATCATCAGGTTGGTTGAAGTATATGGGATGAGATGATTATGGTCAAGCCAAATTTTCATTTCAGTTTATCAGATTCAATCTGATAATGTAGCTATCAAAGCTAAGTGCCCTTTATTTTAAAAAAAAAATGAAGAAAAAAAAGGAGAAAAAAAAACCCTATATGTGTCATCATTTTACAAATCATGATGATTTCAAAATGAATGAAGATTGTACTTATTCATATGTGGTATTGCACTTATTCATATTCTATAGGCAACATCTATGTTATTCATTTCCCACATGAAAAGTGCACTGCGTGCTTATATGTAGCATGGAATATGAACAACGCATTTAGCTGTTTGATTATATTTTGATAATAGATTACACAACTAACGAAATTATCTAAATGAATTATTCATGTTCAGAATTAACGTTTATTTTATCTTAAATCATCACGACATATAAACTCTGATGTTGGATTATTTTCATATTCGCATATAACTATATTACACATGTATCCCTGTCCAGTCTGGTCACATTCAGGTCCCACCATAGGAGTCGTTTCAATCGTATGTCTACTTAGGATGTTTGAGATCTCATGGTCAGCCTTGTCTAGCTGAAATGCACTTTTTATGAAATGATGTAGTTCGAACAGAACGAATGGAGATCCAGTCTGAGTTTTTTCTTTGCCCTTGATTTGATGTCAAGAGATAGGCGTATAAATGTACCCGTACATTTTAGATCCATTCGAACATCTGTCTGTAAGTGTCCTCCAGAGTCTATGCTTATCACACAAATCTGTGTCTCAAAATATGATTTCGTCCTGATATCAACTGCTTTCTAGTTTGACTGCTTCTCCTGTTTCTTTGGGCTTACATTTCACGAGATATTAAGACCGCAACATATTAGTAAGGACATTTTTTTTTATCATCAATCAGACTTGTCATTATAATGAAGTAAGCTGTTTCATGATGAATTAGGGAGTTTTCTTTCGCGAGATGCGTTGTTGCCTCTTTTGCCAAAAAGAAAAAAGACCATAGTTTTGTATGATCTGCAACGGGTGTCGACCTTTGCTCAAGTAGAGATGACCGTACTCACAGATCCCTCAGGCTGACAGGACCTATCGGCCGAGGCTTTTGAAGTCAGTTCTCAACAGACGGCTCCTAGTGCTCCCTTTCCCGTGGTGGTTATCGGAGAGATTCTGAGGTGTCATGAAAACCGAAATCCTCATCTATGTGAGCTGTTATAAAAGGGCAAAACAGCTGTCTTTTATGGACTAGGTCTCCACAACTCGACAGGTAAATATGTCTGAGATCAGAATTAGACAAGAAGGAAATAATAAGTAAACATTAGTTAATATTTCACAAAAGGTGGGCTGAGGGAAATTGAGTGGATACTACATCCTATTTCTTTCATGAGCCCTTTAGTACGGACAAGAAGAATCAGGGGCATGAAGAAATCAAACAAACAAACAAACAAACAAACAAACTCAGAAAGTGGCTTTAAGGTTGACAGAGAAGGAGTCAAAATTAAGAATTTTGGAAAACACACTGACAGGGAACAACCGTAGTTTTGCCAGATAATACTTCTAATTCGATTACTAGTACCTTGCACTTTATCTATCAGGTGAAATACCCGATGCAGGCACAAACAGGAAGCAAACAGTCTCTGAGGTAGTTACCAGCTGCTGTTTTTTTTACACATGGACATGGTAATTTGCAGGAGGTTCCCATGTGTCAGCATGCACAAAGGCGTCCTTTTGTCTTCTTTGGTAAACAGCTGATGGAACAAAACAAGCAGGCAGCACGGGGCCACGAAATAAAAGAAAGTAAAACATGCCAGGAACCCTAGCTCTTCTCCACAGGAGACAGAGTGTGAATGTCGGAAGAAATTAGTGCCAACAAAGATATACTTAAATGTCCACTCTTCCGCCTGCCTCTACCATCTCAGCTCTCTCTCTCTCTCTCTCTCTCTCTCTCTCGCTCGCTCGCTCACTTTTTCTCTCCGCCCCCTCCCCCTGCTCTCTCTCTCTCTCTCTCTCTCTCTCTGGCTTTTTGTTTTCTGTTCATTAACCTACTGGCTCCACTGTCTTCAACTGTGTGTTATGACGTCAAAAGTTTTTTGAAACGTCTTAAACTAATTTTATGTCATCACCTCAGCAGCATCCCCATGGAGTTTTTTTCAGCTTTCAGCCAGTCTTCTTGCTCACCTATGTAGCTTTTCGTGTTCTTGTTGTATTATTTTTTTGCAACTGATTCAATTTGTGTCGTGTCCTGTCAATTTGTGCAGTGAATCTAGTGTTCCTTTACTTTCTTGTTTTTGTGTATCTCTATTATTCAGAATCCAAGAGACCTAACCCACGCATTTTGTTACGTAATCTGTACGTAATCTGTCTTCGATGTTCGACCTCGACATCAGAATCTAGCAGAGCTTTGTGAAAAATAGTCTGTACTTTTAATGAAACGATTTGTCATTGGACACTTACAAATCATTAACACACAGACAAAACACATTTCCCAAGTTGCCGTTGCTCAAAAAAAAAAAAAAAAAAAAAAAAAAAAAAAAAAAAAAAAAAAAAAATCGGGCGTACAGGCGCAGCCATATTAAATCGTAGGTTACTTCCTGTGGCCGCCTCATATCTCTCCTCCAGGGATCTGATAAAGTCAGTGGAAGCAGGGGAAAGGGGATGGGGAAGGGAGGGGGAGGGGGGAGTCAGGGGGAGAGGGCAGCGAGGAAGGGAAAGAAGGGGAGGTGGTGGGTGGAGGGAGGAGGAGGGAGATTCCAAGGCTTCCAGCTGCAAAAAGTGCTTTATTAACAGAACTGTTGGACCTTCAATGACTAAAAGGCAACACGCTGGGTGAATAGACTTTAGCTACTGATGTTTCTTCCTTTGCTCACTGATTTAAAGAGACGTTGTGTGTGTGTGTGTGTGTGTGTGTGTGTGTGTGTGTGTGTGTGTGTGTGTGTGTGTGTGTGCGCGCGCGCGCGCGCGAGGCGTGCCTGTGTGTGAGTGTGCCTGAGAGAGAGAGAGAGAGAGAGAGAGAGAGAGAGAGAGAGAGAGAGACAGACAGACAGACAGCCAGACAGACAGATAGACAGACAGACAGACAGACAGACAGACAGACAGGGACAGATAGAGAGACAGACAGCCAGCCAGCCAGACAGCCAGATGGACAGACAGAGAGAGGGCGCGAATGTGCGTGCGTGCGTGCACGCGCGCGCGCGCGCGCGCGCGTGTGTGTATATCCAAAAGCTGAAATTTCCAGCGTCTGCAATTAATGGTATTTATTGCGAATTGTTTGTGAATATATCTCAGCGTTATTTTTTGAGTCAGCCCGTTAGTGAACTAGATGACCAACCAGCCAACTATTCAGTCACAATTTTGTGCAAGGTGACCATTAGATTTTTCCAGTACAGACACTTCATCAAGTATTGGGATTATATTCCAGCTCTCGAACCCACTTTCTAATTTAAAACAGGTGAGAGAAAAAAAAAAAGGAAAGGGAGAAGAAAGTTAACTTAGAAAGAACAAAAATCAAACACGAAGAAAAGAAACAGAGAAACACAACAAGGAAAGGTGGTGTAGAATAAGAGCAAGACAGACAAGACAACAAATGAAAGGGGGGGGAGGGGGGGGGGGGGGGGGAAACACGTACAGACAGAGAGAAAGACACGCATAAAACCTCTCTTTAAAAAACTGTCAAACTCTTAGTAAAAAACAAACGAAGAACGTGATCTGATTCACTTTTCACTTCATGCATGTTGCATCATGTTGCTTTCTGGCCACTGAACAAAGAGAGCGGATCACCACCACCACCACCACCACCCCTTTTCCTTCTCCCTACCTCCCTCCCCTCCCCTCCCCTCCCCTCCCCGACGAGGTGCCGTAGGCTAATCAACTGATCACGTGATTTATTCTTACACCCAGTGTGGATGCCAGAAAGGAACTTGTGTGCGTACATGTGTGTGTGTGTGTGTGTGTGTGTGTGTGTGTGTGTGTGTGTGTGTGTGTGTGTGACTTTAAACGTGCCATGTGAAAACCTGTAGGCTGGATCTGATTATCATCATCATCATCATCATCATCATCATCATCGTCATCGTCATCATCATATTATTATTATCATCATCATTATCATCATCTTCATTATCACCATCATCATCATCATCAGTGGTGGTGGTGGTGGTGGTGGTGGTCGTAGTAGAAGTAATCGTAGTAACAGCAGCAGCAGCAGCAGCAGCAGCAGTAGTAGTAGTAGTAGTAGTAGTAGTAGTAGTAGTAGTAGTAGTAGTAGTAGTAGTGGTAGTTGCTGTAATAGTGGTCACAGTAGTAGTAGTAGTTGCTGTAAGTGGTCACAGTAGTAGTAGTAGTAGTAGTAGTAGTAGTAGCGGTGGTGGTGGTGGTGGTGGTGATGGTAGTAGCAGTAGCAATATTAGTAGTAGTTGTAATAGTAGTAAAAGTGATAATAATAATAATAATAATAATAATAGTAGTAGTAGTAGTAGTAGTAGTAGTAGTAGTAGTGGAAGTACCAGGAGGAATAGGAATGATGGTAGTAGTATTAGTAGTAGCAGCTGTAGCAGCAGCAGCAGTGGTAGTAGCAGCAGCAGCAGTAGTAGTAGTAGTAGTAGTAGTAGCAGTAGCAGTAGTAGTAGTAGTAGTAGTAGTAGTAATAGTTTGTTGTTGTTGATGCAGTAGTAATTACTATCCCAGATTACTATCATGATGATGATCATCATCATGATCATGATAATCATCAGTATCGTCATCACACCATCATCACCATTATAATCATTACCATCACCACCACCACCACCACCAGAATCAGTGGTGGTGGTGGTGGTGGTGGTGGTAGTGGTCATAGTAGTAGTGGTGGTGATGGTAGTTGTGGTGATGGTCCTCGTCGTCGTCGTCGTCGTTGTCGTCGTCGTCGTAGTAGTAGTAGTAGTAGTAGTAGCAGCAGTAGTAGTAGTAGTGGTAGTAGTAGTAGTAGTAGTAGGAGGAGGAGGAGGAGGAGGAGGAGGAGGAGGAAGAGGAGGCCGAGGAGGAGTGATGATGATGGTGGTGGTAGTAGTTTTTTTTTTGTTGTTGCTGCTGTTGTGGCCGTAGCAGTTACTATCCCAGGCGTTCAACCGTCTCCCTCTGAATCCTCCTATAGTACCACCCATCATATGGGATGTGGACGGTGCCAGAGCCCACTAACTGACACCATCTCACACATTCCACCTTCTGTAATCTCACAGGGGCTTCCTGACAAGTGAGGCGCGCGAAATACGACTGTGCACTAACTGACAACATGTGTGTCTGGAGATAACAGTGTGTAGACAGACAGGAGGAGCCGAGGAGGAGATGGGGTGGGGGTGAGGGGGACATTGCTTTGTTTTTGCGATGGAGGGAATGGTTATAGAGGAAAGGGGTCAAATATTATTCATGGACATGCACATCATTTCTTCAGTGCAAAAAAAAAAAGAAAAAAAAAAGTCAAGTGTGACAGTGCTTTTTGTTGTCCATATGCATGATGAAACAGCTGACGGTTTTTAATCGTTCTCCTTAAAGGCTGAATAGATATTTCAACTCAAAGTAGTTGAGTAGACCCAGTGGTGTTTGCCTCCATTCGTTCAAACCAAATCTACATTAGTGTAAGCACGTTCGAGAAACGACCCTTTTGAAAGCTGGAAACACACTGTCATTCCAGAAGATGAGAAGCAAGAAGGGCAACTCTCTTTGCTCCCATGAGGAAATAAATACACGCCCGTAACTTTAAACGAATGTTGCTTATGACAACGAATCGCCTAGCAAAATGACAACACAGAGCACACACAACAAACACGGTGACATCCCCTAAAAAAAAGATGTCCCAAGCTTGCCCATATACCCTGTACCTACAGCAACAACTAGAGGAATGAACAAACACAAATTAACATTTACGCAGGACTGGCACAGCTTTTTCATCTTGAATATGTCAAACAAACACAACACATGGGCAAACAGTAACAAGTACAGGTAGCCTCGGTTTGTGTGATGTCAAAGGAAATCTCAAACGAAGTACATCACAGGAAGCGGCAAATAAGAAACACAAAGAGTAACTCTTGCTCCCATCATGAAATACATACACACCCATAACTCCCAAAGAAATCTGCTTTCAACACCAAAATCTCCTGGCAGAAACAACAACACAGAGCACACACAGAACAAAGACAGATACACCCTTAAGAGGATGATGCAAAATTGCCCACATACCCTGCATCTAACACATGTACTCAGCAAGAAAAACTGGAGAAGTGAACAAACGCAAATTAGCATTCACTCAAGACTGGCACAACGGTTGTCATCTTAAATGTAGTCAAACAAAAATGTGGACGAACAGTAGCAAACACGGGTAACCTCAGTTTGATTGGTATGCAAAGTTCGTAGGGTTGGTGAGGTTGGTAAGGTAAGGTTGGTGAGGGTTGGTAAGGCAAGGGTGGTAGGTTGGTAAAGCTGGTAAGGATCTCGCTTTGGTAGGGCTCATCATCAGGATATTCCTTCTGACCCATTGGTCATTGGCACTGTCTTCATTCCTGTGTAGCATCGTGACTTGGCTGCTGACTCGGTTTTCATTCATGTTAAATATCCAAATCCACCAAAGGTGATAGGGCAGATGGGTACTGCTATCCAGGGATAGTGGGGATAAGGGATACATCTGACACTAAAGTGACGCTATCAGAATTAGAAAGCATCAAAATGAACAACAGAAAGTTGGTCATGTTTAAGATGAGCGGCAGCGGGGTTGGAATGTGGCACATCCGTACTTTAGTCATTTAAACCAACAAGATACTTAGGTTGTAAGGACTGTGAACCACAACATTTCAGTGAGCTTGCTGGAGAAGTGTTGGTGCCCGTCTGTTTTCTTGAAACATGCGCGTTCTTTTCCCGTGTCCCTGAAGCCACCAAGGTTTGGCTGGCCATGGATCACCAGTGCGCGTATCTGATATTCTGCCCGCGGGCACTGCCGAAGGAGCGTGAGGCATGAGCTAACCTGCATATCCATGTACCTGGGATGTCTGTCTGGAAATCTGGCTCCGAGTGGTTGACAATGTCTTTTGCATCAGAATATACACCAGAGCCTCGTAATACAAACGCTGTCAATAAAGAAAGACTGTATCCCTTCAATGTTTCTTGATAAACAATTTCTACTTTTAATGGCACAGCCCATTGCGTGGACGTCTTGGTCGGCTAGGCTGTAAACAACACCTTAGCTGACCTCAGGATATCCGAAGGTCGTTTTCGAAGGGTGCTATCGTCATAGTATCCGGAAATGTATTCCACTTTCATACTATCTCGGATACAGACTACTAACATTGCAACTTTTGAATGAAAGCTACACACACACACACACACACACACACACACACAACACACACACACACACACTCTCTCTCTCTCTCTCTCTCTCTCTCTCTCTCTCTCTCTCTCTCTCT
>JADBJO010000342.1:212500-220000 GCA_016801955.1 Conus betulinus | reverse complement strand
CCCACAATGACAGATTTGTGCATGCGTATCTTGCTGTAGATACCTCACGCCTTCATATAATATCAGAAATTATCTGTGTGTGTGTGTGTGTGTGTGTGTGTGTGTGTGTGTGTGTGTGTGTGTGTGTGTGTGTGTGATGTGCACGCGCACGTGAGCGTGTCTATGTGTGCGCGCACAAGTGTGGGCGTCTGTGTGTCTGTACACCTCCGTGTGTGTCTTAATGCCAAAGTTACCATGTGTGTGTATGTGAAAGTGTGTGAGTGTATGCACATGGGTGTGTGAGAGCGTGTGTGCGCTTATTTGTGTACTGTGCATGCGTACGTGCATGTGTGTGTTTGCGCACGTGCATGTCCGTGTACCAGAGTGAGTGAGAGAGAGAGAATGTGTGTGTGTGTGTGTGTGTGTGTGTGTGTGTGTGTGTGTGTGTGTGTGTGTGTGTGTGTGTGTGTGTGGGGGGGGGTGATATGAAGTCACCTGATGGAGATAACTCACACTGAAGATGGCTGCGCCTGCATATGCTTTAAGAAGCATGTACACCGTTTCTAAAATTGTTCCAACAGACCAACAAGAGTGTTGCATAAAACCTTGTCAACCATTAAGTCCACATGGTAGTTGCTGGCGAGCTTGAATCCAGACCTTTTGGATGCATTAAATAAAAAAGACTGAAATTTACTGAAATTAAAAAAAAAAAAAAAGCAATTTAGATCATCAGTGAAAAGTTTTGACTCAAGTAAGTAGTTCACAAGTCACATTTAAACGTCAGTCTTAATGTCTGTCTGACTCTAGTTCGCAGAAGAGATGCTGAATCGTGATAACGAAGCTGGAGACAGGAGATGAGCGCTGCCTACGCTGCTCATCCGTTTCTTCACACTGAGCAGCAGCCTACAACCCACGCCAACTAAACGGTTCCAGCTTGATGCCACCCACCATCGCCCAACCCGACTCCGCCATCAAGTACCACAGCATGTCGTCTGGAAGAAGAGAGAACGAGGAGAAAAAAAAAAAAGAAAAAAAAAAGAAAGCGAGGAAAATAGCTTTCCAAAAGCTACAGTCGATAAGTGTGTGTGCGGTGAGGATCATAATAGCTGTGTGTGTTTTAGCTACAGTCGATAAGTGTGTGTGTGTGTGTGTGTGTGTGTGTGTGTGTGTGTGTGGTGTGTGTGTGTGTGTGTGTGTGTGTGTGTGTGTGTGTGTGTGTGTGTGTTTTTTTACTTTGTTCTTTTCCTGTTCTTCTCACTGTTTGCAATAACAATTATGGTGATTACCCGCGCTGCTTCTTTTTCTACAATCACCCTGTAGACGCAGCAGTGCGTTGTAATGTAGTCTTCCTCCTCGCTGCTTTTCCACACACCCCCCCCCCTTCCTTTCCTCCCTACCCCCACCCCCTCTCCCCCGATTCCTCAACCTCGCCCCTCCTTCCCAATCCCTTTTTATTTTCCACTCCCCTTTCCTCCTCATGCCCCCGCCCTACTTTTTTTCTTGTCTCACGATCCATTCTCTCTTAGAAGCAGTGCACCCACTGCCCATCCCCGCCGCCCCTCACACACCCACACCCAGGCCATCCTGCTGACACTCCTTCAACACTGACAGTCCATTATGGAGAGCAGTCAATATCAGACCATCGGGGGGAAGCTCAGCAGGGCAGACACGTGCGCGCTGCTGCCAGAACATCTCAGTGCTGTTCGATATTGTCTGTTCGGATCCGATATTGCCGGGAATTCACTTACAGACACTGCATACTGACGTGATAATTTGTTTAGTTACAGGACCAGCGTCCGTTAGCACGTATCATCCTCTCATGAGCATGTTCGTTTCCATATCGACCACAGTCTACCTAGAACCAGCACGTTCGGGACTTTTTCTTTATTCCGTAATGACTTGAGGGAGGAGAAGGTTTGGTTAGCTGCAAAGACTAAAGATGATGCTGTGGGTATCGATTTTTAATCTGACACTCCGTCATATTTCTTGAATATACCATACACATCTTTTTGTATTCAGTGTAAAGCTCCAAAGCTCCAAAGATTATGCTGTGGAGATCAAAATCCTAGTCTGAGACTCCATGTTTCTACTTTATGTTACTATTATACACGTCTTTTCCTTGTAAACGCCTTATAGGACTGTCAGGAATATTGCATGATTTCACTGCTTTTTATTTATTTGAAATTCTGAAAAAAAAATAATTGAAAGAGAGAGAGAGAGAGAGAGAGAGAGGAGAAGAGAACAGAGAGAAGACAGACAGACAGACAGACAGAGAGAGACAGAGACAGAGACAGAGACAGAGAGAGAGAGAGAGAGAGAGAGAGAGAGAGAGAGAGGAGAGAGAGAGAGAGAGAGAGAGAGAGAGACAGACAGACAGACAGAGACAGACAGAGACAGAGAGAGAGAGGAGACAGAGAGAGAGAGAGAGAGAGAGACGAGAGAGACAGAGAGAGAGAGAGAGAGAGAGAGAGACAGAGAGAGCAGAGACAGACCGAGAGAGAGGCAGAGAGAGAGATCTCAGAGACAGAGAGAGAGATAGACCAGACAGACAGAGATAGAGAAAGAGACAGAGACAGATAAAGAGAGAGCATGCCGTTTTTGGCAGTTACGGATCTCAACAGCCCTGTGTCCTCCATCATGTTCAACAGTGTAGAGGTAGTTGAACCAGCTTAATCTGTTGCTCTGCCTATACAGGACTTTGCTTTGTCCACACAGGACTCGGCATTGAGATGTCCACCCTCTGCTTAGTACCTTGTAGCGAGGCCTTGGAAAGAGAGTCATGGTGAGGCACATGGCCAGATCATAAAGCTGACCACACACATGGCAGGCTGCAGGAGAGGCTCTTGTCTGTCAGTGTTGAGGCTGTGGAACCAGTCCAGTACCACAAAAGTGTCCTTCAAAGAGTTCCGGAATGTCCATCCTCCACTGTTCCCTGTACAGTGGTCTTGGACGGGAAGGCATGGTGGTCATAGCTAGACAAGCTTGTAGAGCGTAACAGCTGATGAGAGATTCCTGTCCGCCATGGGCGAGGAAGAACAACCAGTCTAATCCTTTCTCTTATCCAGCCTGAATTTCTTCGTTCATCCACCTGGACATCCACCTTCCGCTGTGGCCCTACACTTGTCGTGGATAGGGGATCTTGGAGAATTAGATGCATTGCCAAGCAATCTTACAGTGCCAGGAAACTTAGAGCAGCGATTATTGTCCGTCAGGGCTGAGGAGGTGTTTATAACCAGCGCAGTTCTTGAGGCCGCCCATGCAGGGATTTCTTTCTGTGCCTGAAATACGCCCACCCTTCACCGCACCATGTAGAATCGTTTCGGCAAAGGTATCACTGTCTGAGTCAGGTGCTTGCAACCACCTGTTACCCCATCACTAAACACCACGTGAATGCTTCATGCATCACCAGTCTCTGCTGTAGGATAGCATATGGTAATGGGAAGGTGGAAGGTGGAGATCGAGGCAGTTGGCAAGGGGGAGAGTGGAAGGGGAGGACAGGCTGGAGGTTAAGCAAACGTTCACAAAATGAACCACCACAGTCAGCCAGTCAGACTCATCACAAGAATTTAGAAAGTGCATTTGTTATTAAGAGAACAGAGAGCTGAATTCAGCATGCATTCCCTGAGTATGGTGTGCTATGGTCATAGAAAACACACACACACACACACACCAAACACACACACACACACACACACACACACACACACACACAGCGAGATCCTCTGTCTAGGCGTAATATTTTGCCAGGAGCTACCATCTAGACTCGGACTGATGGACAGGCATTAAGTTGTCACAAAGCAAAACCACATCACCAGCACATCTCTATGCTCTGCACATCAGCATGCAGACCTAAAGATAGCGGATGAACATTGAAAATTGTAATCGAGGGGGCTGAGGGGAAGAAGGAGTGGGGAACGTCAGACAGAGGACGATACGCCCACCAGTGAAGCAGGTGCTAACAGAATCACCTACCACAGCTCACCACTTTCATCTCATCACAGGAGTTCTATTGGGGTATGAGAGCGGAGAACTTAATGCAGCGTACGCTTCCTGCGGGTACAGCAGAACCACAGAAAGAGCGCAATACAACCCCAGTGGTATTTTGCTCGAATTCGCTGTGTCAAGTAAGACTAGTGGGCGTTTTCAAAAGAAAGGGCATCTAATTGCGTGTTATTTTCAGTTCACTTGTCTTCAAAAGAGCAACAACACTCTTGATCTTCTCTTGCGCACGTGGGCTATCATCTTCAAGGGAAAGTGAATCTTGGACCTTTTCTTGTAGACGTAAATAAAAGTGCGCGCGCGCGCGCGCGCGTTGTGTGTGTGTGTGTGATTTTGATTATGTATGTGTGTGGATAGATGCTACTTTAGAGGAAAGAGAATATTTTGATTAGATGTGAGAGTTATTCTAATTGTGTAAAGGGACTTACTTACAGGTTGGCTGGGTCATATTTTTACTTCTCAAAAGACGCAAAGGGAACATGAACTGTCGGTTTGCGCACCAGCTAATTAAACTTGGAATCTTTCGTCATTCCCACATCAAAGTGCGGAATGAAAATAAAAAAAAAAAAAAAAAGAAGTAAAATGAAAGAAAGGCAGACTGAATGAAGGAAAGGAAGATTGAAAGGACGGGCAGAAGGAAGAGAAAAGAGAGAGAAGAAGACAAGAAAAAGAGGTACAAACGGGAAATATGTTTTAAAGAGTACTAAAAGACACGAAGCAGGAAAAGGAAGAATAGAAAGAATCCAATAATACCTGGAAATTAGAACCAAATAAGAAAGATAGAAATATGATAAAGCATTTGAAAAAGGCACACAAGAAAGGAAAACCGCTGCTTAATTTCCAGAATTAATAAACGAAAGGAAGGAAAAAGGAACTGACAGTAGGACGAAAAAGAAGATAAAAATAGAAGAATGCAAGAAAAAGATGTACAACGGAAAATATGTTTTGAAAGAACTAAAAAACACAAGGTAGGAAAGGAAGAACAAACATCAAAGAGTGCCGGGAGTTCAGTACCAAAACAAAAAGGAAGATAGAAATATGCTTAAGCTTTTGAAAAAAAAAAAAAAAACCCGTTGCTGTACTCAACTTTTCAGAGTGAATGAAAGAAAGGGAGAAGAAAAAAAAATGGACACAAAGAAAAAAAAAAAAAAAAAAAAAAAAGGAAAGAAAGAGAGAAAGACTAAGAAGAAGAAGAGGAATAGAAGTGCAGCAGGAAATGTGTTTTTAAATAGCACTAAAAGACGCAAAGCAGGAAAGAAAGAACAGAAAGAATCCAAGAATGCCGGGGAATCAGAACCAAATAATAATAAGATAGAAATATGCTTCAGTTTTTGAAAAAGGTACCCCCTCCCCCACCTAAAAAAACACGAATACAACAACAACAACAACAACAACAACAACAAAAAGCAACAAACAAAACAAACACTCCCCCCCTCCCCCCCCCCCCCCCCCCCCCCCCCCCCCCCAAAGAAAAACAAACAAACAAAACAAAACAAAACAAAAACATTGTTGTACTCAAATTTTTCTGCATTCATTTCACCTCATGTCGCTTATCATCATCATTGCTTGTAAATAGAATCAAGATGCAAAGCATATAAACGTACTCCCAGTTTATCTTCCTGAAAAAACGTCACAATTAAGCATGCGTCATAATGTATTTGACGTCACAATCAAACATGCGTCATAATGTATTTCGTCACTGAGATATTCCATAATGAAGAAAAAACCGTTTGGGGCCGTTAGTAACAGCTATTCTGGTGAAACAAAATATCGGGCATCATCCGTGGCCCTTAATGAACATACCCACACGTTTTCAGAAAGATCGGCCCAGAAATTTGTCTCGAGCGAGTGGAACACATTCTGACCACGGACAGACACACACAGACACACAGGCAGGCACGCACACAGACAGCATTTTTTTCGTTCCCATGTTAAGAACTCCCTGTAATATATGAACTGGGGGTACAAAGAGAACTATTTAAACCGTGTGGATGAGAAGGCAGATCAAACCTGATCTCAAACGTCGCCAATCCAGACACTCCGCCCATTCCGCAGAATGGAGGCTGAACGTTCTCTTCTTCTTTTACGTTCCTGAGGAGTGGTCTGAACGGATCAACTCTATCCTCCAAATGTTCAGCTCTCATTTCAAGCGTTGTAAAACGATTAACACGCCTCGAACGATGATTTAGTGAACAAACGTCTGTACAACCCCGTTTGATTTGCTAAAGACTTCCATATTTCTAAAGACTTCCATGCTGATCAATTTAATAAAAGTGATGATCAAAGCGCAATACATCCATTAAGCACTCTGATTGTTTCCACCACCACCACTACCTCTCTCTTTCTCTCTGTCTCTCTCAACTATATCTTTCTCTCCCTCACACGCACACACGCGCGCGCGCGCGCGCGCGTGCACACACACACACACACAACACACACACACACACACACACACACACACACACACACACATACACACACACACAAGCGCGTGCACGCGCGCGCGCGCGCGCGCGCACACACACACACACACACACACACACACACCTCTTTAAGTCCGCTGGCAAAAGCAAGTATTACCAGAAGCTATATTTACGCAGTGTTTTACCTGTCACAGGGTAAACGGCCCAACAGTCGTATCAAAAAGCACGTTTGTAGCTGGAAGCTATGGAACCCCCTCCTCCTCCCTCTAATACCCCCCCACTCCTTCCCCTTCATGCTGTGACCCTCTCTCCAGCTAACACGTTCCTCTACTGCCCCCGCCGCGCCCCACTTCCGGTGATTTTATCAGATCTTCCAATGACGGATAGGAAGCTACACGAAGTAGCTTGTGATTTGAGATGACTGCACCTGTACATCAAATTCACTGAGAGCAACGACTGCATGAGAATGTGTTGTGTGTGTTTGATTGCATGCATTCTTTGTATGTATCTGAGACGTATAGTTTCATTATAAGCATACATTATATTCAGCAAAGCACTGTTGGATTCTGATGTTAAGTTCCGAACTCCGTAGACAGTCCACTCAACAAAATCCACAAGATCAGGCCTGCTGTGTTCCGAACGAAGGATGTAATCAAACAGAAAAGTGAGAAATCCTTTAACGCACGAGAGAGAACATGCAAGACAGATTTGGTTTTTTTTTGTATGAAGAGCCTTTGTCAAACAAATGAATGAGAACAAAATCATTCAAAACGAAAACGAGAAGCCACTTAGCTGAGTGAGTCCAAGGGAAAAAAAAAGTTCAATGAAGATGATGTTGAGGTGGTGATGGAGAGTAGAGTTACAACCTTTCAAAAGCATTTGGACATCATAAAACAACGAATGAAATAGAGGAGCTAGTAATGAACAGAAAACAAAGCCAGAGAAAGAGAGAGAGAGAGAGAGAGAGAGAGAGAGAGAGAGAGAGAGAGAGAGAGAGAGAGAGAGAGAGAGAGAGAGAGAGAGAGAGAGAGATTTGCAACGTGAGGGACAGGTGGGAGACGAGGCACTGAAGTATATCTTTGTTGGCAGTGATTTCTTC
>JADBJO010000342.1:202500-205000 GCA_016801955.1 Conus betulinus | reverse complement strand
TTTCCAAACGTCTTTTATTTTTTTTTTAGTTATTCTTTAGAATTTACTTTGGAAGCAAAACACATCTTTTGTCATTTTTTTCTTTCTTGCTTTTTTGTGCTTTTCTTTCTTTCTTATTTCCTTCCTTTCTTTTCTATCAACGCTTTGATTTGAGACTAAAGAAAGATTCCAAATCTAATTAGCTAGCATGCAGACATGACAGTTCATTTTCCCACAGTGCCTCATAGCAAGAAAAATATATCCAGACAAACTCGTAAATAGGTTCCTCTGGGCTATTAGAATAACTCCCACATCCCGTTAGACCGTTAGAGTGACTTTATCTCTGTATCCCAACTGCAACTCTCTAGCCACACATAATTAAAATAGCATCTCCCCCACCTCCCACCACTCACTCCCCGAACACACACGTGCGTGTGCGCGCGAGCGCGCACGCACACACACACACACACACACACACACACACACACACACACACACACACACACATACACATACATATATATATATATATATATATATATATATATATATATATAGCTGAACAATTAAGTAGTGGGGAAAACAAGTGCAGGTTAACATTCTTCCATATATATATATATATATATATATATATATATATATATATATATAATATATATATATATATATATATCACACACACACACACACACACACACACACACACACACACACACAACACACACACACACACACGCATAGAGATCAAAAGGGAAGTTCATCTTTTGAAGACAGGTGAACTGGAAGTAACTCGCAATTAGATGCCCTTTCTTATGAAAACGCCCAGCCCTCCGCCTGGAGATGGTGAATTCAGGCAGAATGTATTGCGGTTGCACTGGATCCCGATACGCTCATTCCTGTGGCTCCTTCATATCTGCAGGGAGTGCACGCTGAATTAAGTCCTCCGTTCTCATATCCCAGTAGAACTCGCCGACCTCCCGAGAGCAGCTGGACGTGGCCGGCTGTGGTGGGTGATTCTGTTAGCACCTGTTTCACTGGCCCGTGCATGATCCTCTGTCTGGCACCCTGCTCCCTCTCCCCTCCCATCCCCGCTCCTGTGCCCCCCTCACCAAACCTTCTCCTCCCCCCACCTCCCTCATCATCTTACCATCATCATCAGCTGTCCTGTCGTACGGATGCTGATGAGTAGAGTATACAGATGCATTGCAGATTGCTAAATAGCCGGCCAGCACTCCGAAGTTAGACGGCAAATGCAGGCAAAATATCAAGCGGATTTCACTGTGGGTTTTTCTTTTCGGCGGCTGTACCAAACTGTACTTAGAGGTAGTCAACGCTGAATTTAGTCATCCATTCCCAATACACGAGCATCACTTCCTGGCCTAGAGTGTGATGAGCTCCAATGGTGATGGCTGACTCCACCCCCCCCCCCCCCCCCCACCCCCCCCCCCCACCCCCCCCGTCACACTTTACCACCCCTCCTTACATCGTCATCCCACTTGCCCACAGCTCGTTGTCCACTTTCCAGATATCACTGGCTATCCTCTCAACAGGATGCTGATGTGCAGAGCATACAGATGTTGTGTTGGTGTGTAGTTGCTATATACTTGGCGCTTAGAGTGTGTCTGAAAACGATTTCTCTCCTAATTCCTCTCACTGCTTTAGACGTAGGTACCTTTCATGATGTGTATTGTTTTACTTCTTCCCAGTTCTAAAGCACCTGATTCGGGTTTGTGTTACTCAGTGATTTGCCTGTTTCTTCTGTAAGCCTGTGCCAGACATACAGCAAATCAGACATTTAAACGTAGCCTGTGAACACTGTTTCTAGACCGGTCTTTACATTGATGAGCTGATCCATCTTTTGAATTGTAGTCTTGATGACATTTTGATGTGTGTGTGTGTGTGTGTGTGTGTGTGTGTGTGTGTGTGTGTGTGTGTGTGTGTGTGTGTGTGTGTGTGTGTGTGTGTGTGTGTGTGTGTGTGTGTGTGTGTGTGTGTGTGTGTGTGTGTACACATACATATACATATATATTAACTATCTATAACTATGTCTATTTATCTCTATATCTATCTATCTATCTATCTATCTATCTATTTATCTATGTGTCTGTCTGTCTATCTGTCTATCTATCTATCTATCTATCTATCTGTCTATATGTCTATGTCTGTCTATCTATCTATCTATCTGTCTGTCTGTCTGTCCATCTATTTGGTTTTCGAGCTTGATGGCAGCCCTCATTGTCTCTCCATGGTCACCCTGGCTTTAAACAAAGGTTTAACTCTTTACACATCGGAACAATATTGACAGCAATGAATGTGCTTTTTCGTTAGTCAAGAGAGTCTATTCTATCGATGAATAACAAAAAAAAAGAGCTGTACTCTGATACAGTCCGTGTCAGCGGTCTACACAGACGGCTGGAATAAGATGCGAAAAGATCCTAAAGACAAGTATACACAGAAAGCATGTACACTGATTCTAACAATGTGTCAACAGGTAAACAGCTGGCATTTAAATAGAGAGAAC
>JADBJO010000342.1:155000-160000 GCA_016801955.1 Conus betulinus | reverse complement strand
AAAGTTTGTTTCGCTTTCATTACTGAAGGCGAGATGTAAGCAAGCCCACTGTGCTGTTCCTTTTTTTTTTTTTAAACCTCATTTAACAGATTTCGTTTTGCTCTCTCTCTCTCTCTCTCTCGCTCTCTCTGTCTCTGTCTGTCTGTCTGTCTGTCTGTCTGTCTGTCTCTCTCTCTGTCTCTCATCTCCACTTGCCACTCCTCTCTCCTTCCATCTTTTCTCTCGGTCTGTCTGTCTGTCTGTCTGTCTGTCTGTCTGTCCGATCGTTGAATCACCATCCCTTTTTATGGTGCCTCATTGGCATGCTGTATGTGGCACGAGGCCCTTCACTGCTCTTCCCTTTCGCATTTGTCTCTTCCTTTCTTTCCATCTCGGTAAACGCCTTCGGTTTTTTTTCCGTTTGTCGTTTTATTCCTTCGCTGTCTGTCTGTCTGTCTCTGCGTCGGTCGGTCTGTCTGTCTCTTTGCCTGTCTGTCGCTCTCTGTCTGTCTGTTTCTGTCTGTCTGTCTGTCTGTCTGTCTCTCTCCTTCTCTCTCTCTCTCTCTCTCTCTCTCTCTCTCTCTCTCTCTCTCTCTCTCTCTCTCTCTCTCTCTCTCTCTCTGAGCTATCACCAGGTAATAGCATCCTTCACGTTCAAAGAGAAACGAAAGAAAGGAAGGAAAAGCTTTTTATTTTCATTTTCTGTCTCCTTTATTATTCATCCCGTTCCTCGATCGGTCTCCTGTTTGGAGCTATCTCTTTCTAAACCTCTTTTACAACAACAACAACAACAACAACAACAACAACAACAACAACAAAAAGCCATCAGTTTGACATAAGCTGTGTGTGTGTGTTAGTAGTAGTAGTAGTAGTAGTAGTAGTAGTAGTAGTAGTAGTAGTAGTAGTAGTAGTGGTAGTAGTAGTAGTAGCATTTCAGTTTTTTACGTCTGTTCACATATGTGATATTAGACAAGAGAAACGGAAACGGAAACGGAATTTATTCAATAAAGGCCATAGCCCCATTTGAAGGGGAGTGAATTCATAAATGTTATACAATAATAAACAAAATAAAGCAAGTAAAGTCAAAACAAATACCAAATACCGACATGCTAATATTATTTCATAGATCAGTTAAATTGTTATACAGATGAATAAGGTATTTCAGGTTCTGTTAACAAAAATTGCGCGTCTTTGGAAAAAACTATACAGATATAAGCTCAAGTTCTTCATAATGTGTTCATTCTGATTAGACATAAGCAGAGATACACGGAAGAGACATGGATGTGTATAAAACTTACGAGGTATATATTCTTTTCTCAGGTCATCGAGAGCAGGACAGCAAAGTAATATATGTAATTCATCTTCTTTTGCACTTTGACACATTGGACATATCAATCGTTTACTGTATGGTTTTTATATCGATTGCAATGAATTGTCATATCAGTGACCCCTAGTCGAAACATCGTCAAATGTCGCTTGATGTGTCTGTCTACATCTAGTAAAAAATAGCTTTCACAGTTTCTAGAGGATTTTTAAAAGTCCTGTACCAAGAGAATCTTTCACTTCGCTGTATATGATCTTCCCAATTTTGCCACCTACAATCGATCAACCTTTGACGAAATTCAATCAGGAATCTTTTAACATCTTGCACTCCCTGATTTAACCATACAAACCCAAACCCGTTTTGACATAACATTTCACGAACATTCATGACCCATGTTTGTTTGCCCTTAGAATCTAGATTCAACAACATCTATAAGCTATTAGTGGTAACCTATTTTCACCCATACGTAATATTTTTAGCCATATCTTATGCAACGAATATTTGATTCTATATAAATAGGGTGACGTCCCGTCTCTCCATAAACTAACTCATTAGGGGTTTTGGTATGAACGCCTAGGAATTTCTTTAGTGCATACAAGTGAATCTTTTCAATATGTATTACTGCCTTATCCAATCCCCACAATTCCGCGCCATACATAGCTATAGGTAAAACCTGAGAATCAATATATCTTAAGAAATACATTTAAAGAATGACTTTTAAGCAAAAACAACTCACGGATAATACACAATAAAGCCTTCTTTGCTCTGCTTCCCAAGTCTTCACAGGCAACTACAAAACTAAGACGAGTGGTGAAATATATGCCAAGGTATTTGTAACAGTTTACAACGGACATTTGTTCACAATTTTAAGAACCATCTCTCTCTTGCTGCTAGATATCCACCTTTTCTAAACACTACAATGTTGCTTTTGTCCATATTAACTTTAAGTTTAAGTCGGGATGCTGCATTACAAAGATTGTTCAACTGATTTTGAAGGCCAATAGGTGTTTCAGAGAGCAGTGCGATATCATCAGCTAATAACAAAATAAACAATTCAATGGAACCAGGGATAAGTGTTGCACCATGTTTTCCTTTTTGAATTATATCTTGAGCTAATTCATTTATGAATAAAGAGAAGAGGACAGGGCTACATGAGTCACCCTGCTTAACACCTCTTGTACACATGATATAATCAGTAAAATTAGTACCACATCTCACCTTTGCTTTAACACAGTCATACATACTTTTAATACATTTATAGATCTTACCTTTAATCCCATTCTTTTGTAGAAACAGGCCAAAGTAGTATTCTTGAAACAGAATCGAACGCCTTTTCAAAATCAATAAAAGCTACGTACAACTTACGATTCCAAGAGAATGTTTCTGAACTATTGCTAAAAGGGTAAACATTTGATCAATAGTAGAATAGCCTTTTAAAACCGGCTTGGTGTTCACCTGTGATGTTATTCTGTTGAACCCACTCTTGTAACCTACAATTAATAATTGAACTATAAAGTTTACTACTTACATCGCAAAGAGATATGCCCCTATAATTACCCGGATCATTTACCGAACCCTTCTTAAACAATGGCAGTATAATAGCTTCTGACCATTTTTCAGGAAATATTCCTTGAGTAAAAAGGGCATTAAAGAATCTCACAAGGAAATCAACTATAGACTCACCACCATGCTTATACAATTCACCAATAATTCCATCCGGCCCTGCCGATTTTCTGTTCTTCAGCTTTTTTATTGCTAGCAATACCTCCTCGTTTGAAATTGGGGCGATCATAAGTATCAATATTATTATCCGTATCAGTTATTTCTTCTTCCACATTACAATAATATTCTTCATCACCATCTCTTTGCAGTAATTCTGTAAAGTGTTTGATACCAGTCATCAACAGATATTTCATTATGTGTGCGGCATTTCTTTGCTGACATGTTTTGCATATTTTTCAAAATTCGCGCTGATCATTTATTGAGTTTACAAGTTTGTTTAATAGCATATGGTTATACTCCTTCCTTTTCCTTTACAACATATTTTTGTATTCTTTTCGAGATTTACAATAAAATCTTATTGTCTACAATGTCCTTCGTTTTTCGAGATACCTTAAAAGTTTCCTAGCCTTCTTTTAGCTACAGTACATTCAGAATCGTACCATTCATCATACCTTTTTCTATCATCTATTTTCATTTCTTTCTTCATACATTCTGCATGATTCAATATACAGCAATTAAACACATCTAATGCAATATTAACGTCAACACCGATTAGACCAATTGCTTTATCTAACGTTGATAGCGCCGACTCACTGTTCATTTGATCATAAAATATATCAGCATAGTCAGCGTTCCACACAAGTTTCTCAACAATCTCTACATTATTCTTTACAACTTGTGTTGGCATGTTACTGACTTGGAAACATACATTAAATTCTAATGGCAAATGGTCTGATTCAATGCGTTCACTGACAAGGAGCGTGCATGAAGAGCGTATATATGAATCAAACAAGTCAGTGGAAGCTACGTAATAGTCATTTACACTATTTCCCTTCTCAGAAATGTATGTGAAATGGCCTTGGAGGTCACCATTACATATACCATTCAATATACATAGATCCAATGCTGTACACATATTTAGCAATAATTTCCCATACTTGTTCAAAGTTTTATCTTCAGAGCGTCTGTTTGTGTTATTTGGACCACTGTCTATTTCCGTATAACTGTTTTCATCAGAGAATGTAACTGCTGGGAAATATCCGCAGTTCTGCTGTTTAAATCCCCAGCTAGCAGTATATATGCATCCTGTATATTAAGCAATGCATCTGTAAGACAGTGCTCAAGATCATGCATACCATTGTCAATATCAGAAAAAGAATAATATGGTGAATTCTCTGGTTGCAAATATGCACATACATACAATACATCTTTTGGCAAACCGAACAGACTTTTACAAATAGAAAACAGTATGATATTATTACGATCAGTATGTATCTCTTGTACATACGACAACAATTCTCTTTTTATCAGACATATAATTCCACCTGACCGTCCCTTGTTTTGTTAGCTTAATTGCAGGTTTACAAAACACTTCATAAGAACAAAACACCGTAGACTCAAAACTTTCAAAATGTTTCAACAAGACCTACTACATCAAATGAAGCTAAATACGAAACGAAATCCTTATCACCTATTTTTGACAACAAAGCCATTTACGTTCCAATGTAAAAAGCGTACACATTTCTCATTCTTCGCTGAGTTACTCTTTTTATATTGCTCTCTGTTCATGTCATTACCAACATTTCCAGTATGTGGCTGAATGTGATGGTTTTCATCTTCATTCATTTTGCTATTTTGTGAACATGCAACACTACTGTACAAAGGACTACTGCGTAAATAACTTGCTGTCAAATATCCAGTGCATCCATCTGTAGAATCCTGTTCATCTGACATCACATCATCTATACACAAACTCTCTTCACCCAGCATAAACTGTCTGTCTGTCTCTGCGTCGGTCGGTCTGTCTGTCTCTTTGCCTGTCTGTCTGTCGCTTTCTGTCTGTCTGTGTGTCTGTCTGTCTGTCTCTCTCCTCTCTCTCTCTCTCTCTCTCTCTCTCTCTCTCTCTCTCTCTCTCTCTCTCTCTCTCTCTCTCTCTCTGAGCTATCACCAGGTAATAGCATCCTTCACGTTCAAA
>JADBJO010000342.1:140000-142500 GCA_016801955.1 Conus betulinus | reverse complement strand
AGACGAGGGAAAAAAAAGCAAACAAACAAACAAACAAACAAACAAACAAGAAACGCAAAACCCATATAACTCTTCTTCTCTCACCACTACTGTTATCTATTAAAAGTATTTGCCGACTGGACTTTTAGCTGAGTGCCAAAAGGAAAAGGTATGTTTCACTTGCTGACAGGAAACCATGTTCAATAGGCTGTACAGACGTATTTTAGAATGCATTTTTCCCATTCATTTACACAGAAGGGTGTGATCAGTTTGATATGCTATGGCCACATATACAATGTATATTTTTGACATACTTTGTTTGAAAACAATTCAGTTTCCATCTACAGTGTGTGTGCGTGCATGCGTGCGTGTGCGCGCGCGCGCGCGCGCGCGCGTGTGTGTGTGTGTGTGTGTGTGTGTGTGTGTGTGTGTGTGTGTGTGTGTGTGTGTGTGTGTGTGTGTGTGTGTGTGTGTGCTGCGTGTGTGTGCTGGCGCGAGCGCATATGTGTGTACGTGTGTGAACACGCGTGTTTGCGCGCGCCCCTCTCGCGCGCTCATGCTTGTAAGTGTGTCCCTGCCAAGCGTTCAGATTCCATCATTCTTGTTGAGCTGTGCCTCGGCTTCAGAAGAGAGGGACTCACATTCCCCTCTGCTTCAGCTCATTATACGGATTGTGCCCATCTTTTTTTTTTTTTTTTTTTCCATCTGCCATTTCTAGGGGCTTCTTCGTCTTCTTCGGCCTTTGTGCTGTGTCTCCCCTCCTCCACCACCCTCTTCCCACCTTCACTTTATCTCCGACCTCCCATCCCCCCCCCCCCCCTTTCTTTCTTGTCGTGCTTTTTAACGTCTTCGTTGTCCTTCTCTCTCTCTCTCTCCCCCCGCCCCCCCCTCCCCCCCCCTCTCTCTCTCTCTCTCTCTCTCTCTCTTTCTCTCCTTCTCAGCATTAACCTCTTCCTTTTTTGTCCGCCCGCCTCCTTCTCTGTCTTTTTACTCCTCTGACTCCTTGTTCCTTTTCCATGTCTTGCCTTGTTTTCTTTTCCATCCCCACCTCTTCCTATGCTTTCTCCACCTCATGCGCCTCTTCTCTTCCTCTTCATTCTCCTCCGAGTCTTCCTCTGCTTTCTGTCTTCAGTCTCCTCCTTTGCAGCCTCCTCCCACATTTCTCCTCTTCCTCTTCTTCCTACTCCTCCTCTTCTGGCCAGAAACTGTGTCTCCTCATCCTCATCTGTGTGCTCCTCGTTCTATTCCTTCTTTTGCTTCTGTCTCTTCGTTGCTTTTTTTCCCCCCCCCCCCCCCCCCCCCCCCCCCCCCCCCCCCCGTTGGTGATTCAGTCTCCTCCTGTGTCTCTACGTCCTTTCCGCCATTTTCGTCTCCTTGCGTCTCTCCGTCTTCTCCTTCCTAGCTTCCCTCTCCTGCCCTTTCTAACTGCTTCTTCTCCTCTGTTTCTTCCTGTTCCTCCCTGTCTCATCCTACCCCTCTGTTTCCCCCCTTCCTCTCTAACTCCTGATTTCCCCCTGTCTCCCCTTCCTTCTCTGTCTCCTCTTTGCTCTATACCACTTTTCCCTTCTCTGCCTCCCTTTTTCCCCTGTGCCCTAAGGTTCTCTGCCTCCTCCTGACCTTCTATGGATTCCTGCCTGTTTGTCTTCTACTTTTTCTTCTGCCTCCGCCTTTCCTTCTGCTTCCTTCTTTCTCTCCCTGCTTCCTTCTACTTGTTTGCTGCCAATTCCTTACTTTCTGTCTCCTCCTCTCCTTCTGCCTTCTCCTGATTGCTTGTTTTCTCCTTCCTTGCCCCTCTCCCCCCCCCCCCCTCCCCCCCAGCCTACTCCTCTTTCCTCCTTCTTTCCTCCTTCCTCTGTGCCTTCTTCTGGCTCTTAGTGTTCTGTCCCCTTCATCCTTCCCCCGACTCCTTTTCATCAGCCTCCTTCTTTGGCATTTCTGCCTTCTCCTTCCCTTTTGCCATCTGCTGCTTTTCTCTCTCTCTCTCTCTCTCTCTCTCTCTCTCTCTCTCTCTCTCTCTTATTAACTGTCTCTCTACTTTCTGATTCCTTCTTTCCTTCTGCGTCCTCCGTTTCCTCCTGACTCCTTCCTCTCTGCTTCCTCTCTGCTTCCCTACCTCCTCCGTTACCCCCTGCCTCCCATTTCCTATCTGTCTCCTTCGTCCCCTCTGTCTCCTCTGGCTTACCTGCGTCCTCCTTTGCTTCTCTGCCTCTTTCTTTCCCTCGGCCTCGTCCTGCTTCTACTATGCCTTATCCTACGTTGCCTGTTTCCTCCTGTCTCTCTGCCGCCTCCTCCTGTTTCTGCACCTCTTTCTTTATCTCCTCTGCCTCCACCCACTTTATTTTTTTCCTGTTTGTTCCCATTTGCCTCCTCCTGTTTCAGCACCTCTTTATTCTCCTCTGTCTCCACCCACTTTTTTTCCCCTTTTGTTCCCATTTGCCTCCTCCTGTTTCTGCACCTCTTTATTCTCCTCTGCCTCCTCCCACTTTATTTTTCCTGTTTGTTCCCATTTGCCTCCTCCTGC
>JADBJO010000342.1:112500-115000 GCA_016801955.1 Conus betulinus | reverse complement strand
TCATTTTACTGAAGTGTGGGGCCCTGTGACATGCTCATGAGGTATCTTCCTTAGCGAAAGGGGAGATGAGGCATTGTTTTGTCGCGTTTGTTTTGTTTTGTTTTCGTTTTCTTTTTTCTTTCTTTCTTTTTTTTTTTTTATTTTTTTTTTTTTGCGTCGAAGCTGCTTAATGATAGCGGAGATGACAAAGCAGCCAAATTAGGAACGTACGCGCATGTATATATAAATGCAGACTATACATGTTCTTCATCACCCACTCTATGGTCCTACATCCCAGTACAACTTCTGTTTTTTTTTTTTTTTTTTTCTTCTCTTTTGAAAACTTTTGAAAAAAACATTTGTAGCAAATCCATGACTTAAAAAAAACCCCGGAATCCATGACTTGAAAAAAAAAAAAAAAAAAAAAACAAAAAAAAAAAACAGTGAAATCGAATCTTGCTACCATGTCTGAATCACGCTATCTAAAATCATTTGCTGCTTGATTTAGGAGAGTGAAATACCTTGTGTAGAGTGGGGAATAAAAATGTGAAGGGTTCCGAAAATCTCGTTCTTTCGTTTAGCGACGAAAGTGGCGAAACTTACTGATCGGCGTTCGTCAATAGTTAGAAAGACAGAAGGATATATATAAAATGATCGAGAGACGAGAGACAGAGAGCCGAGAGAGAGATAGATCGATCGATCAACAGATAGAAGATAGACAGGCAGATAGATAGATGGAAGGAGAGAGAGAGAGAGAGAGAGAGAGAGAGAGAGAGAGAGAGAGAGAGAGAGAGAGAGAGAGAGAGAGAGAACAGACAGACATATAGATAAACATACAGAACATAGATATAGATAGATAGATAGATAGATAGATCTTCTTCGTCTAAATCTCCTCCTGTGTTTGTTTGCTTTTTGGAAAAGGGTGGGTGTTGCGAGTGGGTGTGCAGTGAAGCGCTGGAGGTTTCTATAAGCGCGCAAAACCAGTTTCATCATTTGAAGAGGCCCAGAAAAAAGCTAACTATTTACGTGACTGGAAAAACGAACTTTCTTTCGTATTGTAACCGTTTAATGCGGAATTAAAAGATCACAACGTAAACAAACTTGGAATTGATGAACACTTCCATAAACAAAAGCGGACCGGTACATATCTATATGAATAGATTCGTAGACTGACAGATAGATAGATAGATAGATAGATAGAGAGATAGATAGATCAAGTCAAGTCAAGTCAAGTCAAGTCAAGTAAACTTTATT
Organism: Conus betulinus; assembly: GCA_016801955.1. Lineage (NCBI taxonomy): Eukaryota > Metazoa > Mollusca > Gastropoda > Neogastropoda > Conidae > Conus > Conus betulinus. The sequence continues at coordinate 113,767 of JADBJO010000342.1, read as the reverse complement.
ATCTCAATTTGAGAAATGAATTTGTGGTCGCACACATTCACAGCAAGTAAACATAATTTTGAAGAAAAATACATTACCCATTTTCTCACATATGACATACATTCATATACAGGAATTTGGATTTCAATTAAACATCTCCTCGGTTCATAAAATCAATGGACAGGGGAATAAAACTTTGTTTTTAAATCTGACACTTCTGCATTTAACCGATCGATATCTTCGTCCTGACTGAAGAAGGTCATACTGATTTGCAAAGAACGTGGGTCTGGTCACACGCAATCTTTTTCGCTTTACAAACAACACGGCACCTGTACAGCTCACTCAGACTTTTTTGTCTCTCACCAACGATTTTTCCTCCCACGTTCACCACTTTCTCAAGCACATTTCTACTCTTCACAGTCAACCCACCATACCAACACATAAATGAGAAAGTTAAAACAGATTCCAAGAAGCATGAATGAAATGTCCGAAGAATGTCAGTATTCACATGAAATGATCGCAGCTTACGAACGAAGACAATATAATCTGTTTGACATTTTTTGTGGACATACTCAACATGGGATTTAAAATTCAGCTTATTATCTACAAAAGTTCCTAAATATTTGTATGATTCAACACGTTCTACTTCAGCACCTTTGATAAAAAGCGGTGGTACAGCTTTTGGATTCTTTCTAAAATCAATCAACATTTCTTTCGTTTTTGTTACATTCAGATCAAGATAGTTATGATCGCACCAGTCAACAAATCTTTGAACCTCCTTGAAGTAAACAGAATCATCAGAGTTGGAAAGATCCACAAGTGCTGAGTCATCTGAATATTTAATGTACAAAGTTGAATCACTTCCTGAACAATCATTTGTGTACAGAGTAAAAAGCACTGGTGATAAAACAGTACCCTGGGGCGCGCCAGTTGAAATGACTCTGGAAGACGAAACAACACTTTGATATCGAACAGATAGATAGATAGATAGATAGATAGATAGATAGATAGATATAGATAGATAGATAGATAAGACTGACCAACAAACTCATAGCCCTAGTGGACTTGTTAAAGTTTTAACCAAGTAATCAAAGGCTAAGTGACTGTCCAGACAGTGAACAATCAACGTTTTCTACATCTTCCGCCTGCAAACAAGACAATCCCCGTTCTGGTCATTCTCAACCCCCAGTATCTTGGCTACTTTGTCTGCCGAGTGATGTCACGTAATCAGTTTAAAGGGACGGCAAACCGGATTATTTGTTTCATTGGATGAACTGTCTCAGGGAGA
>JADBJO010000342.1:97500-102500 GCA_016801955.1 Conus betulinus | reverse complement strand
GGTCAGCACTAACAGGAGAGCACATCTGCATTTTACCATTCCGAGCTACTTCGTCTAGCACAGATTTACTTTCACCACTTGATTCAGAGTGCTTGTTCTCCAGAATGTGTCATTTTACCCCATTATTTCAGCAATTTTTTGTTTTCTGGAATATATTTCTTCACCAATTCTTTCAGCCAGCTATACTTTTCTAAATGATATTCCATCATAAGTCTTTTAGAGTACATTCTTTTATTGGAATTATTCTTCGCCCTTCTTTCAGCCCTTCGTTTTTCCCCCATAGTATGTCTTGTTTCACCACACATAAAAAAAAAGTTTATTTTCACTGCACTCTAGTTTCCACAGGTAATTCTTTCAGCGTACATTTGTTTCATCATCTAGATTGTGGTATTTCATGTGTTCTTTTTTTTCAAGGATTGATTATTCGCCAATTCTTTTAGCGGCTTTTTTTTTTTTTTTTTTTTTTTTGCAAAGGAAACGCATCTGTTTCATCATCGAGATTATGGTATTTCATTTTTTGAAAGGATTATTTATTCGCCAATTCTTTTAGCGACTCTTTTTATGAAATGTGTCTGTTTATTGTGCCTCTTTCCCTGGAGCATATTCCATAACAGTACTAACAGCGTACATTTTTCAACCTAATCGTGTTCTTTCACTATTCCTTCCCCATATTTGTTGCTCCCTATAACTATTCTTTCAACAATTTCATTAGTGTCTTTTTTTTTTCAAGTATGCATTTCTGTCACCAATTCTTTTTTCACAAAATCGTTTCCTTCATCAGTCCTTGAACTTATCGGTCTAGAATCCGTGTTTTCTCACCAATACTTTGGCCACACGTTTTTCTTTTGTATATATTCTTAAGCGAATTCTTTCAGAAAAAAAAAAAATGTCAAGAATATATTCTTTCACCAGATATTTGATTGTAAATTTCCCCTAGAAACAGGTTTCTTTCATCAGTCGTATGAGGAGCTTTATTCACTAAGTAAATGCGTTTTTTTTTTTTTAAATAAATTCTTTAAAAAACAGCCATTTACGTTTTGTCCGGAATGCCTTTTTTCATCAGTCCTCACATTTCTAACTGGATCTTTACGGCTTATGGAAGAAAAAAAAAAGATTCTCCGTTACCCTTGCAGTAAACGGCTAAACAATTCAGGGATTAAAAGAGAGTGAAAAAAAAAAAAGCAGCAAGGGGACGGGAGGGGAAGGTCTGGACCCCACACTCCATGACACCATGTCCGACAGGTCATGCCACTGTGTGGCCAAAAGGTTGTGGGAATTTAAACCTTTTAGGCTATAAGAACACGAAGGCATGGCCCGTGCCTTCATACGAAGTCCTTTACTAAGATCATGAGGATGAGCAACAGGAGCATTCGCAAAGCGCGGCGCGCGCGCGCGCGTGTGTGTGTGTGTTTGTGTGAGTGTGTGTATATGTGCATGGGTGTGTGCGTTGCGTGTGTGTGTGTGTGTGGTGTGTGTGTGTGCGTGCGCGTGCGTGCGTGCGTGCGTGCGTGCGTGGTGTGTGCGTGTGTGGTGTGTGTGTGTTGTGGTGTGGTGTGTGTGGTGGTGTGTGTGTGTGTGCGCGTGTGCGCGCGCTGCGCGTGTGTGTCCTGTGCTGTGAGCATGCGGGCGTGATTAGAGAAACAGAAAGAGGGGGGGGGAGGATGACACAGAGAGAGAGATGAGAGAGAGAGAGATAGAGAGAGAGAGAGAGTGCGAGAGAGGAGACGAGGAGAGAGAGAGACAAGTTTTTTAGAGAGAGAGAGAATAAGTTAAAACGATTGATTCTTCGAGTAAGCATAGGAGATTCGAAATTTTGAGAGAGAAAAAAAAAAAAAAAGAGAGGAGAGGAGAAAAAAAAAAAGGGGGGGGGGGGGGGGGGGGGGGCGGGGGGGGGGGGGGAGGTGTTGCGAATCAGTGAGGACTAGAATCCGACTTCACAGAGCGAAAGCACACGGGAAAGAAAACGAGAGAGCACGAACAGCAGCCACGGGGAAAAGAAAAACGTAGAGAGCGAAGAACAGCTACTTTACTGTTTTTTGAGCATGACCGGGCGAAATCTCATCTACTCCTGTTTTTCATGTGTTCTCTCTCTCTCTCTCTCTCCTCTCTCTCTCTCCTCTCTCTCTCTCCTAATCTCTCTCTCTCTCGTCTCTCTCTCTCTCTCTCTCTGTGTTACACCACAAGCACACAAGCAGTATACACAGTAACACACACTCATGCTCAGAGGTTTAACTCACACACACACACACGCGCGCGCGCGCCGCGCCGCACACACACATGCACGCACACACACCACGCACACACAGCATGCACGCACGCACGCACGCACCGCACGCACGCACACACACACACACACACACTCGCGCACATGCGCGCGCGCGCGCGCGCGCGCGCACACACAAACACACACACACACACACACACACACACACTCGCGCACATGGCGCGCGCGCGCGCGTGCACACACAAACACACACACACACACACACACACACACACACACACACACACACCACAACACACACCAACACGCCCTCTTACACACACACCATCCCTCTCAACCACTCGCACAGAGATTAATAGTATGAATTCTTTTTTGTTGCACACGAGCTCGTGCGCTTGCGTGCGTGCATACATTTGCGCGTTGTGCCTGCGGGCCCTCCTGCCTGACTGTTGTGCCTGCGTGAGCGCGTGCATGCGTGCATACATGTGTGTGTGGTGTGTGTGTGTGTGTGTGTGTGTGTGTGGTGTGTGTGTGTGTGTGTGTGTGTTGTGTGTGGTGTGTGTGTGTGTGTGGCGTGCGTGCGTGCGTGCTATGTGTGTGTGTGTGTGTGTGTGTGTGTGTGTGTGTGTGTGTGTGTGTGTGTGTGTGTGTGTGTGTTGCTCGCGCGTGTGTTTGGGACCGTTCCTGGTCTCTCGAAGGTACTATTACCTAGGATCCAGTCTTCTTGGAAATGTTCTCGAAGCATGATCCTGGCAACACTTGTAGTTCCAGCTAATGTGTCATGCATCAGTGTGGCTGTTTAGCAATCTTCAAAATCCTCTGCCAGACCTTTCTATCTGCCCGATGAATCTTTACAAACGGACCCAAGTAGGATGATAAATACTCTTTCCCTGCCTTTTTGCATGTTTTCATTTTCAAACATTACATGCACGACCATCAGCTCTGCTGATCTTTACGACAAGGCGTCTAGACGCGAGAACGATACATCAACCACGGCAAACAGGTTTTCACATCTTTCATGATGCTCTTTGGGTTCCATAGCATGTCTTCTCGCGTCACAAATCATCCCGTCCTTCTGGGCGATTCAAGACCATGCATACCCTTCAAAGACGGGCCGACATGATTACATTGTTGCAGAGCGGAGTTTTCAACATGCTTTGATTTATTGCAATTGTCGATTGATCCGGTGAGGAAACTGCCTTCTTGGTTTGAAAAATGAACCATCATTCACACTTTTCAAAATCTACAATAAAATAAAAATGCACAATGTTGTTTTCAAAATGATTTTACTCCCCCGCCAACGTTATTTGGCAGTTCAGAGCACCCAAATTCAGTTGAACCAGATCCATATCTGGCTAATATAAACGGTATTTTATTCGAAAAAAAAAAATTTGAACACTACTAATACGAATATGAAAGAGATAGCAAGACATTTTTGGGCACAAATGTATCTGTTATTGTGACATGCATGAACAAAATACATATTTGAATGCTAAATGCTAAGCCAAAGATAAAAAAGAGGTAAATAGTAATCAAAACAAAGATATATATAGGTACATGTACTTTTTATCTTATTTCTCTTTTGTCATATGTGTATGTATGTATGTGTGTGTGTGTATGTATGTATGTATGTATGTATGTCTGAGTATGTATGTATGTATGTATGTATGTGTGTATGTGTTTATGTATGTATGTATGCATGTGTGTATGTTGTGTATGTATGTATGTATGTATGTGTCATTTTCAACTGTGCATTGTTGTTGATTTGACAAGTTGATGCATTAAAGTAATTGATATGTATGTATGTATGTATGTATGTATGTATGTATGTATGTATGTATGTATGTATGTTCATTTTCAACAATCACTTTTTTATTTGTAAAAAAAAGGAGGGGGTGGGGGGTGGGGTGGGGCTATAATTTGCAGTCTAGTCGGTACATACAGTTTTATCCTTTGAAACAGCTACAACCAACAATTGACCTTGCATTTCTGTAAGACTTTTCATCGCTTGACTCACCATCCCCACACAGGATTCAGGTTCGGGAAAGACATATACTTAATTGCTACTGAATGCCTGGATTGACGTGCAATCAAACCATCAGAGTTTGTACATGTTTATTTCGTTCTCACGGAAAATTTCGTGAAATTTATTGTTTTGTTACGCGCCCATCTTCTGTCAAAGAAGTAGCTGAAAAATAGAGATAAACAAACAAAAACGAAGTATAAGACTTTTTTTTCCCCCCTGAATGGTGTATTTTTTGATCACATTCATACTTTATTAGAAGCATTCCAATACAGAAGTATCTGGGCGTGCAAAACCTTTTTTCACACAGAAACGAATACACACATCAATCTTCCATTAAAATTATATATGTGTACACATCTTTTTTGAACGAATAATTACTATATGACCCACAAAACACAGAACGTGGGTGCATAAACATCCCTATGATAAACGCTTCCCCCCCCCCCCCCCCTCATACAGGACAGTTTAGAGCATCAAACAAGAATATAATAATATAATGGTACCATGTAAAACACCCATAGTTCCAAGAACGCCAACATAGGAGAAGCAGGAAGCAACCTCTACCAGAAAATGTACCGAAACAAAAAAAAAAAACGTTGAAAACGATTAGAAATGATGAAAGTGCGTCTGTCTGTCTGTCTGTCTGTCTGTCTGTCTGTCTGTCTGTCTGCCTGCCTGTCTGTCTGTCTGTCTGTCTTTCTCTCTCTCTCTCTCTCTCTCTCTCTCTCTCTCCTCTCTCTCTCTCTCTCT
>JADBJO010000342.1:82500-85000 GCA_016801955.1 Conus betulinus | reverse complement strand
TACCCTAGGGGGGTGGGGGGTGGGGGTGGCCGGGGGGTGGGGGGAAGGGGGGGGGGGGGGGAGGGGGGGGGGAGATGGATTCGGGCGTGGAGTAATTACAGAACGTTGCACCGGAGTCGGCCGATGCATTGCTGAAATGACTCCATTGATATCATCAGCGTCTCCGACCCTCAGGGCTTCCACTGACAGCAGTAAATATTATGGTTCTAGCTGAGAGAGAGAGAGAGATCCCTGTCACGCCGCCTGAAGTATCACCGGGAGCTTCGCCGATATTATACTCATGCCCACTTTATCTATGTATCCGTCAAAAATGTCAGGTGAATTGAATTTCTTGGCGCTTCTCCCATGTTGTTTCTTCCGAGTTCCAGTTTGTGTTGTTTGCTTTCACTGTCTGCTTATCTGCCTCTCTCTCTCTCTCTCTCTCTCTCTCTCCTCTCTCTCTCTCTCTGGTGTGTGTGTGTGTGTGTGTGTGTGTGTGTGTGTGTGTGTAAGATTCGGACACCAATTGAGATTATCAGTACAACACTATGTTAGTCTGACTGTAAATGGTTTCAGTAAGTCAGTGTGTGAGATTGTCTGTCTGTCGACTGTCTGACCTCTGTGTCTGTGTCTCTGTCTCTGTCTCTCTCTCTCCTCACACACACACACACACACACACACACACACACACACACACACACACACACACACACACACACACACACACACACACACAAGCGCAAACTGACGAAAAGGAAGTGTCAACCTCAAAACTGAATTTCTGTGGATGAATCGTTTCAATACTTTAAGACCGTATTAGACAAGGTTGATGAGGGTATGCCTATGAAGGAAAGGGAAGATGTAGATGAAACTGATGGTGGCGAATGTATTTTTGATTGACCTATATCAAAAGATGAGGTGGGACAAGCCATAAAAAGACTAATAAAAGGAAAATCAGCTGGTCCCGATGGATAACTCGCAGGATTCCTCAAAAGGTCTGGTGATGTGTCTGTTATTTTTCTTAGCAAAGCTATTTCAGAATTTGTTTGACTCTGGTATTTATCCAAAGAAAAAGGAAGGAATCCATTATTCTATTATTGTTTAAGAAAGGCGAGACAATCAATGTAAACAATTATAGGGGTATTTCTTTGTGTAATGTAGGCAGTCAAGTGTATGGTTTCATCATCAAGAGAAGGTTACAAGAATGGACACATTTGCAGGCTTTAGCCGGTGAACACCAGGCTGGCTTTAAGACAGGCTGGTCTACTGTTGATTATATATTTACTCTGCTAGCCGCAAGTTCAAAAGCAGTCCGCAAATAATCGAAAATTATATCTCGCATTTGTCGACTTCGAAACAGCTTTTGAGTCTAATTCTAGAAGGTTGTTGTGGCCTGTTTTACAAAATCAAAAAACAAAACAAGAGAGAGAAAAAAGTGGAATTAAAGGTAAGTTGTTTCGGTGCGTAAAAAGTAAGTATAAAGATGAGAAAATAAGAGAATGGTCGGTGGCTATATTATTTGATTTTGTAAGTTGTACCCGGGGCTAAACAAAGGATGTGTGTGTAGTCCTGTGTTGTTTTCCTTGTTCATTAATGAGTTTTCCCTTGGGATAATTTAAAATAGTCGGCATGGTGCTACCTTTGACTTGACTGAACTGTTTACATTACTTTTTGCAGACGATATTCTTTTATAGTCTAAAACAGTGACTGGCTCGCAGAGACAGTAGAACGGCTTGCATTCGGCTGCGACAAGATTAGAAGTTAAAGTAAACAGGAAGGAATCCAGCATTGCTTTTTTTTTTTTTTCACAGAGAGGGTACTTGGCGCATACTTAGAGGTGGACGTATGGAAATGAGACTGTGACCGTAGTTGATGCATATAAAATATTATGGAGTTTACTGTTCAACGTGACACAGTTTTAGTTTAACATGCCAAGATATAATTAATAAGGGAAAAAAGCAGGGATGGCAATGTTTCATGTGCTTAACAAACTGGAATGCAGTTCTTTTAGGTCGGTTATACGAAATGTTTGAATCTAAGTTGCAACCAATAGTGCAGAATGTTGCAGAAACCTGGGCGTTTGACACTGACACTGAAATCGAAAATGTACATTTATTTGCCATGGAACGTTTTCTGAATGTGGACACAAGAACTCCAAATGATTGTGTATATGGTGAGCTAGGAAGATTTCCAACCTATGTAAACTCTCATATGAAATGTATTCAATGCTGGCTGAAATTAATGCGGATGGAGGAAAGTAGGCTACCTTTGAAAGCTTCTAAAGTATTGTATAATTTGAACAGAAGTAGCAAGAAGATGTGGGTTACAACTATTAGTCAGTGCTTAAAATTCACATGGGTTACTTTTGTTTGGAAAGATCAAGGTGTTCAATGTATTTAAAGTTTCACAAAACCCTTTAGGCAAAGAGATATAGACTGTAGGTAGCAGGATTGGCACGATCACATAGACACCATTTATAGATTTGCTGAATATCGACAATTTAAATCCACCTACTGGGATA
>JADBJO010000342.1:65000-70000 GCA_016801955.1 Conus betulinus | reverse complement strand
AAAAATGCTACAAGGGTTAGAAAACGCGCAACTGTAAGAGAGAAAGAAGAAGACCAACCTAAAAGAAAAAAAAAAAGTCTTCGCTTTGCAGACCGACATATTCCCTAGGTGTAAAACTCAGCATGATTGTATTTCTGGAAGAGGGTGGCTCTTAACGAAGCTGATTGGTTATCCCAGCGCCACCAAATTATCTGTGAAGCCCAGCCTTTCTGTATTGGGCTTCACGGTAGGAAATAGAAATACAGCTTCTCTCTGCATTCGTCCTATTTTCTTGAGTTTCTTCTTCTGAAAGTGGTCTTCTTGGATTTTATTCTTCATTTACTTCCTTTTGGTGTTTCATTGTCTTTTTTGTGGTGGTGGTGGTGGTGGTGGAGTGGTTGCCTTTAATGTTCTTCTTGATTCAATACTTTTTTTTTTTTTTGGTAGTTCATCATGACCACATCATCATCATCATCATCATCATCATCATCATCATCATCATCATCATCATTATTTATTTCTATGTTCAGGTTGATCTCCTTCACTTTCTTTCTTTCTTCAGTTCGTTCATTTTTTTTTTCTTTCCGTCTTTCCTCTCTTTTCTTCGCACTCTAGGGAGAGCTGATGGTGAAGAGGTACAGACAGACACACAGAGAAAGAAAAGCGTGTAGTTGTGTGTGTTGATCATGTTCAGCTACTGAACTCTTGTACTGAACAAAAAAAAAAAAAACGTGCATTTTAAATAGGCTTAGATTTTAATTCAGTTGTTTACGTTTTGAGTTCGGTGTTTCATTCTTTCAGTTCGGTCCATGATTACAACTGAAGAAGCTTTCAATAAAGCGACATTTATTTTGTACTTACACCGGGTGTTTGTAGTTTTTTCTTTTAACCACACATAGAGAAAGAGACAGAGAGACATTCAGAGGAAGCAGGCTGTTATCTTGATTGATGGAAGTCCAAGAGGGAATAAAAACATGGATTAAGAAGTGATTATTTCTTCATCAAAGGCAAAACAAATAGGACATGAGTATCTGGTGTTGGCACCAATGTCTGGAGTAAATAATGGCCACTGTGACGTGAACAAATCCAGCAGAAAAGATAACATGGGAAAATACAAGAGAGTATCAAGATCAAGACCACACTTTGAAAAAACAATGAAATGAAGACATTCAGATCAATAGTAACTATTTGCAAAATGACAATGCTAGACTTGGATGAAAGAGGACAATAATTTCTTTAAATTTTCAGTAGTAATTCCAACTGGATCAAGAAGGTGAGGTAAAGTTTATCTTAAAAAACAACAACAACAACAACATTTGTACGAAGAAATGCAGACCAAAATGAACTCATTCAAGATGTCAAGAAAATATGTCTCAGCCAAAAATGCAATCGATTTCAGAAATCCTGGAATTAAATTCAGAATATGAAAACAACATGAATATATCTTGACAAAGACAATATCATTGAAAACCAAGTTACAGTATTGATAAGAACCGATTTCACATGGAAGTAATCCAGATAAAATGGGAACCAAGAGACGAAAAATATATGCGGAAAAAGAGACATAATTAGAAACTGAGACAGTAAATCAAATGCAAGGTAGAATAGACCAAAAGAGGGCCATTATTGGATTCGGTTGGATAAATCTGTCTCAACGGGAGACTGTTGTTTAGGAGTTCAAAAACAGCCACATTGATTGAACATATTATTTCCAGCCGCAATATCAGTCCATGTAAAAAGAAATTCCTGGAGAGGAAAACCAGTTTAGACGTCACACAGACAAAGTAGGAAAGACGAAACCGTTTATTTCGGGATTTTTTGCTGTGCATATCTCCAAAAGTCGCTTATCTAAAACTGACATTTTTTTTTTCAAAGTTTAAAAGGTTGTCACAAAGTCAAAAATTAAGTAGACCTTCCCAGAAGAAATATTGCAAAACAGTGTATGCACTCAAACTCATGCATGCACTTTGCTTGTACACACACAACGCACGCACACATACACAACACACACACACACACACACACACACCACACACACACACACACATATATATATATATATATATATATATATATACATACACACACACACACACACAAAGGCATACATGCATGCGCATGTGTGTTTGTAGTGTGCACCCTTGTGTGTGTACTGAAACTACTACATTATGGATTGTCATACCCATATATACCCATCAAAGTGAATCATCCCATTCCGCATTCGTTCCATTTTCTTGAATTTCTTCTCCTGATGTTGTCTTCTTGCATTTCTTCTTCAGAGAGACTTCCTTGGGGGGGGGGTGTGTGTGTGTGTGTGTGTGTGTGTGTGTGTGTGTGTGTGTGTGTGTGTGTGTGTGTGTGTGTGTGTGTCTGTGTGTGCGTGCACACACACACGTGTGTGTGTGTGCATGCGTGGCAGTGTGTGTGTGTGTGTGTGTGTGTGTGTGTGTGTGTGTGTGTGTGTGTGTGTGTGTGTTTGATTGTTTGTGTGTGTGTGTGTGCGTGTGTGTGTGTGTTTAAAGTTTTGCTGTTGTGATGGTCCTTGTTCTTGATTCAATTACTCTGCTTTTTAATTTTTTTTTCATCGTGACCACCGTCATCAATCTTCTTCCTCTTCTTCTTCTTTTCTTCTTTCTGCTGCTGTAGGACTTCTTCTTCTTCTAGGTGCTGTTGTTTTAAACTGTATTATTTCGTCTCAGTGGCATAATTTTTTTCTTACTTATTTCTAATGAAAATTTGCTGTTGTTGTTTTATTTTTTTCATTGCTGATGATGTTCTTGTAAATGTGGCTGTCTTGATTTTCCATTTTAGTTGTGCTACTGTAATTGTAGATGTAGGTGTTTGCCAGGCCAAGTGGAAGACTGATCTCCTTTCTGGATGGGTTTTACTGTAGGAAATGGAAATATCCACCCACCCCCCTCTTCCCCCCCCCCTCCCCCGCATTCGTTCCATTTTCTTGAATTTCTTCTCCTGATGTTGTCTTCTTGCATTTCTTCTTCATTTACTTCCTTGTGGTGTGTGTGTGTGTGTGTGTGTGTGTGTGTGTGTGTGTGTGTGTGTGTGTGTGTGTGTGTGTGTGTGTGTGTGTGTGTTGTGTGTGTGTGTGTGTGTGTGCGTGCGTGCGTGCGTGCTTGTGTGTGTGTGTGCGTGCGTGTTCGCGTGCGTGCGTGCGTGCGTGCGTGTATGTGTGTGTGTGTGTGTGTGTGGTGTGTGTGTGTGTGTGTGTGTGTGTGTGTGTGTGTGTGTGTGTGTGTGTGTGTGTGTTTTGTGTGTGTGTGCGTGTGTCTGTGTGTTTAAAGTTTTGCTGTTGTGGTGGTAGTGGTTGTCCTTCTTGTTCTTGATTACTCTGCTGTTTAATTTTTTCATCATCGTGACCACCGTCATCATCATCATCATCATCATCATCATCATCATCATCATCATCATCATCATCATCATCATCATCATCATCGACAACACCGTCATCACTGAATCATCATCATCATCCACATCATCATCATCATCATCATCATCATCATCATCATCATCATCATCATAATCATCATCATCATCATCATCTTCTTCTTCTTCTTCGTCTTCTTCTTCTTCTTCTTCTTCTTCTTTCTAGGTGTTGTTGTTTTAAACTGTATTATTCGTCGTCTCAGTGGCATACTTTTTTTTTTCTTATTTCTAATGAAATTTGCCGTTGTTTATGTTTTTCATTGATGATGATGTTATTGTAAATGCGTTGTCTTGATTTTTCATTTTGTTGTGCTACTGTAATTGTAGATGTAGTTGTTTGTTAACATTGGGTTTTTGGTGTTGTTGTTGTTGTTGTTGTTGTTGTTGTTGTTGTTGCTGCTGCTGCTACTGATTTGTTGTTGATGTTATTGATGTTGTTGCTCTCAATGTGTGTGTTCTTGCTATCATTCTTGTTGTCATTATTCTTGTGTTGTTGTTTTTGTATTGTGGTTTTTTTCTTCTTTTTCTCTTTCTTTGTTTCTTTAACTCGTTAATTCTTTTGTGTGTGTGTGTGTTCTCTCTTTTTCTTTGCCGTCTACTTTTTCCTCCTCTTGTTCTTCTGCTTGAACGACTCCTTTTCCAACTCATATTTCATTTTTGTTTTCTTTCTTCTCCATAGTGTTTTTTTCTTTCTTTCTTCCCTTTACATCATTCATCTTTTGAGTTTTTTTTCTTTTTATCTTTCCTTATTCCTTTCTTTTTTTCTTTTCTTTCTTTCCTCTTCTTTCTCCTTATTTTCCTTCCTTGCTTTCGTTACACCTTATTTTCGCTGTCCGCCCCCCCCCCCCCCCCCCAACTTTTCCCTCCAGCCCCCTCCAGTCTATACCCCATCTCTTTCCAGTCTTGAATTCCTTTTTTCAAAACCACGTCCTGTAAAACTTCCTACGAGTCAAACCAGAACTCCAAATTTCCTTGGGCGCCATCCTTGTCAAAGGTTTGTTGACACTCCAACGCTGAACAGCCGATCAGACGGCTGAACGCCTATGAAAACAGACAGGGACTCTAAGGTTTGGAATGAGTTTGCAGGGACGTTACAGATCTGATCGACAGAAGGTTCCCTTTGGTCGCTTGTGACTCAAGGGCAGAGAGAGAGAGAGAGAGAGAGAGAGAGAGAGAGAGAGAGAGAGAGAGAGAGAGAGAGAGAGAGAGAGAGAGGAGAGAGAGAGAGAGAGAATCCCATTTGTTTTCATTTAGGCCAAGGCCCCTTGTGAGGGAATGTGAACAACAAAAGAACATTGAAGCAGCGCAAGTTATGACTTAGCAAAAATACAAAGGTGATACAAACAAAATTCTTAAGATGTAGCAGTTGCGAGAGAGAGAGAGAGAGAGAGAGAGAGAGAGAGAGAGAGAGAGAGAGAGAGAGAGAGAGAGAGAGAGAGAGAGAGAGAGAGAGAGAGAGAATAATGAAGGGGCACACGCAGAGGAAGTGCTTCATACATCTTAAAAAAATGTCCAAGAGGGACTACAAACGTGGATCAAGAAGTGATTACGTACTTCATCACAGGCAAAACAAATGAACA
>JADBJO010000342.1:47500-60000 GCA_016801955.1 Conus betulinus | reverse complement strand
GTTTGTTTTTCCCTTTACATCTAATTCGAACAACATTTCATAAGACTTACGAGGCAATCTATAATGTTCCATTTGTAAAAGCTTTAACCAATACCGAACACATCTAATGGCTGAACAAATAAACAGTGGATATCTATTGGTCTCCCCATATACCAAATCATTTGAAATACGCCTGTCAAGACCTAGAAACCTCTTCAAAGCAAATAAATGTACTGCCTCGCAATGAACAACAGCATTATCTAAACCCCAAATTTCAGCTCCATACATCAAAACCGGCTGTATTTGGGAATCAAATATTTTCAAAAATAGCTCAAGCGAATTGTTATTCAAAGCAATCAGTCTTTTCATGACACATACCAAAGCATTCTTTGCCCTACATGCAAGATCTTACAGGCAAAGGTAAAACTTAGGCGTGTAGAAAAAATAGATCCCTAAATATTTATATACATTCAGCACAGGTATAGTAATTCCGTTATACATCCATCTTTCCCTCGCCGCCAAATAAACCTCCCTTTCGAAACACCACAATGTTGCTTTATTCATATTTACTTTCAACTCTAATGAAGAGGCAGCCCTGTTCAGATTATTTATCTGGCGCTGTAAGCCAACTATCGTTTCTGAAACCAAAACAACATCATCTGCTAATATAATAGGATAAACAATTCTAAGACATCTTCCGAAAATCGTCCACCATGAAGGCCATTATTGATAACCTCAATGGTAAGCTCATAAATGAATATAGAAAAAAGTACCGGGCTGCAAACATCACCTTGCTTTACCCCAGCAAAACAATTAATATAATCTGTCAGATTGGAACCACTTCTCACCCTAGTCTTAACAACTTTGTACATGGCTCTTATACAGCGAAATAATTTCCCCTTGATCCCATTTTTTAACAAGATAGTCCATAAAAGCTTTCTATTGATGGAGTCAAAGGCTTTTCAAAGTCAATAAACGCAACATAAAATTTACGATTTAATGAAAAATTGTTTCTGAACAAATGCAAGAAGAGTAAACATATGGGCAATAGTAGAGTAGCCCTTTTTGAACCCAGCCTGATGCTCTCCCGTGATATTATTACATTCAATCCATTCCTGCAATCTGTTGTTAACAACAGTACTATACACTTTACAGCTAACATCAACCAAAGAGATACCTCTGTAATTATTAGGGTTATCTACATCGCCTTTCTTGAACAAGGGCAAGGTTACAGACTCTGTCCAGTTTTCTGGGAAGATGCCTTCATCAAAAATTCTATTGAACAGAACTAGTAAAAAGTCAAACAACTCGAGGTCCAGCATACTTCAACAATTCACCAATAATAGAATCAGGTCCTGCTGATTTGTTAGTTTTAATTTTCCGCATGGCAAATATAATTTCTTCTTTAGAGATGGGACGATTGAAATGCTCGTCTTCTCCCTCATCGATAACAACAGAAAGCTCATCATCACACTTAAAATATCTTTACCTAACAAATGTGTAAAGTGCTCATATACCATGTATCCAGGGAAATATTATTCTTAATGTATTTTCTTTTAAATGAAGCTCTTTTTAATGTTTTCCAAAACTCCTGTTGTGAAGGAAGAGATCTGATCAAGTTATCTAATAAGTTTTTATTGAACATTTTCTTCTTCTGCTTTTGAAGTTTTTATATTCTCTTCTTGCAATGACATACTCACTTCTGTCACCATCGTCCAAAGTACGAAGCCATATTCTCAATAATTTTAGCGTTTTTTCTTTTCATTACCAAACAATCGTTGTCAAACCAATCATCCTTTCATCAACATTGATCAGTTCTAAAGCCTCATTTAATTTAGTGCACATTTTCTGCTTTACACAAATTCTCTCTGTAAGTCAAAGCATACTCATCATTCCACACAACTTATCAAATACTGTTGCCTCAACATTCTCCGTTGATCTATCGCCACCTTTTGTTGTAAAATCAATGTGAAATTCAACAGGTAAATGATCGGATTCGATACGCTCCGAAACAAACAAATAACATAAAATCACAAAAAGTGAAGAAAAAATCTTTAGATACGAGGAAAATAATCATTAACGCTGCTCCCGCTGTCTGAAATGTATGTATAGCAACCATGACGGTCGAAGTGGGAGAGAGAGAGAGAGAGAGAGAGAGAGAGAGAGAGAGAGAGAGAGAGAGAGAGAGAGAGAGAGAGGATGGCGAGGGCACACAGAGAGACAGACAGAGGAAGCTGGCTTAATATCAAGAAAAAAAAGTTCATGAGGAAATAAAAAAAAAGATGGGATCAAGATGATCATCAACAAAAACAACATAGCACCTAAATGTCCGATGTTGTTACCAGTGACGAGAATATATCTTGACAAGACATTCGTCTCCGTGACATAAACAAACCCACCAGAGAAAGCAATAGGAAACGACGAGAAAGATATTAAACCAAAACCAAACTTGGAACAAAAAAATGAAAAGAACCAATTCAGATCAATAGTGACTGTTTGCCAATAAACATACTGGACTTAATCTGGATGAAGGCAGTAGTCTTCTGCTGAACTTTCAATGGATCAGGAGAGCTGAGGTGAGGTCTTTCCCTGCAAAGAATTTGTAGGAACAGTTTAGAGGGAAATAAAATCCTCCAGCATGTTAATGGAAACATGTCTCAATCTTTCGTACTTAAACTGATCGTCCTCTTGTACCATCAGTTAAAGTACGAAAGTGAATTTAAAAACTCTAAGAGTATTATGCCAGAAAACTACATGAATATGTCTTGATAAAGACGAGACCGTTTGGAACAACGTACCTGGGGACCATGGAATCACGGAAATAAAGAGGGATCAAACACAGAAAACACAGTTATGAAAGAAAAAAGAGATTATAAGAAAGTCAAACAGTCAATCAAAACCGAGAGAGAATAGACCAACAGAGATCATTATTGGATTTAATGAGATAAATATTTATCAACTGGGAATCATCGTGAATGAGTTCTCTAGTACAGACATTCATTTTTTACGACAGTGTGCGTCTGATGCACTATTTTCTCCTCTTCATGTTCCGTTTTTTTTTTTTTCACATCCTCAAAGTATTTCATCCCCTTCAGTACTGCAGACTGTTGTATGATCAAACGGCATCACTGCCAGAATTACAGTCTTTTAAGGAAGGTAATATAATAGCAATTTATTGTGGAAAAAAAAAACTAAAACACATGCCCAGAGACATACACGTACATCCACACGCACATGCACGGGCGCGCTCACACACACACACACACACCCACACACACACAACACACACACACACACACAACCACACACACACGCACGCACGCACGCACTCACACACACGCACACGCACGCACGCACGCACGCACGCACCACGCACACACACACAGCTGTCTGCAGTCAGGCTTGGGAAATATCAGAACAGGTTTCTAATTGGGCTGCTTTGTTACATGTCATGGCTCGATTCTAACATATAAATAAAAACAATCCCAGAAAGCAGAACAAGACTTTGTAATGCACGAGTCTCGTACATGAACTGCAGATTTCGTTGTTATGACACAAATTCGTGGATAAATGAGGTGTATGAAGGTAAAGGGTTGAAGGACCACAGCTTAATGGCCATAGGGACGATGAACTGTTCCAGGATGACTTGTATATCGGGCAAAGCGTCATGGAAAGTAAAGCCCAACCCTCTCATTTCGCTCCGCCAAGATCTCTCTCCAGAATGGAATTAGGCACTCATTTACAGCTGTACAGAGAGAGAGACTCCCACGCAACTCCGAAGCAACGAGAGAGGAGACACGGCACACACGCGAGACACACACAAGGACACGCTTTCCTGCATCAGGCCTTGGCGAAATATCAGAACTGTTTGGGGGTGGGTAATTTGGGTCTTGCTTTGTGGGGGTACATGTCTGGCCATGGCCGCGATGTGTCTACAACATACCGTGGGGGGGGGGGGTGGTGTGAAAGCAAACAAGCCTGCACGAGTCTCCGTGGGGGGTAACCGCAGATGGGGGGGGGGGGGGTCGGTGTGGGGGGTTATGACCCAGTGGGGGGTAATGGGTGTAAGGTTAAGGGCCCAGCTTATGGCCATAATGACGCGGGGGGGTGGGGGGGGTTCCAGGATGACTGTATCGGGCAAACGGGGGGTGGAAAGTAGAGCCCAACCCTCGCATTTTCGCTCCGCCCCGGGCCGCCAAGATCTCTGTCTCTTCTCTCTCATAATGGAATTAGCAACATTTACAAGCTGTACAGAAGAGATGAGAGAGCTAGAGAGAGAGATATACGCGGGGAGGGAGTGTAGCAAAGATAGACAGAGACAGGGGGGTAAAGAGAGGGTACAGAGAGAGAGACACACACACAACAACAGAAGAGCGGTGAGGTGTGAGGAGACGTGAGGTTGATCGGGGTGGGGTGGGGGTGGGGGGTGGGGGGGGGTGGGGTGGTGGTAAGGTTTGGACCCAACTGAGATGGTTGCACCCTCGTAAAAAAAACCGGTCAGGGTCGGGGTTGCGTGCTAATGGGCCAATTATCAATGGTCCTGGACTAAAATTGACACAACACCCACAGCGCACATCCACATTACACACAACACACAAAACACACACACGTTACCATTTGCAACACACATCAACACGTAAACACACACCGAATGAATGCATGTCCCTTACTACTCTAGCCACACACACACACACATACCACCACAGCACCACACACGACACACACACACACACACACACACCACAACACTAGATACTCGAATGAATTCAACGCACGTACGCACACACCACAACACACACACAAGATACACACACACATACACCCACACCACACATAGACCACAACAGACAACACAGAAACAACACAAACATTGCAACTCACACACAGCCGCACACCCACATAAAGCCCTCTCCCGCACCCCCCCCCATCACCCAACACAACACCACGCCACAACACGCACTCACACACACTTACGCAACTCCCACCCACGCACCGGCACACACACCACACACACAGCACACACGACACACACACACAGCACCCACACCACAACACACACCACCACCTACACTCTCGCGCGCACCAACGCAACTCACACAAAGACGTCACCGCACGCACGCACACACACACATAGATATATGATTTCGACATACATACAGACGCTACAGACAGACAAAGAGGCAAATATATAACCAACAAGAAGAAAATGGATACAACACATTATGATGCATTATTATAGATAGGAGAGAGGTTTTATACAAGGAATCATATGACAATAGAGAGATCTAGAGAGATATAGATAGTAAGAGTATATATAGATAATAGAGATGCTAGATAGAGATAGATATAGAGATATAGAGCTAAGAGATATAGATAGATAAGATAAAGGGCATATGTATATATATAGAGGAGATAAGAGAGAGGATATAGGATACAGGTAAGAAGAGATAATACATCCAGACAATAGCAGATCGAAAAATGAAGATAAAATATTAAGGATAGACATACTAACTAAAGGATTAAATGTATACAAGCAAAAAAATTCCTGACATTAAGAGAGACAGAGAGGAGAAGGGGGGATGCAAGGAACAAATGAAACACAGAGGACAGACAGACAGACAGACAGGCAGACAAGACAGAAGGAGAGAGAGGAGACAGACAGATAGAGAGGATGAGAGAGACAGATATGAGAGAGGCAGGGAGGAAAGAGAGAGAGGGGGGAGTACAGATAGAGAGATTTAGATAGATTTAGAGGATAGAGAGAGAGAGAGAGAGGAGAATAGGAAGAGAGTAGAGTAGAGAGGGAGATAGGAGAGAGAGAGAGATAAGAGACAGAGACAGACAGACGACAGATGCAGATACCAGACCCCATACACAAACAGACAGACATACCACGACAGATGCAGAGACAGACTGACACAGACAGGCTGCAGAGAGACAGATGCACACGAGACAAAAGATAGAGACAGGCATACAGACAAATAGTAAAGACAGAGAAAGAGAGAAGGGGTTAAGGCAAAACCCTATACAGAGAGAGAGAGAGATGAGAGGAGAGAGAGAGAGAGAGAGAGGACAGGGGACAGAGGAAAGACAGACAGACAGATATAGACAGACAGGATAGACAGACAGACAATGACAGAACAGACATATAGACAGACTGACCCGACCGACAAACAGCCAGACAGACAGAGAAGACAGAGAGAGAGAGAGAGAAGAGAGAGAGAGAGAGGAAGAGAGAGAGAGACGAAGAGAGAGAGAGAGAGACACACAGATATACACGGATAGACGGACAGACAAAGACAGACGACAGACTGGAAGAAAACGAACATTGGGGAAAAAAAAGTACCCCACTACCCCCCCCCCATTTCTTGGCACGTCAAAACCAAGCAACAAAGGACATAATCATTGACTGAGAAATATTATTTCCAAGCCACACATGATCCCGCATAAAACAAAAAAGCATAGGAAGAAAAAATAAAACCGTTAGAAACAAAACCCGCCACAGAGATAAAGCAGGAGAGACGAGACCTTATCTTTATAGTATTGTTGCTTGATGTATTTCAAAGCTGCTTATTTTAAATCTGATTGACATTTTTTGTTCAAAGTTGTAAACCCTGGTCACAAAAAATGGAAGGGAAGTCGTATGGATTTGCCTAAAAAGAAATGTTACAAAAGTGCTTATGTCACGCAGACAAAATCACGCGCCCGCCGCACACGCGCGCATCCACATCCCACCCACCCACCCACCCACCCACACACACACACCACCAACACACACACACACACACGCACTGACACACAGACACACAGACACACACACACACACCCACACACACACACACCACACACACACACACACACACACACCACACACACCGCACTGACACACAGACACACCGACACACAGACACAGACACACACACACACCACACACACACACACACACACACACACCACACACACACACACACACACACACACACACACACACACACACAAACAACACACCACACTAAGCATACAAGCTCACATACATATGGACGCACGGACGCATACACAAATACGCACGTACACACACACGCATGCGTGCACACAGGCATCTACATGCACAAAGCCGTGCGCATGAACATGCACGATTATACGATGAAAACACGCGTTCATATAAACTCATGAATGTGAATTATCATTCCTGGAGAGAGAGAGAGAGGAGAGAGAGAGAGAGAGAGCGAGAGAGAATAGAGGAGAGCAGAGAGAGAGAAAGAGTGGGAGGAGAGAGAGAGAGAGAGAGAGAGAGAGAAGAGAGAGAGAAGAGAGAGAGAGAGAGAGAGAGACAGGCAGGCAGGCAGGACAGACAGACGGAGAGACGGACTGACAGGCTGATGTGAAATAATATTCTCAATGGCATGAAATAATATTCTCAATCAATGATGTGAATTATCATTCCTGAGAGAGAGAGAGAGAGAGAGAGAGAGAGAGAGAGAGAGAAGACGAGAGAGAAGAGTGAGAGAGAGAGAGAGAGAGATACAGACAGACAGACAGACAGACAGACAGACAAACTGACAGACTGATCGACAGACCAACAAGAAGCAGAAAGGCAGCCAGACAGCCAGCCAGCCAGCCAGCCAGCCAGCCAGACAGACAGATTCAGGACGAATTCAGAGATAAACGAAAGCGAAAAACGGAATGGTTGGGGTCGGAGGGCGGGGGGGGGGGGGGGGGGGGGGAGGGGGGGCCGGGAGGGGAGGGAGGGGCTGAGTGAGTGTTGAGGTGAGAAGAAAAGCGGGGGAAGGGAGGGAATGCAGACAGGTAGAACAGTCTGGCAGACAGACCGACAGAGAGACAGGCAGAGGAAGAGGATTTAGAAGGCCCAATCATGGGAAAGGCTATGGGGTTAGAAAACATGGTCGCTGTAGGACACGAGGAATTTTTAACAGGAAAAGAAAAGAGAGAGAAGAAAAAAACGATTCGAGAAAGAGAAAAAAAAAAAATCATTAGAGAGAAAAGAAAAGGAAAACAGATCAAGAAAGAGAAGAAAAAAAAACAAACACAAACAAAAAAAACAAGAAAAAAAAATCTTCGCTTCCCAGACTGACAGACCGACCGATTCCCCTAGCGGTACAACTACGCACTCCGCACGGCTTTATTTCTGGATAGAAGGTGCGGCTCTTAACGAAGCCAATTAGTCACCTCAGCGCCACCAAATTATCTGTAAAAAGGCCCGACCGAGCGAAGAGATGGAATCCTTTTTGGAATGGGCTTGACTGTAGGAAATAGAAATACCTCCCTCCACCCCCCACACCCCACCCCCCACCTCACTGCCTCCTACGTATGTTTTTATTTTCGTGGTTTTGTTCTTCATTTTCTTCTTTGGGTCTTTCGTTTTCTTGACATTTTGTGTGGTGGTGGTGAGTGATGGTTGTCGTTTTTCTTGATTTTTTTGTGTTCATCATCATGATCATGATCATGATCATGATCATGATCATGAGCAGCAGCAGCAAAACAGTAGCAAACAGCAGCGTCAGTAGCAGCAGCAGCAACAACAGCGGAAGCCTCCAGGCAGCAACAGCAACAGCAGCAGCAAGCAGCAGCAGGAGGTGGCGGGTGGCAGTGGTGGTGGGGTTAGCATCGTTTTCTTCTTCTTTCTTCTTCTTCTTCTTTCCTTCTTCTTTCTTCTTCTTCTTCTTCCTCTCCTCCTCCTCCTCCTCCTCCTCCTCCTCCTCCTCCTCTTTTTCTTCTTTCTTTTTCTTCTTTCTTCTTCTTCTTCTTCTTCTTCTTCTTCTTCTTCTTCTTCTTGGTCTTCTTCTTATTCTTTTCTTCTCATAAGTTCGGTTTTTACTGTTGTGCTATTCGTCGTGTTTCTTGTTCTTCTAAACCATTTTTAGATTCGTCTTTTGCTAATGTGTAGTTTTTTTTTAAATTTTGGTTTGTTGTTGTTTGATAGTGATGTTGTTTGATGTTGTTACTTTCCTGTACACGCTTCTTGTCGACTGTTGATCTTGTAATTGTCGTGTTGCTGCTGATGTTTGTCCACTTTCGATGTTTTGTTGTCAGCACTGTTTCTGTAGTCATTATTGTTTCTGGTGCTGTGGTTGTTCTTTCTTCCTTTCGTCCTTCCTCCTTTCATCATCTCCTCCTCCTCCTAATTCCCCTCCTCCTCCTCTTCTTCTTCGTGTTCTTCCTCATCATCTTTCCTCCTCTTTCCTCCCCCTCCTCCCTCCTCCTTCTTCTTCTTCTCTTCCTTCTTCTTCTTCTTCTTCTTCTTTCTTCTTCTTCTTCTCCTCCGCCTCCTCCTCCTCTTCTTCTTCTTCTTCTTCTTTCTTCTTCTTCTTCTTTCTTCTTATTCTTCTTTTCTTCTTTCTTCTTCTTCTTCTTTCTTTTCTTCTTCTTCTACGCTCCTCTTCTCCTCCTTCTCTTCTTCCTCCGTCCTCACTCTTCTCTTCTTCTTCTTTCTTCTTCTTCTTCTGTTCCTTCTTCTTCTTCTTCTTCTTCTTCTTCTTCTTTGATTTGTATCCTTGCATGACTCCCTTTTCAACTCTTCTTTTGTGTTTTTTTGGTTTATCTTTCCTCTGCACAAAGAGTTTTTCTTTCTTCTTTCTTTCCCATCTTTTTCTGCTGATTTCGTCCTTACCCATTACCCCCCACCTTTTTTATTTTCTCTTTCTTCCTCTTTACACTCGTGTCTCCACTTCTTGTTATCTTCTTTTTCTTGCTTTCCATTCGCCTTACTTCGGCCGTTATCACCTCCACCCCCCACCGCCCCTTCCAGCTCCATCCAATCCATACCTTACCATCCTCTCCCCAGTCTTTTTGTCTCTAACCTATACCCCATAAAACTTCCAACGTGTCAACCAGAACTCCAAATTCCCCCCGCGCGCGCGCATCCCTTTTCAAGGATTTATAGACACATTAACACTGAACAACCGAGCACATGGCTGGTCTCCAATGAAAGCAGACACAGACAGCAGGGATTTTTTTTGTGTGTGTGTAAAAAGCAAAAAAAACAAACAAAACAAACAAAAAAAAAATGCTGCGACGGTGTGGACCTCGCCATCAGTAGGCCCCCTTACTTGGTTGCTATTGACTCTAGGGCAGACAGAGAGAGAGAGAGAGAGAGAGAGAGAGAGAGAGAGAGAGAGAGAGAGACGAGAGAGAGAAGAGAGAGAGGAGAGAGGAGAGAGAGAGAGAGAGAGAGAGGGAGAGAAGAGAGAGAGAATTAAAAGAAAAAAAACCACTTTAACGTCAAGACCAAACTTTAATCAAAATATGAAAAGAAAAAAGGTCAGATTAAAAATAGCTACTTTTAATTGACAATATTAGACTTCATTTGAAAGAGGACACTAGTCATCTTTAGAAGTCTTCAGTCATAAATCCAACTGGATCTGGAGGGATGAAGGGAGGTTTTCTCTTTAAAAAAAAAAAAAGGTAGGAACAAAACGTAGATAGAATAGATATTTATTCCAGACATCAAGAAGATAACATATTGCTCACATAACATCTTGCTCACACATAAAATCCCATCACCAAGCTTCCGGAGAGAAGGCCAGTTTGGCCGTTGGCATGGATGACACGTTACACATAGCATGCACCCTGCGTGAGAAATGAAAAGAATGAAGGAAGTGAGGAAATTGA
This sequence comes from Conus betulinus, assembly GCA_016801955.1. Taxonomy (NCBI): domain Eukaryota; kingdom Metazoa; phylum Mollusca; class Gastropoda; order Neogastropoda; family Conidae; genus Conus; species Conus betulinus. The sequence continues at coordinate 49,392 of JADBJO010000342.1, read as the reverse complement.
GTGAGCAATGCTGACTAGATGAGACGCGAAACGACTGAATGAAGCGCCAGCTGGCAGCTCTTCAGTCGGCATTGCCCAGGTAGGCAGCCCGTTGTGTAAACGAGTGTGGATTGTAAAGCGCTTAGAGTTTGGTCTCTAGCCGAGGGTAGGCGCTATATAAGTGTTAATAATAATAAATAATGCCAATAATAATAACAAATATATAACACAGTGTAATAGCAGAGTGGAATGCCACATACATGGAGGTTCAAGGTTAAAGGACCACAGATAATAGCCGAAAGGGGCAATGAACTGTTCGAAGTTACACGTTAATTCAGGCAAGGCGTTATGGAAAGGGGGAGCTCAATCCGCTCTTTTCACCCCGCCATAATCTCTCCAGAATGGAATCAGGCATGTATTTACTGCTGGACGGAGAGAGGAGGATTTGCAGGCGGTAAAAGTCAGACCCCACGTGAAATTGGCAACTCACCACCGTCATCTCTGAAAGTAACGCATTCCTGTTTAAAAATGCGAACGCACGCACACGCACACACACACACACACACACACACACACACACACACACACACACACACACACACAACGCACGCACACACGCACACACACACACACACCACACACACACACACACACACACTACACTCTTTGGCTCTCTATCTCTCTCTGGCTCTCTCTCTCTGTATACATGCTATATCTATATATTATATATGCTTATATATATATATTTATCTATCTGTCTACATATTTATCTATCTATCTATTATACATAATACATGCATACACCCATAAATCTTATTATGTACAGAGAGGAGAGAGAGAGAGAGAGAGAGAGAGACAGAGAGAGAGGGAGAGAGAGAGAGAGAGACAGAGACAGAGACAGACAGACAGACAGACAGACAGACAGATAGACACACAAATAGTGTGAGAGAATTTTAAGGAAAGACTTGAACATCTATTATGTTTAAAGACAACATCAAATATATTCAACGTTTTATGATTTTTTTTCTTTTTGAACCTCAACACAAGTTTATTCTTTGGATTGCTTTAAAACTGTAGTTTGGGTACACAATGTTTTATTTAATGTATTTATATATTTATGTATTTGTTTTCAATGTTATTAACTTTCTGTATCACTGCACATCTCGGACATAATATGCCAGTCGTCCGAATGGTCATTGTAAGTGGATATGCAGTACAAGGATCTTCTGTTTCAAAATATAGCCGGGCCGGCTGTCCTTTTGCAACAAGATCAGCAAACAGACAAGTTCAAAAACTTGATTTCTCAGGTCTGCATGTTTGGGTCTCCAAAACATCTTCAGACGCGAGTGCGTTTGTCAGGACTCCAAAAGCACCCGCAACATTTTCCACGGCAGGAGGCAGCGAATCATGGCCAAGAACAACAGTGCCACTCGGAACATGCAGGCAGAGTCTGCTGGACGGGGCAGATGACTGGGAGTGCACTGCAGACCTCCCAGAATGGAAGAGTCACCCAGAGATTATCAGCAAGAGTGGCATGAGACCAGACATAGTAGTCCACTCTCAGTCAAACCAAGCAGCTGATCATGATCGAGCTCACGGTGCCATAAGAGAACAGAATGGAGGCAGCTCAAATCTACAAGACTGAAAAGTATGCTGATCTGGCAAACAGCCTGAGGAGGAGAAAGGCTATCAGGTCAAAGTCCTCACTGCAGAAATTGGAGCTAGGGGGTTTGTAGGAACGTCTGTATACAGCCTCATAAAACAGCTCTCAGTGCAGGGAGGGAAAAAAAAAAAAGAGTCCTGAAAGCAAATGGCAGAAGCAGCAGAGGGTGTTCAGGATCAGGTCAAAGAGGAACAAAAGGGGGGTGTCCCCAGGGGGGGGGGAGGGGGAGGGCAGGGTCAGAGTTCGAACC
>JADBJO010000342.1:37500-40000 GCA_016801955.1 Conus betulinus | reverse complement strand
CGCGGTCTGAGACTGCGTGACAGAACTGATACTCTACGTGTGTTTCATAATACGTCATCGCGCCGACCAGGCATGAGTGATACAGACACTTGCCGTGTGGGTCGGGATATTTGAGCAACACCCACAGAGATGCATCCGTTAAGGCGGCCCCGCATACGTAGAGGATATATACTGTGTTGGGACAGTGGTCAGACGTATCCCACCCCTTGACGGCGTGGCCAGCCACGCGCAACACACTCCATTAAACCCATTTGCATTCCTGACTTTTCACCTTGCATTTGGCGCGCGCACTCCGCACGAATGCCGCCTTTCGAACACACAAATTGAAGTAACAGCGACATCAACACAGAACAAAATGCTGGTAACAGTCAGAGGTAAACAGTTAGACAACAATGCAGTGATATAAATGTAGATACCTGCCCGTAAATTTTAGTACTGGACACAGCTGACAAACGTGTACCCGTAACCGATCGTCATTGTATGGAAAAAGACCTATTCGGAAGTCGCTGCTCACAAGTTCACATTTGACAACACCGGTTTCTCTTTTTTTTTAATATTCAGCTGATTTATGCGGTGGCATGTGTTTTCTGCTTTGCACGTGCAATTCTGTTTGAAGTAATACATATTATGTGTAAGGAAATTGATAGCTGAATCGGCCTTTTGTGAACAAAAAAATCGCCTTTTCGGAAGGGAACTATGCATTACTTGGAATGCGCACTCCTGATCCCTGAAGGCGATTCTGATTGGACATCGCGAGTAACGTTCTTAGGAGAAGATAACCCAACTATTCACTTGTATGTATCGGACAGGTCCGACCAGTGCTTAAAGAACACTTGTCAGCGCTTCATTCCATGAATTTTGCTAAGTCTGTGGGCTTCAAAAAATGGATGAAAATGAACTGTGTGGTTCCAGTGTTTCCAGTGGAGTCCACAGCAAACTCAGCTTTGGGCAGTGAAAAACCTTTAGACTTTAGATGCTCCCACGTCTTGCGTCGCATGAGGCAGTCAAGGCGCTCCACTGTGCACGGTCCACAGCCAGTCTGGTAGTGTCACTCTATCTTCTGTCAACGAGTCTGAGGTCTCTTTCCACTGTCTGTCGCTAGAAGACTGTCGCACCAGAAAAAAAGACTCTGATGAGAAATACGTAACTGAAGGAAAACCAGCTGAAGCAGCCTAATCCATGATTCAGCTTATTTCTGTTTAAATTCCGCTCCATCGTCAAAAGAAGAAGGTAAATGTTGACAAACGGATTTTAGTGGAAAGAAGCAAGATCAGACACTATGATGTTTAAGCTTCGTCTGAGCCAAAAATTGTCAAGACATATGGAAACAGAAAAGAGCAGATAAAAAAGAAGCAAATAAACTCTATTGGCAAATGTACAAATGAAACAAAACTATGATGAAAGAAGAAAGAACGCTTCTCAGATTTTGCATCTTCTGTGTAAGATCTACTGCACTTTCAATAGAGAACAGGTTCAATAAACTCTAATATACAATGATTCATTAAACTGAGTAGTATTGTCATTCTTCGTTGAAAATGCAGTAAATTTGTCATTACTTCTTACGTATCAATTAAGAAAACTAATGTATTCACTACCTCAGTGTTAATCAAACATTGATAACACTGTCTGTAAAACTGCGGAAGAAACATCTTCTCTTTTAACAGTAGGAAAAAAAAAACGCGTTGAAGATTTAATCTGAATTTCCGGTCTTGAACGACAGTTGTGAAAAACGACAGGACAGAAAGATCTCTACTGATTATGCTCGTTTTTTTGTTTTTGTTTTTTTTTTTTTGTACACCCCATAAATATCAGCATTCTCTGATTAGCATGCAGATTGGTCAGAACTGTCATTTTCTGACCGACACACTCAAGGATTAGATACCCGCATAACACTGACCATTACAAGACGAGACGCCAACGGTTAGGTTGCTTTCACCCCACGCTTCACACTATACTCGCTGGGTCTGGGGCAGGTGGTCAGTAGGTCCAAAGTCCAGTTGCTCCCCATTCTTCACCCTTCATACTGCCTCCCCCCCCCCCCCCCCCCCGCCCACCTTCTCCCTCTCCTGACCCCTCACAATATCCCTTCTCCCTACTCCATTCTCGAGAGAGATTCTTTGCTTTTATGGCCCAGCATATGTAGCGGAGTGCGTGCATAGGTTAATCGGGAAGAAGTCTGGAGGGAAATGAGGCTGAAACTGTATTGAACTGTACGCAGGATGACTGGAACTGCGAACGGATCCAGTTCTGTGTGTGTGTGTTGCGTGTGTGTGCGTGTGTGTGCGATTGCTTTAACCGAGGACGTAATCTTTTCATTTAACGACTGCTATTTTGATATGCATTTATTCACATCTCTCTCTCTCTCTCTCTCTCTCTCTCTCTCTCTCTCTCTCTCTCTCTCTCTCTCTCTGTAGGCGCGTCTGCATCGCGCGTGCGTGCGCAGATGCGTACATGCGCGTGTGTGTGCCCGCGTGCGTGCCTTGTAGATAATGCGCGCGCG
>JADBJO010000342.1:17500-27500 GCA_016801955.1 Conus betulinus | reverse complement strand
AGTCTCAAGGTTTTTCTTTTTTTTTAATTAAAACCTTACTTCATTACTTTTGTGCGTGAGGACACAAGGAAATGTTACGAATATATTTGTTTTCAATAACCTTTGATTTGATACACATTATGAATGAACGTGTACTATTTCTTTGCAGGAAAGGAAGAGGGAAATGTTATTCTTCTGTTACCCCCTACCCCTTTGTCAACAGACCTCTTTAGTAGTGACAATAAAATATCAAAGTGTCAAAGTGTCAAAAGTCTCATCTCTTCTCTCTCTCTCTCTCTCTCTCTCTCTCTCCTCTCTCTCTCTCTTCTCTCTCTCTTTGCAAAATAGCCCTTAAAAGAAAAATCCAAACCGACACAACCGTGTGATAAACTGAATAATCAATGAACAAAACACACGGACGAATCATCAAATAACACAGTTGTGGATATCTTTGTCAGAGACAAGTCAAAAGAGTAAAGAGTTCTCATAAGTTATGTCAAGACTTCCCAGTCTCCACCCCCAAAACAAACACACACACACACACACACACACACACAACACACACACACACACGCACACACACACACACACATACGCACGCACGCACGCACTCACACGCACACACAAATCCTTGAAACATAGAGACAAATTTTGATGTGGCACACTAGACATCAAACGCACAAAACCACTTGGCTGATTTAAACAGGTTAAAAAGAACAGAAAAGCCACAACCAGAAAGGACAGATGAATGGCTGGCTCTGACACACAAACATGGATATAACAAAATAACGGATCAAAAGAATACGCACAAGAAAAGAGACATTCGAGGTCAATCTCCTACAGCCCAGTGAGATATGTTGACGAGAACGAAAAAAGAAACATGAAGCAATACACATGAGAACTGGAGATTAAAAGGACAAGCTGAAAAGAATGTGTTCACGCGGACACAGAGAGAGAGAGAGAGAGAGGAGAGAGAGAGAGAGAGAGAGAGAGAGAGAGTTGGGGGAGGAATAGAGAGAAGAAGAGAAGCATAACAATCGGTGATGAAAAGCCCGCAGAGGTGTGTATGTGTGTGCGTGTGTGTTGGGGGGGGGGGGGGGGGGGAGGCGGCAAAGAAGACTAAAAGGAGGAATCGGAGTAGAGAAGGTGGGGGATTTGCACGTGGAAATTAAAACCCCATGACTTGAAATCATCAGCACACGCCCCCACCCCCTCCACAGCTTAAGCGGAATTTCTGATAAATGACCCTCCCCCCCCCCCCCCCCCCCCCCATCCCTCATGCTCAATCCCCATGCCCCATTCTCCTTCTTCTCGCCTCCAACCTTTCACAACAACAACGAGCTGGGCTTCCTTCTCTCTCCCCAATGCTGCCACGTCCCCTTAACCCTCTACATTCCACTCCGCACTCCTACCCACCCCATCCTCTCTCTCTGCTCCTTTTCACTGTCTAAAAATCAACACGCAGCGAATGTCATTCATTTCTGTTGACGCCTGCACTTGGCGCGCATCGTTTGATGGTCCTGCTGCTGTGACTGAAGCCTCCGCCGTTACGTGTCATGCACTGTATCCATTCACTCCCTGTGGTGAGGTTACATTCGTTCATTTTGCTTCTGGAGAACAACAGTCATTTTATTCTATTTCTTGTAGAATGCTTGATTCGTTTGATACCCAACCTGTATGGGGATGAAGTTAATTTGATTCAAAATGCAAAGTCAGCAACTTAGCTGCATCTCTCTCTCTCTATCCTCTCTCTCTCTCTTTCTCTCTCTCACTCTCTCTCTCTCTTATTTCTTCTTCTTCACTTCTCTTCTTCTTCTCTCTTCTTCGCCTCCTCCTCCTCCTCCTCCTTCCTCCTCCTCCTCCTCCTCCTCTCCTCCTCCTCATCATATCACCTTCTTCTTCTTCTTTCTTTCTTCTTCTTCTTCTTTCTTCTCTTCTTCTTCTTCTCTTCTTCTTCTTCTTTCATGAGTCTGTTTGATCAATACTCGTTATTAACTAAAAACAAAAAGCAAAATATTTTTCGACAGTGTGTGGGTGTGTGTGTGTGTGTGTGTGTGTGTGTGTGTGGGTGTGTGTGTTTGTGTGTTTGAGTGAGTTTTGTCCCCCTCCCTCCCTCTCTCTCTGTCCTCTCTCTCTCTCTCTCTCTCCTCTCCTCCTCCGAGCATGTCCTCCTCTCTCTCTCTCTCTCTCTCTCTCTCTCTCTCTCCTCTCGCTCGCTCGCTCTCGCTCTGTCTCTCTGTTTTTCCAGGAATCAAACTGTAAAAAGCAGGACAGACAGAAAGAAAAAGTGAAGAACCACCATCATTCCTTCCCGTTCCCCCCCCCCCCCCTCTCTGTCCTAGAAAGGGAGGAAAAAAAGAAAACAAGGGAGTTGATGCTTGCATTTAGTTTCAACAGTCACGTGTTCTGCTCAAGACACCTATCTAAAGTGTATTGTAAGCTTTCTCCTTGGATCTTTCGACCTCAGATTTTTATCTTTTTTTTCCCCCTTTTTGTGGTGTGTGTGTGGGGGGAGGGGGAGGGGGAGGCGGGGGGGGGGGGGAGGGGCTGGAGGATGGGTGCTTCCGTTTCTGTTAGTTTTTTTTTTAATGATGTAATGCCTCTTTCCTTTTTTTTTTTTTTTCAATTTTTTTTTTTTTGTGGATAACTCAGTCATGGATAGTATGCTATCTCTATGTGTATGTGTTTCATTATAGATGCACACTCGCATGCAGACCTTAATATTTTCAGGGTTTGATATAAAGCATCGGGATTTTGTTTGTGTACTAATGTGTGGTGTGTAGGCCGTTTCATTCTTATGTTTTTGACACACGAAACACGCAGACACGCCCTCGCCTTCTCCATCCATGTGTTCAAACATCCAACTGAAAACACGCGAACAGGTATGTCCCCCCCCCCTCCCCCCCCCCCCCCCCCCCCATTTTTTTTTCCTGCACACGTGTTTTTTTATGCCATTTCGAACACAAAAATCTGGAAATGTACCTACAGACTGCTTGCCACCATAGACAAAGCGAACGCATCTGTGCTATATGGCAAGTGTGTGTGTGTGTGTGTGTGTGTGTGTGTGTGTGTGTGTGTGTGTGTGTGTGTGTGTGTGTGTGTGTGTGTGTGAACTGGAGAGAGAGAAAAAGAGAGAGAGTGTGGGGGTGGGAGAGGAGACAGAAACAGATAGAGAGAGACAGAGACGGAGAGAGAGAGACAGAGAGAGAGAAAGAGAGAAGAGAGAGAGAGAGAGAGAGGGAGAGAGAGAGAGAGACAGAGAGAGAGAGAGAGAGAGAGAGAGAGAGAGAGAGGAGGAGAAAACACATTGATTGAATCCCCTTGAATCACACACACACACACACACCCACACACACACACACACACACACACACACACACGCACGCACGCACGCACGCACGCACGCACGCACGCACGCACGCACACACACACACACACACACACACACACACACACACACACACACACACCGTAACGAAAATAAACATGGGTTTACACACGAGATAACGTTGCTGAAATATCATTTGATCCCTGTTTGTTGGAAATTGACAACGGTGATCATTATGACGATGATACTGGTGTTAATGATGATCATAATGAATATAATTATGACAGTGCTGCTTCTGCTGATAAAGATGATGTTTAGAAAATGATAATGATGAAGGCGATGAATTTTTTTTCTTGTCGGCGTCGTCATCGCCGTCATCATCATCATCAACATAATCATCGTCATCCTCATTATCCTCATGATGATGATGATGATGATGATGATGATGATGGTGGTGGTGGTGGTGGTGGTGGTGGTGGTTGTCATTGTTGTTGTTGTTATTATTCCTCTCCTCCTCCTCCTCCTCCTCCTCCTCCTTCGTTTTGTTCTTCTTCATCTTCTTTCTTCTTCTTCTTCTTCTTCTTCTTCTTTCTTCTTCTTTTCTTCTTCTTCTTCTTCTTCTTCTCATGATTTGTTATGATTATAATTTTATTTTTACATTATGATTGTTGTTTTTATCATTACAATTATGATTGTTTTCATCATCATTATTATCATTACTACTACTACTACTACTACTACTACTACTACTACTACTACTACTACTACTACTACTACTACTACTACTACTACTACTACCACTGTCATCATTGTTAGTACTAATACAACTATCATCATCATTGTCATCATCATCATCATCATCATCATCATCATCATCATCATCATTATTATTATCATTATCATTTTATTATCATTTTTATTACTATCATTATCATTATTGTTTTTTTTTTTTTATTATTGCTATTTCCATCAACATCATTATTATTATCATTATCATTATTATCATACAATCCGAGTGCATGCCCAAGCAGAAAGGAAAAAAAAACCACATCCCCCTAACTTACTCTTTCCCAATCCCTTCACCCCTGCCCCTAGATCCAAACCCTTACACCTCCCTCACCCGACCCTCCCGCACCCAATCTTGGATCTTCTCTTCTGGCTAGAATTTCGCCAAGGTAGAGGAGGAGAGAAGGATAGACAGAGTTACCATCCTCTCTCCCTCCCTCCCTCCCTCCCTCCCACTCTCCCCCCCCCCCTCTCTCTCTCTCTCCTCCCCCCCTCTCTCTCTCTCCCAATATCAGCGAGACAGCGGACCGGACAACACTGCAAAAATGCATCTCGTTTTCTGTTTTGTTTCTTCGTTCGATGATATATTTCATTGTTTTGTGCATGTAATGATGCTCTTTCTTCTGAATTCTGTGCAGGGCATCTCTTTTACATTGCATGATTATGCTAATGTGAGATATTTGTACACGCAACCAGTACCAGTACCAGTGCTAGTACTGGTAGCGATGTTGTTGCAGTTGTTATTATTATCATTTTATAATAATAATAATAATAATAATAATGATAATGATGATGATAATAATAATAATAATGACAATGATAATAATATCATAACTATTTTTTGCTTTTATCATCGTTATTATTATTTTTTCTACTATTATTATTATTATTATTATTATTGTATCATTGTTATTATCATACAATTCAAGTGCTTGCAGAAACAGAAAGAAATCCACGTTCCCTTACTTACTCACTCCCAATTCCTTCGCTCCTGCCCCTAGATTCCAACCCTTACACCTCCCTCCCCCAATCTTGGATCTTCTCCTCTTCTGTCTATAATTTCGCCAAGGAAAGAGAAAGAGCAAAACCTGCGCGTCTTCCCTTCTGGTACAACGTAATTCCTGGCTTGTCTTTTTTTTTTTCTTTGATTTCAATCTGTCTGGTTGCGTGTACAAATATTCTTACATTAGCATAATCATGCAAAGTAAAAGAGATGCCTTGCACAGAACTCAGAGGAAGAGCATGATTACATGCACAAACGATGAACTAAATAAACGAACAAAGAAACAAAACAGAAAACGAGATGCATTTTTGCGGTGTCGTTCGGTCCGCTGTCGCTGATATTGTAGAGAGAGAGAGAGAGAGAGAGAGAGAGAGAGAGAGAGAGAGAGAGAGAGAGAGAGAGAGAGAGAGTCTACTGTTCGTCACCTCTCTCTCTCTCTCTCTCTCTCTCTCTCTCTCTCTATCTATCTATCTCCCTCTCTGAGAGAGAGACAGACACAGGGGAATGGGGGAGTGGGGGGGGGGGATGGTGTGAATGGGGCTTGTAGGATGGACGGCATATGGTGAGGGCAAGGCATAGTATGGTATCTTTTCGGCATCTGGGCCATGGAATTCTGACTAAAGAGAAAACTATCTGCTGTGGCCCTGCCCTGTACGGGAAGCAATTAGACTTGTGTTTGCCTGCTTCCTTCTTGTTGGTGTATCGCTGTTGTTGCTGCTTTCGCTGCCTCTGGTCCTGGGGTTTTCTACTGCTGGCATTGATGTTGTCGTCGTTGTGGTCGTTTGGCTTATTTGCTGACGTCTGTTTGTTGTTATTTGTTTTGTATCCGCTTGATTACGTAACTATGTTTGGAATGCTAACGCACGATATCTCTGATCGATTCGAGGGTTATTCTGACTGTCTTTTTAAAACTATGTGCTTCAGTGAGTGTCTTAAATAATGGCTGCACACAAAAACATGGACAAGCCAGGTTTTTTTTTCTTTGTTTTTTCATTGCTGTTAATATCATTATTATGTTTTTTTCCTTGTTTTCTTTACTATGAATATCACCATTATGTTTTTCATTGTTTTCTTTACTTTGAATATCATCATTATGTCTTTCATCGTTTCCTTACTGTAGATATCATCATTATGTTTTTCATTGTTTTCATTACTATTATTATCATCATTATCAGGGGCCGAAATAGCTCATCAGAGGTAGAGCTCCGGACTCGTAAACTTGGTGATCCTGGGGTTTGCGGATTCGAATCTCCGCCTGGCCGTTTCGGCACAGGGGATTTTTCCCTTGTAGTTAACATTGGTTCTGACTCCATTTCCCATACAGTCCTTCGAATGAGACTATAAGCCGAGGTTCCGTGTGTAAACGCACGCGTAACATCTTGCACACACGTCAAATCCCATCACTAACTAACTTTCGGAAGAGAAGGCAGGTATGGCCTTTGGCATGGATGACAGATTACACATAGCATGCACCTTGCGTGAAAAAATGAAGAGAATGAAGGAAGTAAGTAAACTGAGTGAACGCTATTGAACAATATTGAGTGGATGACACGGGAAACGAGCTGAATGAAGCGCCAGCTGGCAGCTCTTCAGTTGGCACTACCCAGATAGGCAGTTCGTTGTGTGAATGACTGTGGATTGTAAAGCGCTTAGAGCTTGGTCTCTAGCCGAGGATAGGCGCTATATAAATTTTAATCATCATCATATCAATCATCATCAATCATCTTTTTTTTATTGTTTTCATTACTATCAATATCATCATTATTATCATAGCCGTAATCACTAATAACCACCACCACCACCATCACCACCACCACCACCATCATCGTCGTCGTCGTTGTCGTCATCATCATCCTTAGTAGTACCATTTACATCATTCAGCATTTTTAATGATGTCGTAGTATAGTAGTAGTAGTAGTAGTAGTAGTAGTAGTAGTAGTAGTAGCAGCAGCAGCAGCATTAGCAGTAGTAGTAGTAGTAGTAGTAGTAGCAGCAGCAGCAGCAACACCAGCAGCAGTTTAGTAGTAGGCTACTAGTGCCAGTACTGGTAGCGATGTTGTTGGTGTTATTATTATTATCATTTGATGATGATACTATTGATAATTTTAAACAATGATAATGGTAATAATAATAAAAATGCATAACAACAACAACAACAACAACAACAAATAATAATAATATATAATAATAATAATAATATATATAATAATAATAATATAATAATAATAATGTAATAATAATAATAAAATAAAATACTAATATTTATTTTTGCTGTTGTTATCGTTATTATTACTATTACTACTATTGTCATCATTATCATTATCATTATTTGTTGTTGTTGTTGTTGTTATGATCGTATTATTATTATTATTATTATTATTATCATTATTTTCATCATTTCCACCGTTGTCATCATCGTAATTACCAACATTATCTTCACCAACATTTTGATCATTATTGCCATCGTTGGTGGTGGATGTGGTGTGGCGAATGTGGCTTTTCATTTTAGCGATATAGAGCAGTATTAAACACGACGATGACCATTCCGTACTTACATTTCAGATGTGTCATTGCGCGCGTCCTTGTGCACATGCCATGGACGCACGATGCCTTTTCAATACATGTACTGAATTGCTAGCTGGACGTGCATGTTTTTTCGTGCGTCCGTGTGTGTGTGTGTGTGTGTGTGTGTGTGTGTGTGTGTGTGTGTGTGTGTGTGTGTGTTGTGCGTGTGTGTGTGTGTGTGTGTGTGTGCGTGCGTGTGTGTGTGTGTGTGTGTTGTGTGTGTGTGTGTGTGTGTGTGTGGTGTGTGTGTGTGTGTGTGTGTGTGTGTGTGTGTGTGTGTGTGTGCGCGCGTACATACGTACGTACGCTGTGTGTGGAGTGTATGGATCAAAAGTCATATTCAGATATATCATAACAAGAACTAGTTTCCAGTGCATAACAGGAAAGTCAGTTTTCTCTCCTTAAAGGAAATGGTCACTCGAATAACATCTCTCTCTCCCTCTCTCTCTCTTGAAAAACATTCTCTCTCTCTCTCTCTCTCTCTCTCTCTCTCTCTCTCTCTCTCTCTCTCTCTCTCTCTCACTCTCTCTCTCTTCACACACACACACACACACACACACACACCACACACACACACACACACACACACACACACACACACACACACACACACACACACACACACACACATACGTCTGACTGAAAAACAAAACTGACACATTCTTGTCAAGAAATTACGCGCGAGGAAAGTAAACAATTAACGAACAAAACACACAGACAAGTGAGCTGATCGAACAGTTGTCGTCCCTCCCTCCACATTCCCACCACCAACCCCTCCCCCTCAAAAAAAAAAAAGAAAAGAAAAAAAAAAAAAAGAAAAACCACAACAAACAAATAAACGCGGAAACAGACACGACTTTTTATTGTAGCACATTATACGTCAAAGAAATAAAGGCACTTCGTGATTTAAAGGTAGGGGAAAAAAGAAGCAAAACAGACACATACGTACTGTATACCATACAAAGTAGTTCAGATGAACAAGCATAAAAGACGTTTGAGCTCAACATCTTATGGCCCGGTGAGACAAACTGACGAAACCGAAGACTAAACATGAGGCCAACAAATCAGAAATAAAAAAAATGATACTGAAAAACGTGGCTCTGGAATCAGACCAGTGCATTTGAATGACCCCCTAACGGGTAAGATACATTTTGATAAATTACCCAAATGCCTTCACGCCTTCACCCCCTTTCTCCTCATTGCCTCCAACCCTCTCAACCAGCCAGGAAACAGAATCCTTTCTCTGCCCTCTTCCCCTTCCCCCTCCCTTCCCACTCCTAATTCTCACCCCCTCTCTTTCTTCTCCTTGTCACTGCCTAACAATCAACACAAGGCAAAAGTAATCCATCCCCAGTTGAACGTTGCACTAAGTGCTCATCGTCAGATGTTTGCCTGATGTTGTTTTTTACAGAGGCCTAATGGCGTTACTTCGTCACTTCACACTCTCTTGCCTTTCGTCATTCCCCTTTCCCCCCCCCCCCCCCCCCCCCCCCCCCCCCCCCCCCCCCCCCCCCGTTTTGGTGAGGTCACGCATGGTTCATTTTGCTTCCAGGGTTACAAACGTACAGGCAGGAACTGCACAGCTGCTGCAATCACTCTACCTGAGTAAACGTTATGCACAGTATGCTAGTGACTATAGAACATTTCGGAAGTTTTAGGATTTCCCCTACGGTTTTGAGCTTACAATACGTTTTCCATATTTGGGGTAAATGTGGACAGTAAATTGATGATACAATCTGCCACTGGGTTGGCCATCATTACGTTTGCGTGCATTATTTTATTCCTTAGGACTGGATTCCCTTGAAGCGTAGATTAGTGACCGGGAAAACTGTTTAAGTTATACTCAGATGAATTAAAAAAAAAAAAATAAAATTAGAGGAAACAATTACTGACATATGTATATGTCGGCTATGAAGGAGTCCTCTGAACTGAAATGAGCTAAACGAAGGCGGTAATAGTTTCAGAGAGCCGTCTGTTATCGTACTGTATGCTGTAAGGTTATACTTAGGATGGAATTGTCCTGATAAGGCTAGTATAATGTCGAACACGCCTATTTTGCAGACTCGCGCGTTTCGTCTTGTGGATACAAACCTGATTTTTTTTTTTCGTTCTTTCTTTCTTTCAGTCTGTCTTTTTCCCTTTTTTTTCTTTTTTTTCCCTTCCTTTTTCTTTCTTTCTTTCTTTTCTTTCTTTCTTTCTTTTTTTCTTTTTGTTCACTTTTCTTTCTTTCTTTCTTTCTTTCTTTCCTTCCTTCCTTTCTTTCTTTCTTTCTTTTATTTTTCATCCTGAATTCAATATTCGAAATGTTCTCTCTCTCTCTCTCTCTCTCTCTCCCTCTC
>JADBJO010000341.1:769959-782621 GCA_016801955.1 Conus betulinus | reverse complement strand
GGAGAGATACGGTGAATGATGAAGGGTGAATGAGATAACGGTGAATGAGGAGTGAGAGATACGGTGAATGAATGGAGAGGTGTGGAGAGATACGGTGAATGAAGGAGAGATACGGTGAATGAAGAAGGTGAATGAGGAGAGATACGGTGAATACGGTGAGAGATACGGTGAATGAAGGAGTGGAGAGATACGGTGTGAATGAAGGAGGAGAGATACGGTGAATGAAGGAGTGGAGAGATACGGTGACTGAAGGAGTGACGATACGGTGAATGAAGGAGAGAGAGACGGTGAATGAAGGAGTGGAGAGATTACGGTGAATGAAGGAGTGGAGAGATACGGTGAATGAAGGAGTGGAGAGATACGGTGAATGAAGGAGAATAGAGATACGGTGAAGGAAGGAGAGATACGGTGAATGAAGGAGTGGAGAGATACGGTGAATGAAGGAGAGATACGGTGAATGAAGGAGTGGAGAGATACGGTGAATGAAGGAGTGGAGAGATACGGTGAATGAAGGAGTGGAGAGGATACGGTGAATGAAGGAGTGGAGAGATACGGTGAATGAAGGAGTGGAGAGATACGGTGAATGAAGGAGTGGAGATATACGGTGAATGAAGGAGAGATACGGTGAATGAAGGAGTGGAGGAGATACGGTGAATGAAGGAGAGAGATACGGTGAATGAATGAAGGAGAGATACGGTGAATGAAGGAGGAGAGATACGGTGAATGAAGGAGAGAGATACGGTGAATGAAGGAGAGATACGGTGAATGAAGGAGTGGAGAGATACGGTGAATGAAGGAGTGGAGAGATACGGTGAATGAAGGAGTGGAGAGATACGGTGAATGAAGGAGAGAATAAGGTGATACGGTGAAGGAAGGAGAGGATACGAGATGAAGGAGAGATACGGTGAAGGAAGGAGTGGAGAGATACGGTGAATGAAGGAGTGGAGAGATACGGTGGATGAAGGAGTGGAGAGATACGGTGAATGAAGGAGAGATACGGTGAAGGAAGGAGAGATACGGTGAATGAAGGAGAGATACGGTGAATGAAGGAGAGATACGGTGAATGAGAGATACGGAGAGAGTACGGTACGAATGAAGGAGAGATACGGTGAATGAAGGAGTGGAGAGATACGGTGGTGAATGAAGGAGAGATATGAAGGAGTGGATGAAGATGGAGAGATACGGTGAATGAAGGAGTGGATAGATACGGTGAATGAAGGAGTGGAGACCAATTCTCTGAGAGACAGCTGGGAAAGAAGTGTATCCTGCTAACAACCCCCCGCCCCCTTTCTCTCTGTGTCTGTCTATCTGTCTGTATGTATGTGTCTGTCTGTCTACCTGTCTGTCTGTATCTGTCTGTCTTTCTCTGTTTGTCGGTCGGTCGGTCTCTGTCTCTCTGTCTCTCTCTGTCTCTATCTCCATCTCTGTCTTCTCTGTCTCTCTCTCTATGTCTCTCTATATCTCTCTGTCTCTGTCTCTTTCGCTCTGTCTCTCCCTCTCTCTTTCTCTCCCTCTCTCTGTCTCTGTCTTTCTCTGTCTCTCTCTTCTCTGTCTCTCTTCTCTTTCTCTGTCTCTCTTTGTCTGCCTGTCTGTCTGTCTCACTCTCTCTCTCTCTCTCTCTCTCTCTATCTATCTCTATCTCTTTTGATTACACTAATTTCAGTTTCCGAAGCCCTCGATTTGGCTGCTTCTCATTTTCTCTTTTAAATCCCAGGACCTTCGTCAGCTTCCTGCCCCTTGTCTAACAAACCCCCTCCGCTTCCTGCACCCCGCCCCTCCTCTACCCCCCCCCCCACCCCCCTCTCCCTCCCGTCCCTCGTCTCTCACCCCTAGCTATTCCTTCCCAGTCCCCTCCCCCTCCCCCCTCCGTACTGTATCTGTCCAGACTTCAGTTACACAGCCTTTCAAACGTCTGCCTTTCTACCTGAGTCACAAAGTGTCTTTTGAAAACGAATCTTCTTTAAGATCACACATCTCTGCCCTCTTTTCAAATCTTTGAAAACCAACATGTTTTTTTTCTGCTGTGTTGCTTTAGATCTTCTTTTGAAACTAATCAGTCATTTTTTTTCTCTACCTAACTTCCAAATCTGTTTTTCTTCCCAGTGTTCAAATCTTCTCTGTAAAAACAACAAGTCCTTAATTTCTCCACCCACGTTTGAAATCTTTAGGAGAAACTCTGTCATGTATGTCTCTTCATATCTTCTTTCGAGTTTCGTTCATTTGTTTCTCTACTCCAGTTTCACATTTTCTTGTAAAACCAAGTGTGTCATTATTTCTCGACTCCAGCGTTAAACGTTCTTTGAAAACTAATCAGTGTAGAGCAGCTGTACAGTATATAGAAGTGGAACACTGTGTGGTGCTGATCATGCCTTGTGTACGTGCGTGGGTGTGTGCGTGCGTGCGTGCGTGCGCATGCTTGAATGCGTGCGTCCGTGCGTGTGTGTGTGCGTGTGTGTGTGTGTGTGTGTGTGTGTGTGTGTGTGTGTGTGTGTTGTGTGTGTGTGTGTGTGTGTGTGTGTGTGTGTGTGTGTGTGTGGTGTTGTGTGTGTGTGTGTGCGTGTGTGTGTGTGTGTGTGTGTGTGTGTGTGTGTGTGTGTGGTGTGTGTGTTTGAGAGGACGGACAAACAGATGTCGATCAGCTAATGTGTTATCATCACCACCTGTCCTCCAGACGGCTTCGAGTCCCGTTCTTGTTGCCGGGGTCAGGGGAGAAAATTGGATTTTCAGGGTGTCACCAATCAGCCCTGACAGGGTGGTCTCCGTACATTTTCATCTTCAGAGGAGAAGGGAAGGAAGGGAAGGGGTGTGTGGGTACCAATAACGGCTGTCAGTGTGGTTGTTGTCTGCACACAGGCTCATCTCTTCATGGGGGAGTAATCAAACCGTACCGTAGCTGATCTCCATCCATAGGGGCAAATAACGCTATTTCTTCCGATCTCATTGTCTTTCATGTTTAGGGGCAAAAGTAGTGCTTTTCTCTCTGCTTATCTCCTCATACGATTTCATCTCGGGAGGGGGGGGGGGGGGGGGATTTTGCCGATCTCCACACAAACATTAATCTTAAGGGACAAATAGCTGTGCTGTTGTGGATCTCCTCATGCAGTGTCATCCTCCGGGGAAGATAGGTCCACTCCTGCTGATTTCCTCATGAACGTTTAGCGCTTGAGGACAAACAGCTTTACTTTTGCCGATCTCCATACAGACTTTACCTTTTCAGAGGTAAATCGCCCGACGTTAGCTTACCACCTTACAGACTTTGCCGATCTCCATACAGACTTTGCCTTTTCAGGGGTAAATAGCCCGACGTTTGCCTACCTCCTTACAGACTTTCATTTTCAGGGGCAAACAGTGGAACGACTGCAGACAGAAACTGAAACATAAGAGAAGAGCAGAACTACGAGGCCACCAAGCGAACGGACCAAATGTTCTGTGATTCGTTTGATCCATGCGTTCGGCTGCCCAGTCATTCAACTTCTTCTGATCTCCTTACAGACTTCTATTTCCTGAGGCAATTTGTCAGCCCTGGTGTTGCTGATTTCTCCCCTCAGACTTTCAATCTTCACCACTCACAGAAGACTGTTTTGCTGGCTCTGGCCTCGACAAAGGCTTTCATCTTAGCCAAGCAGTCTGTGAGGAATGACTGACATCAAAAGTTTTGTTGTTTTTGTTGTTGTTTTTTTTTTTTTTTTTTGTGTTTCTTCGTGCCTCCCATCCACGTGTGACATCGGGGTAACATGAAAGGAAGCATGTAATACAGCTGTCCCTTGGATTGACCTGGATTTTTTCTTCTCTCTCCTTAACATCAACATCATTATCCTCGATATCTATCATTGAAAGAAAATCCGCTTTTTGCAACTTATTCATGCTGCTGCAATGTATAATACAGAAGAAAAAACAACGACAAAAAAAGTGAAGAGTGATGATGCGCATTTTTCTTTTTGTTTTCGGGTCGGTGGAAACTAAGCTATGTCGACGTGTTTCCGGTAATCTTAGACAGGCAAGTAAGCTACATTATCCTCAATAAATATCATTGAAAGGAAATCCGCTTTTTGTAACTTATCATGCTGCTGCAGTGTATAATACAGAAGAAAAACAACGACATAAACTAAGTGAAGAGTGATGATGCACATTTTCCTTTTTGTTTCCGGGTCGGTGGAAACTTTAAGCTATGTTGACGAGTTTCCGGTAATCTTAGAAGGCAAGCAAGCTATAAGCCCACTAAACAATGCTGCTTGCTCCCTTATGGAGATTTGTTATTTTTCCCCTGTAAGATCCAGGCAATAAAAAGGGGGATACGGAAGAGTCTAGAATTTGTTAGGTTGTTTCTTCGTTTATTTTTCTTTTCAAGGCAGACAGCTTCTTAACTTTGAGGATTTTGTTACACCAGTGTGTACGTGTTTATACTTGTGTCACCAAGTTTTTACCGTCACACGATGGCCTTCTCTTCCAACAGGTGGAATGGGATTTAACGTGCCTGCAAGACTTGTATGTACTGGTCCTCAGTTGAAGGATTTATCCACAGGCCTAGGGGGGACTGGAAGCTGCACAGACGTTCACTCTGAAGAAAGACTTCTTCCGCCTGCCTGTCTTGCGAGTGAGAATTGATCTTGGAACAAGAGTCTGACATCTTACCCACTGGACCAAGTGCCCCCCCCCCCCCCTCCCCCCAATCAGGTGGTCTGTTTGTCGGTAAGGCAACCTTGCTTTTTCACCTTTTTTAGAGTGATTATTCCCATGTCTACTAAGAATCACAACAACAAACCAACCCTTTTGTCTAATTACCTAAAACAAAAAATACCCAGTCACTGTAATTCCTATCCCCGACACACAACATCGCAGTCACTTCGCACAATCAACGTCCTAACTGAGATGGTCATTTTCACATCATCGACGTTAGTGGTGTATCAGGTTGTAGCAACATTAAAACCCAGATCGCAACGTGCCCATCTTTATTGCTGATGCAACACAACAACGTGGATATCGATAGAGTCTACAACTATGTATGCTAGAGTAACGGAATAATTATCAGCTGTGCAACGACTAAGCTATTTCGAACAGCTGGTCCATGTAAAATGGTTTCAATCACATGCTACATGTCTTTACTGTGTCATACAGGTGTTACATGTCATGACAATTTCATCAGTAGCTGTTGTCATGACAATGCCATACTTCATATTAGTGTTACATTTGATACCTGTTTCAGCTAGGTGCTACATGTCAACACTGTATCAATACAAGTGTTACATGTGATGACTGTTTCAATCATGTACTGCATGTCACGACAGTGTCATACTGTGTTACACGCAATGAGTATTATAACAGGTGCTACAGGTCATGACTGTCATACAGGTGTTACGTCTATCAACCAGATGTTACATGTCATGACCATCTCATACAGGGTGTTACATGTAAAGACCATTTCAGCCAGTTGATGAGTCCAGTATCGTGCCATACAGGTGTTATATAAAATGGGTATTTCAACCAGGCGCTACATGAATGGCTGCTTCAAACAAATCTTACATGTAATGGCTGTTTAGATAAAGGCGATGTGCAGGGATACGCATTTCAAATCATTCCACGTATACTCTGAATGGTTGGTAATTTCTTCCTCTTACCTAACGCTGTGCACATGTTATATATTTGGTTGATGATACTGTTTGTGATAACGTTCTTTTTTTTTTTTTTTTAACTCTGTCATAAACCTTCGGCGCCAGTAGGCAGCTATATGCGGAATTATACTTCCAGCCTTTTGAGCGGTTTTGCTTTAATTCAAAAACACATTTTACCAGATGAATTATAGTATACCGCATTAATAAAAATATCACAGCAAAACGGGAGACACAGAGAGAGAGACAGACAGACAGACAGACAGACAGACGGGACGGACAAACAGACAGACAAACCGACAGACAGACAGGCAGGCAGGCAGACTGATGGATCAACCAACAGACAGACAGAGAATGTTTAGCTGTGCTGATTCGAATCTGGACTTTTGCAGCTTAAGTTTGCCTTTTTTTTTCGTGTCTGTCTGTAGTTTGTTTAACTGGCTGTCACTTCCTTTCTTTTATATCACAACTGACCGACCATTTATGTTTTGTTTTGTTTTGTTTTTATTTGTTTTTGGTTGTGTGTGTGTGTTGTTGTTGTTGTTTTTGGTGGTGGTGGATAACTAAACCTTAAGAAGACAAATATATGTCCATAAATTACCACCAGGTAGAAAACCGGAAGCTCAAATCACCAAGTCTGATTCTACAAGCCATGTTGAGAGATTTGCCCTGCTTTCACCGAGCAACAAGTAAACTGACAACCATTTTCAGCCTGCCAATCACGCTCTCCCCAGGCAAACACTGGTTTCACCTAGCAAACCGCCAAATGAAGTCCACTGACAGATCGCAGACAGTGAGGTCATGTCTTCATTATCCCTTATTTCAAAACTAATTTTCGTTCCGTGTTGCACGTGCAGCTGACAAGATTATCGTCACGGCCAGGTGCTCTCCACTCGCGCCAGTGTGATTGGCGTACTGCACGGTGGGAAAACTAAGAAAATTATTTTCGAGATAACTGAAACACGACACGTGATTTTACTGCGTCTAACCTTTCGGTGGAGTGCGCGGACAAAACTATAGAGTGATCTCATTAAGTTTCACGTGGAAACAAAACCAGACATCAACATTCGTTGTTAAAAACGCATCACTGAAAAATTCTAGACTGATCCAGACTTGGAACTCAAGTAGGCCAGGATTTGTTCCCGTGCACGAACGACCAGCTGTCAGTTCGGGTTGCTCCTGTTCGTGTTTCGTTTCATTTTTTTTTTTTTTTTTTTTGTCCCATCAGTTTGCTTTGTTACTGGGGCCATTTACACACGCAAGCACGCCGCGGTATCTTCGAGAGTGTTCTGCGAGTAAACATTATCTGCTTTTCTGCGTTTCTGTCTGGCGGCCATTCTTCACACCATCTCGACACCAGCTAAGTCTCGCTTCGTTCTTTGTTTGTACTGTCCTAAATGTTAAATGTGATCTGTTTTTTTTTTTTTTTTTGCAGAAGAAGACCCAAGAAGTCGAAACGCATCGTGTCTTGTCCTGTGCTTTGTTTGTCTATGTCCTTGGCGGTAACTAACCCCCTCTCTTTCTAAATTTTGCTTCGTTCTCCGCCATCAGTCGCTCCATTTGGAAACTGAAATCTGCTGTCAAACTGTATTATTGAGAGGATGGGAATGGTGGACATTGCAGACGCGATTTATGACTGTATCGTAAAAGAACCATTGCAATATTTTTTATGGCTCTCTCCATACTCGCTTGTATTTAGGCTAGAATTAGGACATTATGCTACGAGAAAAAAAAATTGCAGACTTTAAAAAAAAATCATTTGATGTTGAACACGAGAAAAATAGTAACAAATGACTCTTTTGAACTGATTTGCTGCATACATATTTAACCACAAATGTAGAATTAGTAGAAATAGATCGAACTTATAATCATTCTCGAGTAGTCTCAAACAACAACAAAAAAAAGCCATACTGAAAAAGAAAATGACAGTCACAACACTCGATAGCAATTAGGTTCTGTGATTTTTGTCAGAAGAATGGCTGTCCTGTTTTTGACCTCTCGCCAGAATATTATACTACTGTGAGCAGTTCTTGTGTAAAAAAAAACAGTAGGAGGTGTTTGTTTTAAAGTATCCTGAAATAAGGTATATTAATATGCCATAAATAACATGACATTGAGGCGCATCGATACTTTACTGTTAAAGTCATTTGGTTCGTTAGTGAGCTTAGCTAATTAATCACTTCGTCATCAATTATCTACTCATTTAGTTGCTTATTTTCTTACTTACTTACTCACTTGCTTACTTACTTATTAACTTTACTGAATTATCTACTCATTTTATTGCTTATTTTTCTTACTTACTTACTCACTTGCTTATTATTTATTTATTTTACTGAATTACTTCGTAGTTAGTGATCAAATTGTTTATATTATAGTGAGAAAACTTTAGTAATCTAAATTATCAAGCGTGTTCTGTCTGTGTGTCTGTGTGTCTGTCTGTGAAGTCTGTCTTTGTGGTTGGTCATACACATCCACAGCTGTCGTCTGCCAAATCTGGCGTGGAGCCTCCTCAGCTCACTGGGCAGATAAAGAGTGAATCACTCTTGAGCTAAAAAACGACACCGATTTGCCAGAACAGCTCTGCTGGTGGAGCGCCTGACTCGAAATCTTTGTGATCCTGGAGTAGCGGGTTCGAATCTCTGCCGAGCCGCTACGGTACGGGGGTGGGGGTGGGGGGGTTCCCTCGGAGTTCCCTCGGATTATTATTGGTTCTGACATCATTTCCCCAAATAGTCCTTCGAATGAGACTATAAACCGAGGTTCCGTGTGTGAACGCACGCACAACATCTTGCACACACGTAAAATCCCATCACCAGCTTTCGGAAGAGAAGGCCAGTTTGGCCGTTGGTATGGATGACACGTTACACATAGCATGCACCCTGCATGAGAAAGTTGAAAGAATGAAGGAAGTAAGGAAAGTGAGTGAACGATATTGAGTGGATGACACGGGAAATGACTAAACGAAGCGCCGGCTGGCAGCTCTTCTGTCGGCACTACCCAGGTAGGCAGTCTGTTGCCTACACGAGAGTGTGGATTGTCAGCGCCTAAAACCTTTGGCAAGTCGCTCTATAAATGCTATGTGAATCTGCTTCCTCTTCTTCTTCTTCTTCTTCTTCTTCCTATTATTACTATTATTATAATTAGTGTTTATTATTATTGTTATTATTGTTGTTGTTGGTATCATTATTATCATTATTAAAACCATAAGCGAAGCGAAGCGATGTCCGAATTCGAAGCGAGTGAAGCCTGCCTCATCATGGACCTTCGTACAAACGAGGAACACTACGCTTGCTGGGAAACCGTTAAACTGATGATATAAAGGCTTCTGGTTGTAGTCATAGGTGTAGACGTTCTCGCTGTGAATCCATGAGGGTGCTTCAGGGGCACTGCTGCTAATTTCCATCACTTTCAAGATAGACGTAGAGATAGTTATGAATTACCTGTGTGTTGCTTGTGTGGAAGCTACTTGTTTTGTTTGTTTCATTCCCACACGGACGTGCAAAGCAGCTGTGTGTGTTAGATATGCGTGTGAGTCCAGGACCCGTGGTGATGTACAGTGCACAGTATATAGAATGGTTCTATGGAACGGGACCTTTCACCAGAAGAGGGCTAAGAGCACTGAGATCAGTAAGTTTCCTGAGAGAGGAACCCGGCCGGATGCTCGTCCTGTTTTCTGGGCAAGATGAGATCAGAGTTTTAAAAAAAAAAAAAAAAAAAGAAAAGATTGGGCCTATGCTCTCAGTTATTAAACACGGCAAAATACAAAATAATGAACACACACATGCACGCACGCACGCACCCACGAAGATCCACTTGTTTGCCCTTAAGAAATTTTTGTCTGTTGATATGCGAACACCAAATGATCTTGTGTAAAAGAAAGCGTATTTAATGCTGCTACATTTAGACCAGAAAGGCAAAAGGAACTGGGTAACAAATGTAAGATTATATCTGTTCAGAATGGTTTTGGGTATGTATGGTTAAACCAAGGTGTTGGAGATGCAAATGAATTTTTTAGTTTGTTTAAGCAGCGGCTTATCGATTGTAGATGGCAAAACTGGCAAGACCATGTGGAAAATAGTGAGCGGTATTCAATGTATAGAAGATTTTGCGATTACATGCACTGTATTCCAAAATATTTACAATTAGATATGGAGAGACACTTAAAACATATAATGTCATTGTTTCGTTTTTTTGGTGCATCAGACCTTGCTGTTCATTACTATAGATACAGGAATCCTACACCTAATGATCTATTGTGTCCATTTTTTGTAAGGATACTGAAGAAAACGAAGTTCATTTTGTCTTATGCTGTCCATTATACGATAAATTAAGAAAAGAATTGATCGCTCCAAAATATTACAGAATAGCAAATGCTTTTCATCTAAATCTATTGTTATCCTCCGTTAATGCAAAAAAACTGTGAAAAACCTCTGCATTTACCTGTACAAAGCTTTTAAAGCAAGAGAGTTTGCAATTTCCTAAATGTCTGTTCTTGAAGTTTCTTGGGTCGACAGTGCAGGGAATGGAGAGGGGGGAGGGGGGGGGGGGAGTGAAGGGAGTTGTGATGGTTCCCACAAACGTCATTGGGTGTTTTCCGGTCATCGGCCTCAACACCAGTTATTTACCTATATTTGGCTCACGGGTTCAAAAAAAAAAAAAAAAAAAAAAAAAAGCGCTGATGAACGACACGTTAAAAGAACGCCTGTTGTTTAGGATGGAAAATACCCCTGGCGATTGTGTGTGTGAGTGTGTGTGTGTGTGTGTGTGTGTGTGTGTGTGTGTGTGTGTGTGTGGCGCGCGCGCGCGCGTGTGTGTGTGTGTGTGTGTGTGTGTGTGTGTGTGTGTGTGTATGATTCCTTCCGAAAATCATATTCGTGCAAATTAATCTTAAATAAATGTCAGTGAACCGCCCAGAGAAACGTGGACAAACGAGTCACAAGACAAAACACAACGTGTTTCGACCTGTTAGGTCTTCTTCAAGTGAAACCAAAACGAACAAAATAACGAAAATGCACTGAAGCGATCAAAGCTAAGTGCATTTTCGTTATTTTATTCGTTTTTGTTGCACCTGAAGAAAGACCTAACAGGTCGAAACGCGTTGTTTTTGTCTTGTGACTCGTTTGTCCGCGTTTCTCTGGGCGGTTCGCTGACAGTTATTTAAGATTTGTTTAGATTTCCGCCTGCAGTCGTCTCACTTTGCAACTCGTCCAAATTAGTTTAAACGAATGCAAAATGCAAAGTATTTTTAAACCTTATTTTCCCTTTATTATCATAGTTTTCATTCCATTCTTTTAAATAACTCGGAACGTGTGTTGATCATTTACATCGCCGGAATAAGTCGTTTCCTAGAATGACCACGTCAGTCAAACTTGTTGAAGAAGCATTTAGCGAAAAGATTTACGTCCTCTCTCTCTCTCTCTCTCTCTCTCTCTCTCTCTCTCTCCTCTCTCTCTCTCTCCTCTCTCTCTCTCTCCTCTCTCTGTGTGTGTGTGTGTGTGTGTGTCCCCATGTGTGTGTGTTGTCTTGTGGTTGGAAAGTATTTTTCGTTTTGTGTTTTTTGTTTGTGTGTGTTGTTTGTTTTTTTTTTAGTATCTCTCCGATAGGGAGGAGCGGTTTCAGATTAGGTCACAAGAAGCCGCCATCGATGTGTGACTACAGTGTCGATGACTCCCACGCTGTGGCTAGACAGTCAGCGCAGGTGTGGGGCAATCGCAAACCTCGTCCATCGGGGGGTGTCCACGCCAGGATCGTCAAAGATGTCAACAGGCTGACGGACGCCATTTCATTCTTGGTTTTTTTTTTTTTTTCACAGAGCAGAGGGCATGGGTGCTGCCATCCCGTGAGCTTTGAGTTCATTCGTCCTCAGGCAGCGGAGTAGGCTGCTTTCCTGAATCCCTCATGGAGGCTGGAGCGGCAGACAGAACCACATTCCTCTTGACATGACTCTGACTATGACTCTGTGTGTGTGTGTGCGTGTGTGTTGTGTGTGTGTGTGTGTGTGTGTGTGTGGTGTGTGTGTGTGTGTGTGTGTGTGTGTGTGTGTGCGTGCGTGTGTGTGTGTGTTTGTGTGTGTGTGTGTGTGTGTGTAAAAGCATGTGTGTGTGTGTTTTAGGTGTTTGGGCATTGGTGCGGATGATTTTGTGTTTTTATGCATTGGTTTTATAATCTATGTAATGTTCTGTGTCTTAGGGATTTAATGTTTATTTCATGTGTGTATGCGTGTGTGTGTGTGTGTGTGTGTGTGTGTGTGTGTGTGTGTGTGTGTGCGTGCACGCGCGCGTGTGTGTGTGTGTGCATGTGTATGTGTGGGGGATGAGGTGGGGGTGTTGAGTGTTGCTGCATGTACAAATGTGTATAATAACACAGGCTTTTACGTAACGATTTATAATGTCCTTTTTGTAAGGTCTTATGTACTTTGTGAAATGATGTGGAACAGAAGAAACTTTCCGATGAACAGTAAAAGTTGATTGAATTGAATGGAATTGAACTGACATTTAGACTTATGCATTTTCCGACTGTGAAAAGCTAGGAGACAAGGGTTGCGAGTGCAAAAGACTGAGCCTGCTCCTCCTTTGGAAGCTTCGTTTCGTTACCTATCATAACTCCCCTGCTCTCTCTCTCTCTCTCCTCTCTCTCTCTCTCTCTCCCTCTCCGCCTCCATCTCTCTCTCCATCTCTCTCTCTCTCTCTCTCTCCTCGTCTCTCCTCTCTCTCTCTCTCACCCCCCATTCCCTGCTGTGTCGACCTTCCAGTCCCCAAGAAACTTAAGGCACAGAAAGGAGCCAGTTTCGTCCGTCTGTCCTTGCGCATCGTACACACCACACCACCCCAAACACCACATAACATCACACCCACACACACACCACACACATACACCCACACAGACTTCATTTTGTTACGTAGCCGGCCCCCTGCCTGATATGGTTTATGGCTGTTTTGAATATTTGATGAATAGTTCACCCCAACAGACAGTGACCCTAGGGTAGTACATAGCCAATTGGCGCTATGGGTCAAATGATTTGTTTCTTTATACCTAAAACATAGCATCTTTCAATAC
>JADBJO010000341.1:751760-764260 GCA_016801955.1 Conus betulinus | reverse complement strand
CCAGTAACTGGCATTAATGATGTGCACAAACATAATACAAGGTCATAACACGCGTTACGTAAAGTATTACCTCAACACCATCGAATCATGGCATTCGAAGAAAGTAAATTATACAGACACATTTTAAATTTCCGATCGTTTTATCGAGATTTCAAGGTCGCGGACGACGTTGAATAGAAAACAAAGAGAGCTAGTATACGGTACTTATCATTCACACACACACACACACACACACACACACACACACACACACACACACACACACACACACACATACATACAGAATGCACACTTTTTACCTGAGAGTTTGTTCAGTGCCAGTGACCTGCAGGGTACGTCGTTTAGGCCTTTTGCGCATACTCACACCTGCGCTTGCCCCTGACTCAGTTCTCCAGATAAATCTTCGGTCTGGTCTGTCAGCCTTGGAGTTGTCCAGTAGAGTTCGTACGTTCCACGTGCCGAGATAAGCGCAAAGTTGGGGGGGGGGGGGGGGGGGGGGGGGGGGGGGGGGGCAGAAGAAACGTTTCAAGGACTGCCTCAAAGTGTCCCTCAAAGTCCTGAACATCAACCTCAACAGTGTCCCTCAAAGGCCTGGACATCAACCTCAACACCTGGGAGTCGCTTGCCCTGGACCGCCCAGCTGGCGAAGCAGCATCACAAAGGGTGCATGTACATCAGAGAAGAGACGCACAGCAGAAGCTGAGAGAAAGCGAGCCGCGCGCAAGGCCAGAGCTACCTCCACCTCCACTGTAGCACCCACCCACATGTGTCCCACATGTGGGCGTTCCCTCCGGGCCCAGATCGGCCTCACCAGCCACCTGCGGACCCACACTCAGCGATCTTCCAACTGAGATTGAAGTCATGGTCGTCTTCGAAATCGAAGAACGAACAACATTTCGCCTCAGACAGAAACCGTCAGTGAGCATCAGTTTCGATTTTGACAAACCGTATATACGACGAGAAATGTTGTCTGGTTTGCGCAATTTATAACAAACAAGCAGTGTAACTCTTGATCTCATGTTGAAATAACATACATGTCCGTGTCTCCAAACGACAGCGAATCCCCGGTCAGAAGTGACAACGCGGAACATAAAGAACAAAGAAAGAGACACACCCCCGACATCCCCACAGAATAAACAAGGAGACAGCCCCCTACACTGTTCGTTTTGTGTGTGTTCTGTGTTGTCATGTCTGTTCGGCGATTCGGTGTCGTGTCGTCGTAAGCAGCGACCGTTTGGAGATACGGGCGTGTATTCGTTTCATGACGGGAGCAAGAGTTACCGTACTTGCTTGTTCTTTGTTGTTTACCGTTCACTGCTTCATTGAAGATTTCCTTTGTTATTTCCTTTGTACAATTATATCTGTATGAAGTGCACTGATGGCGTATGGTGTCTTGTTGTGTTTGTTTATCTTAGCAGGGGGGTTTTAAACTAATATCGCCCGGCTATAAGGTCTGTGCACAATACTGATTAGATCTTTAATCAGGGTGAATTCTTTTTTGAAAAAAAAATAATAAAGAGGGACAGTTCTCTTTTCAAAGAAAAAAGAGGCGCATCCCGCTAAGTGAGAGGAAAATGAGTTTCATGTTTATTCACAGGCAGTTTCACGTTAAAAATCCAAGTATGGATTTATGTGATCAGACAGAAAGGGGGGGGTTCCCAGTGCTATATTGTCTTGGGCAATACATGCTCACGACGTGTTCAATAACAGCTTTGAATTTATGACAGCTACAGTGTTTGAAGAGTTAGGTTGAAATGACGTGTATGATTTAAAATGAATTGCTTGAACATTGTTCTTTTCTCTATCATTGTTTGTCATCCTTCTTTTGTCAAACTCTTGCTTTTGTGTGTGTGTGTGTGTGTGTGTGTGTGTGTGTGTGTGTGTGTGTGTGTGTGTGTGTGTGTGTGTGTGTGCACAGACTGAAGAATAATTTGAAGCGACAGCAGGAAAGCGAATAGTCAAAAGCTAGTCTGTTCAAAATGCCCATCTAATTCCTGATCTTTGCCTTAAGTCTGTGGTGCTGTAGAACAGATCAAACAGCCTTGACAAAAGCGGGCGGGGGACTATATTTCAATCTTTAATGATAGATCATACATTAACAGTCAATGATGGACTTTATGGCAATAACCTATGATGGACTATACGGCAATAGTCAATGGACTATACGGCAGTAGTCAATGATGGACTATTTAGCAATAGTCAGTGATGGACTATGGCGATAGTCAATGCTGGACAATATGGCGATAGTCAACGACTGTTTGACAATAGTCAGTGATGGACTATATGACACAACAGTCAATAATGAAAGAGAGACAGAGTTTATATATCGACATACATTCATGCATAAATGCATGCATGCATACAAACATGCATACATACATATATGCATACATGCATATAGGTATGTTTACAGATATATGTCATTCTATATATGTACTCATACCTATATACTTTTTTTTCTCCTAAACTCCGTAATGAAATATTTTGGCACCACACTTACATCTGTCTATCTATCTATATCTATCTATCTATATCTATATCTATATCTTATCTATCTATCTATCTAACTACCTATATTTTTTTTGTCTATATGTGTGTATATCTCTACCTATCTGTCTATATCTATATCTATAGATAGATTGATAGATAGATTTTGTCTGACGGCTGTGATGTTTTCATTGCATTGTCTTCTTTCAGGCTGTGAGGAGGGGGAGTTGTCCCACGTCCAGTGCCAGTGGTGCCCGCCTTTTCAGAAACCTGTGGCGGGGGGTTCCCAGTGCGAATGCATGGAGGGTTATGAGTTCGTTCCTCACGCCGTGCCCGTGTGTCAGCGTGAGTCTCTCTCTCTCTCTCTCTCTCTCTCTCTCTCTCTCTCTCTCTCTCTCTCTCTCTCTCTCTGTGTCTTTGTCTTTAACAAACAAAACGTCAGCAGTTTCAAAGACTGAAATGAGCGCCGTGTGCGTGCGTGCGTGCGTGTGCGTGCATGCGTGTGCGTGCGTGCTCGCGTGCGTCGCACAGACTGAAGAATAATTTGAAGCGACAGCAGAAAAGCGAATAGTCAAAAGCTAGTCAGTTCAAATTGCCCATCTAATTCCTGATATTTGCCTGAAGTCTGTGGTGCTGTAGGACACATCAAGCAGCCTTGACAAAAGCGGGCGGGGGAACTATATTTCAATCCTTAATGATAGATCATGTGTTAATAGTCAATGATGGACTTTATGGCAATAACCCATGATGGACTATACGGCAATAGTCAATGATGGACTATGCGGCAATAGTCAATAATGGACTACATGGCAGTCGTCAGTGATGGACCTATGGCAGTAGTCAAATGATGGACTATATGGCGATGGTCAATGATGGACTATTTAGCAATAGTCAGTGATGGACTACATGCCTATAATCAACGATGGGCTGTATGGAAACAGTCCCTGACGGATTATATGGCAATAGTCAGTTATGGACTCTAAGCAATAATGAAGGACTACATGGCTACAGTCAGTGATGGATTATAAGGTAGCTGTCAATGATGGACTGTACGGCAATAGTCAACGATGGATTATACGGCAATAGACAATGATGGACTACATGGAAAGTCTGTGACGGACTGTACGACAGTACATACAGACGGACCATATTGGAATGGTTAACGACGGACAATGACTTGCTGCAACGTGGATTACGGACAACCAAACGCACAGTTGTAATCTTTGTTTTAAGAAACATTACTTTCCAGGACGACTCTGGAAAAAAAAAATACCCGAATCATTTTTTTTTTTTTTTTTTTGCAATTGTTGTGTCAGACGACCTTTGTAATTGCAGGTCAATTTTTCTGTTACTAGTCGTTTTGAAGACGTATACAGATGCACTTGCTTCTGTTTTGAAACACATACGTCCTGATCCATCTAAATTTCAGTGTGATTTCATTCCGTCTAACTTCCCATACAAATAAGCATCTATTGCACTGAGCATTAGTGAATAAGGTTGACAAATGCCTTTTGGATATCAAAGATAACAGAAATAATAGTTATCTTTTCAATTTTGTAAAAGTAGTTACGTTTAGTTGATTATCATCGTTTACTTCGTGAAGACATCATTTGTCATTTTTTTGTTATACACATGCAAAGTTTATCCTATATTTGATTAATCTCTGTCTGTCTGTCTGTCTGTCTGTCTGTCTGCCTGCCTGTCTGTCTGTCTGTCTGTCTGTCTCTCTCTCTCTCTCTCTCTCTGTCTCTCTCTCTCTCTCTCTCTCTCTCTCTCTCTCTCTCTCTCTCAAGCAAACAAGCAAGCAAGCAAGCACGCACTCATGCACATTAACTCGGTGATAATGCCTTTATGTTTGGTTGATAGATAACCAGATAGACAGTTGGATAGATAGAAAGCTAACTAGCAAGAGGGAGAGAGAGAGGGCAGGCAGATAGGCCGGTAATTAGATGGACAGACAGACAGACAAACAGACTGACCGACTGAGCGATTGATTGATTGATTATGTTATCTCCCTACAGTTACATGACCCTGGCCCGATAGAGAGAGAAAGGGAGGGGGGGGGGGGGGGGGGGTGTAACTGAAATCCTGTCTGCTGCATGCATCACGCCACGGTAACGGCGCTGATGGTTCATAGATTTGTGTAAAAAAAAAAAAAAAACTGAAAATACAACACCACAATCGCTACCCGCTCGTAAAACATGATTCTAAACTGCAGATTTTGTCCTCATAGAAACTTCATGTGGAGGGGGTCTGAAAAAACACTAGCATGCAATCAGCCGCCGTGTCCCAGCGGTTAGCGTCGCTGTTGTGGACTCGGGGGACGTGGATTCGATTCCCATCACAACCATTTATTTGTGGGATTTGTTTTTGGTCCGATCGTTCTCTACCCAGAGCAGGGCTTGCTATGGGCTTGCCAGGGAAGACTGGAACTGCACAGCTGACCAATCTATACTTATTGGATGTGTTTCTGAGAGTGTTGCTCACATTTCCTGGCCAACACAGCAGGTGACCGTATCTCTCAGGCCTGGTTTTATGCTGGAAAATGACTATGGAATTAAGCGTCGAGTACAGCCCTGTTTTCTGTAAATGGAATGGAACTCCACAGCATCATCCTCATCACCTTCATCTTCATGATCAGCATTTTTGATAGGATAAGTCTTACATGCTGTGACCTTCGTGCCCTGCCCTCGTAATGACCTCACTGTCCCTTCATGAACTGGTGTCGGGAATGTCAGCATCGCCAATTTCGTGGTTGACCATAACCAGGTGTCACCTTTAGATAAGGACTCCCACCGATGCTGGTTCCGTGACTGAGCACTTATTGTCGTCAGTATGGCTTCCTGACTAACTAATTATTGTGGTCAGCATGGTTCCGTGACTGGGCATTTATTGTCGTCAGTAGGGGGCTTAGTAGGTTGTGTTCTGCCTATGCTAAATCAGAACAGGCGCCACTGAACACCACCAAAGTTACTTGGTAGTGCAGTGTCTCCTCCGGTGGGTCGCATCATGGTGCATTGATGTGGACAGTTCCCTGTGGATTGACGGTTTTCTGGCGCTGCGACAGAAAAAGCCACGGTGTAGTAATGGAGGGAGGAACAGAAGGAGATGAGTGGCTGAGGTGGCTAGAAAGATGAGACAAAGCCTAAACACGCACACGCGCGCACACACACACACACACACACACACACACACACGCACGCACGCACGCACGCACGCACGCACGCACACACACACACACACACACACACACACACACACACACACACACACACACATCACCATTTCTGTAACAACAAAAAATTCCAAATCAACACCATTATAACTCAA
Source organism: Conus betulinus (assembly GCA_016801955.1). NCBI lineage: Eukaryota > Metazoa > Mollusca > Gastropoda > Neogastropoda > Conidae > Conus > Conus betulinus. Next base: position 758,443 of record JADBJO010000341.1, on the reverse strand, counting down.
CAGAGAAATGATTAAAACGTTTCATACAATTAAAACATTAGATCAATGAAAAAGACAAAAAAACCACTAAAATGGTGGAGGGAGGGTGTGGAAAGAGAGTGTCTTCAGGGTGCAGCCGGGGCTGCTGTCACTCACCCCACGTCCCCCCCCCCCCCCCCCCCCCACCCCCCATCGACTTTTTCATAATGAGCTCAAACTTCATCTGGACTGCGTCATAACGTGACGTAACTAGGACCCCAAACGACCCAACACCATTTATCAGCAGTTTGAGTTTCAGTTTTATCAAGGTGTCACTGCGTGGCAAACTACTCCATATCAGCTGCACCACATTTGCTAAGTTTCGAGACCACACTGAGCGGAATTTAGAGCTGATGGATATATGAATTAACAATGAAGATGAAAGGAGTTAAGACGAGGGGGTCTCATGGATACGAGTTAGCAGATGTCTAAGAATGTAGGTTTTTGGATTCTGGATTCAACATTAGAAAAGTAAAGACTCAGAATCAAAAAAACTTACATAAACCAAGATCTTATCTACAGAGCCCTTTCTCGTAAAAAAAAAAGTTAAAGAAGCCATCGAAATCAAGACCAGACGCCCCAGCCTGAACAGAGATCAAGGCTTTGAACTTCCCCCCATCTACGAATCAGATCCTGACAACCGTTCACCCACACAACAGTCGTCCCACCAGGCCTCGCTGCCACAACAGCAACAGTGAGCTGATGAAGACAGGGCGACCCTGTTTCTACAAGTTTCATTGGTCGACCTTAAAAAAGCCGACCAATGGTGTTGTGAATCTACCCTCTGTTGCCCACACAGTTTACCAGTTGTTACAACATTTCTTTGTTCATCAGACACGCAGTCACATACGGAAGGTGAAGTCATCCTTCGCTTTCACAAACCTCTCCAAATCAGCCAAACTATGACCTGCCATTCGTGTCATAGGCACAGAAAGTGAGCATCTGACATACCAGATGTTAGTCAAAATACCGTGAACACGCTCATCCATTTACACAAAATAATAATGGCGACTAACACAAGTTGAGTACTTGAACTCAATCTCTGTGTTCAGTGAATATCACTTCAATACTTAATTTCACTTTTTGCAGCATCAGGGAAGGTAGGAAGAAAGGCGGGGGTGAAAAACAGGGGGGAGGGGGGGGAGAAGAAAGGGGGAGTCGAGAGCAGGAAGTGGGGGAGAGAAAAGGGAGGTGTATAGAAGTGTTGGTAGAGGGTGGAAGGGAGGGGAGAAGGGTGGTAGAAAGAAGAAAGGGGGGGGGGGGGGGGGGGGGGGGGGGAGCATACACGGGAAAATGTTGTAGGGGAAGACAGAGGTGAATAAAATCTGTATTTAGAACAGCAACCGCCCACATTCGTGAATATTTTTAGATGAATGGCGTTAGTACTAAAGGCAAATAACAGCTAGGACAAAGGAGGCAATACCTGGAACTTTCCAACGAGAACCATTAAGACAAATTAGAACCAAAATAAGCATAAGGGGTGTAAATGAAGAATCGCGGGGGGGGGGGGGGGGGGGGGGGGGGGGGGGGGGGGGGGGGGGAGAAGGGGTAAAGAAAGTAAAAGAAAAAGGAGTGGATAAAATAAAAAACAAGAAAATCGGACAGGAGTAACGGGCGAAAATACAGATAGAGGAAGGTGAGAGAGAGAGAGAGAGAGAGAGAGAGAGAGAGAGAGAGAGACGACGAGATGGCCACGAGAAAGGAAAAATAAAGATTATCCATACGCTCATATCAGTCTGCCTTTGATTCACTTAAGAACCGCAATCAAAAGTGATATTGGACACATGGCTGCGGCCCAGAGTAATCTAGGGTTAATCTGAATCAGTGGAATAGATGTAACCCAACCAGTATCGTGAGCAAACGAGACGGCGAGGAGAAAGGTCAGGGGGGGGGGGGGGGAGACATGAGGTCATGTGGAGGAACGCGGGTGGGGGGGGAGGGTGGTGGGGAAGAGGAGGGAGCAAGGGGGGGGAGGAGGAAAAAAAGGAAGGGTGGGTAACAAATTGTGGGAAAAGGTCATGAATTGGGGGGTAAGTGTGTGTGTGGGGGGGGGAGAGAGAGAGACTGATAGACTGAAATACCGGCTTCAGCTGGCTCCATACCATAATAACTGTGCCGCTGATTCATATATCTGTATAATGAAAAACGGAAAATAAAAAACACCGCAGTCGCCATCCACTCGTAAAATATGGATTTTATACTACAAATTTGGCCCTCGTAGAAACTTCGCCTGGGGATCTAACTTACACTAGCAGGCAATTACCCGCCGTGGCGCAATGGTTAGTGCCGCGCCGTTCTGGGCTTGCAAGGGTTCAGTTCCCACCCAAACCATCCATTTGAAGATAGGCTGAACTGGGAACTACAAGTCGGCACACTCACTTACTGCATGCGCGTCTCTGAGAGTGTTGCTCGTATTTCCTTACTAACACGACAGGTATCTGTAATTCTCGGGCCTGTGTCACGCTGGCTTGTATTAGAAAATTGTTTGGCGAACAACAACAAGGAAAAACGCTCTCACGGAGGCCAGAAGAAACGTTTCAAAGACAACGTCAAATCTTCCCTGAAGGCCTTCAACATCAGCCACACAACATGGGAGCAGACTGCCCAGGACAGAGACGGGTGTCGATCAGTTGTCCGCAAAGGTGCAGAAACCTGTGAAAGCAACAGAACTGCTGCAGCTGAGCAGCGCAGGATGATCAGGAAGACCAGCGCCAACAGATCTCCAACTGCCGCCACCATCCCCTGTCCGTACTGTGACAGGTCTTTCCGGGCGCAGATCGGCCTGACCAGCCATCTACGCACTCGCCCCCCGATCCCAGGGTGACTAGATGGTCTTCGTCGTCTCGACGGACAAAACAACATTAGAAAATAATATTGAATGCGCAGACCTGTTGTTTATTCACTAATGGGAATAGGACTCGACAGCACCATCTTCATCATCCTTATTCCCATGATCATCTTAACTGCTGTGGCCCTTCATGCCCTGACCTCTAATGACCCTTCGTTTTTCTCACCACATTTTGTTCCTTGGTGAACTCGTGTTGAGATTGTCGGCATTTCTAAGTTCGTGGGGAACTGTCATTGGAAGAACCTGTGGCGCCCCCTGGAAGAGGATGCTCACTCACACTGGCCCTGTGACTTAGCAGTGATTTTTGTGTCATTAGGGGGTCTTAACAGGCGGTGTCCTGCCATTGCCGGATAAGAACAGGCGCCACTGAACACCGCTGAAGTGACTTAGCGGCAGTGCAGTGTCTCCTCTGGTGGGTTGGCCCATGGTGACTTGATAATGACAGTGCTCTGTGGATTGCCCAGTCTGGAGCGGCGACGTGACAAGCCATGCTATGGCGTGGACGGGGGACGAGAATGAAGTGGAGTGGGAGTGTTGCCTCTGAAGCGGTAATGGAAGATGAGATGGAACACACACACTCGCGCGCGCACACACACATACAAACGGACGCGCGCGCACACACACACACACACACACACACACACACACACACACACACACACACACACACACACACACACACATATATATACACACGTACGCGCGCACGCGCGCGCGCACAGACACAGACACACATACACGCACACACACACACACACACACACACACACACACACACACACACACACACACACACACACACACACACACATGCACGCACACACACGCACACACACACACGACATTACCATTTCTGAAAAAAAAAAAATCAAATTAGTTATTAGCTGAACAGAGAAAATAATTAAAACATTTGAATGAATTAAAGTAATCAAAACGTTAAATAGATTTAAAGATAAAAACCATGAAATGTGTGGGGGATGGAGACGCTCACTCAACGTCCCCTAACGACTCTCTCGTAATGACCTCAGACTTCAAAACATGTGAGAGAGAGAGAGAGACAGAGACACACAGAGACGGAGAGACAGACTGACAGAGAGAAACAGAGAGACAGACAGACTGAAAAATGGGGAGAGACAGAGAGAAATACAGATAGAGAGAGAGACACACACAGACTCAAAGATAGACAAACGGACAGACAGACAGACAGAAAAAGGGGACACAGACAGGCAGAGAGAGAGAGAGAGAGTGACAGACAGACGGACGGACGGACGGAGAGACAGAGGGAGCGATGGCAGAGAGAGAGAGAGGAGGGGGGAGTGAGGGAGGGGAGAGAGAGAGATTTGGGGGTTACATGATGCATAGCGTTACACTTTAAATGTTGTAGTTCAGTAGGCAAAAGTTTGGATATTGATCGTGTGTCGTGCCTTCCACCTAAACCATGGCCTTGCCCCGTTTTTCACTCCCCCTCTCCTTTTCAGTCTCTCCCTCCTGCGTCCGTTCCCTCTCGCTCTCTCTCTCTCCCTCATTCCCTTTTCCTCCCCAGCTTCTTTTGCGTCTCTCTCTCTCTCTCTCTCTCTCTCTCTCTCTCTCTCTCATGTGTTATCCGAACCCGAACGTATCTCGCAAAAAAACAACATAAAAAAAGTGTAATTCAATTCGGAAAGCAATCAAGAGAGAGACTCTCGGCTAAAACGTCCGCACCTGTTCTCCAGAAATGACATCATCAACCGAAAAGCTTAACGTTTTGTTTCTACAGCAGCAGCAAAAAAAAAAAAAAAAAAAAAAAATCCTGTGAAGGGTGGGCATTTCGAAATCTCGTCATTTATCTCAGTGTCATCAAGGAGGCGTCACTGCGTGCGGACTAGTCCATGCACGCGAATGCACGCGAAGTTTTTGAGACCTTACTACACATGATTTTAAGCTGATGGATAAATGACTTAACAACTAAGATGAGAGAATTTGAAGAAGAGGGTCTCGTGGCTACGATTTAGCAGGTGTCTGACCTACGCATTAGCCCAGTTTATCTCGATTGGGAGAGTTCTGGTGTTCCAAAAAATGTACCATCCTGACTTCAGTTTCAAGGTTTTAGTACGCACGAATTCGATCAGGAATTATGTCCATCTAAGCCACCAAAGTCTGGAGGGTCCCATGGTCTTGCCAGTTCAAAAAAAAAAAAAATTTACTTTTCATGCTCTCATTATTTTCCAGAATCTTCCTTTTGCGGTCTGCTTCTCTGTCGAAACTTGCTGTTACCCGCAAGCTCTGAAAGATGCCAATGGGTTGCCTGTATTTAAATCTGATTTTTCGAATGACCCGTCACATTCCTAATATATCAGTCCTGGCTTCTTCATCTTACTTAACCCATAGTGAAAGCATCCCTGCCACACTATGTTCACCAGTCTAGGAAAGGAATGAGGTTTAAACGAGTCGGCCATATCACCTGTTAACTCCATTAATGCCATCAGTCTATCAGTAACGTTATCCAGAGGGTTTTGGTCATACTTCTGTCAATGGCTTCATCCAGAGTTTTTTTTTTTTTCATAGATCTATCAGCGAAGTTTGTCCGGATGGGTTTTTCCTTGATACATCAATAACATAATGCTGATGGCGTTTTATATACCTTTATCAATGACGTTTTCCAGGTGGGTTTTTCTTGATGCATCAATCAATAGCATAATGCCTCTATCAATGACTTTCTCCACGTGGGTTTTTCTTCATACCTCTATCAATGACGTTATCCAGATGGGTTTTTCTTCATACCTCTATCAATGACGTAATCCAGATGGGTTTTTCTTCTTGTGTTTATCAATAGCATTATCCAGGTAGCTTTTTACATACACCTCTCTCAATGACGTTATCCAGATGGGTTTTTCTTCTTGGGTTTATCAATAGCATATCCAGAGAGCTTTTAACATACGTCTCTCAATGACGTTAACTAGATGGATTTTTTTTCATACATCTATCAATAACATTATTCAGAGGGGAGGGGGGGGGGGGGGGGGGGGGGTCCTGTCTCTATCAATGACGTTATCCCGATGAGGTTTTCTTCATACCTCTGTCTATGACGTTATGTAGATGGGTTTTTGTTCGAACCTATGAATGATGCTTTCCAGGTATATTTTTCTTTCTTTCTTCGTCGTTGATATCTTCACCTTTTTACTAACATTGTAGGATGTCCTTCATGTCTGTTTGACTGACCATTTTCAGATCTTCAATAGCTTTGAGTACTACATCCGCCTAACAGGAGCAAACGAATCACAAAACAAAACACGGCGCGTTTCGACCTCTCAGGTCTTTTCAGGCAAGATAAAAAAAAGCACACAGGACAACAAAAATGAAGAACGAGCTGTCACTTATCTCGTCATTTCTTCTTCTTCCTCTTCTTCTATTCTCCTTCTTCTTCTTCTTCTCTTCTTCTTCTTCTTCTTCTTCTTCTTCTTCTTACGTACGCGGGCTGATATTCCTGCGGACACCCCCTGTATAGAAAGCAAGGATTAATCCCATCTGCCCAACAAAGGGAGTGGGCTTTTGTGTGTGTGTGACCGTTTCTTTTTACCCGCCATTAAAGCAGTCATACTCCAACTTCGGGGACTTACCTCGTCCCATTCGGAGCAAGATGAGCTTCGGATGAGGTTTTCAACCGGTTAAGATCTAGTTGCAAAGTGAGACGGCTGCAGGCGGAAATTTGAACAAATCTTAAAATAAATGTTAGCGAACCGCCCGAGAGAAACGTGGACAAACGAGTCACCAAGACAAAACGCGACGCGTTTCGACCTCCTAGGTCTTCTCCAGGCAAGACACAAACAAAGAGGACAAT
>JADBJO010000341.1:747500-748822 GCA_016801955.1 Conus betulinus | reverse complement strand
ATTTCAATGACTTTGTTATCAAATTTAACACGTGTTTATTATTCTTACGTCCATTGAATATCACAACTTTAGTTTTCTGTACATTAACAGTTAGTTTCCATCCAGTACAATACTCTTTAAACGCTTAAGTCTGCATCAGGAAGATCTAAATCAATGTTTAACGAAGTACAATTGTGATCAGAAAAATATTGTTCGAGGTCATTCAAAAACAAAGAAAAAAGAACGGGAGACAAATTTTCTCCTTGCCGCACACCTCTATAACTACTAAAATAATCAGATTTGTTACCGCTTATGAAAACACACGATTTGATTTGATGATACATGTTTTATAATCACCTGGAGAATCTTACCATTCACTCCTTGCTTTACACAAGTTTTTGCCATAGTCCTAATCTCCACACAGAATCAAAAGCCTTCCTAAAGTCAACAAAAGCACAAAACAATTGCTTTTTTTTAGCAGCGCAAATATCTACAAGGCTTTTCAAAACAAATAAATGATCCAATGTGGAATGACCACGACGAAAACCAGCCTGACTTTCAGAAAGCAGCTTATTACTTTCAAGAAAATCAGTTAATCGATTATTCAAAATCGTTGTAAACAATTTACCTACGCAGCTAAGCAGTGTTATTCCACGATAATTGTCACAGTCGTCTTTATTGCCTCTCCCTTTGTAGATTGGTAGAACAAGTCCCACTACCCATTCTTCAGGAATCACACCTGAGCTAAGAACTTTATTGAAAAGTTTACGATAAATTGTTGTCATTAAGGGCACGCTGTTCTTAATATATTCGTTTATAATCCTGTCATCACCTGGAGCTTTCCCATTTTTCAATTTCTGCACTGCTGATTCTACATCTACATCCTCGATTGGTCTATTCAAAAACTCGAGATCAAAATTTATATCACATTCAAACATCATCTTCCACCCATCATCATCAACGTGAAGATTCATATTTTTAAGTGGTCATAAAGTTCATTCAAACCAATAGGACACGACACATTTGGTTTCCTTTTTATTTTTGCCCAGTAGTCTTTTGGTCGCGCTTTGTCCTTAAACACCTAATCTCTTTGTGCCATTCTTTGTTGTGAATTCTTTCTGATTTTCTTAATACCTTCTTATAATCTTTACTTTTATCAACAAATTTACACGATTACAATGGAGTCATTCTGTTTAATTTTATTTTTAGCTCTAAAATAAGCGGCCCTCCTATTCTTGCACACAATATTAAACCAAGGTTTATTTTGATTATGTTTGACGACTGTCTTCTATTTCCTTTTCTGAACTTCACCAAGGGTATCCTTGGCGGCTTTCATAAGAATG
>JADBJO010000341.1:732500-735000 GCA_016801955.1 Conus betulinus | reverse complement strand
TTCAGTTTCTGTTGTGATTGGTGTATCAAGGAATGGATTGTCAATTTTTAGCTGACTTAATTAGCATGCTTTGCACTTGGGTTATTCTTTCTATAAATATTTAGAGCTCTTCTCCTATTAGTGTCTTCAAGTGTTGAAGTGTGTGTGTGTGTGTGTGTGTGTGTGTGTGTGTGTGTGTGTGTGTGTGTGTGTGTGTGTGTATATCTGTTTGCATGTGAGTGCGTGCATGCGTGCGTGTGTGTGTGTGTGTGTGTGTGTGTGTGTGTGTGTGTGTGTGTGTGTGTGTGTGTGTGTGTGTGTGTGTGTGTGGGTGTGTGTGTGGTGCAGACAAGAGCTGTGAAGAAGAACACAAAGTTCTGCAGGCGGAGCTGGATCAGATGATTCTGGTGGGGCATCATCCCAACATCATTCAGCTCATCGGCTCCTGCGTCCATAAAGGTACCTCATCACGTCATCAGTGCTCTGTGTCATTAAGGTCATCACATCATCATTGCTCTGTGTCTTTAAGGTCATCACATCAACAGTGCTGTGGGTTTTTAAGGTCATCACGTCATCAGTGCTCTGTGTCATTAAGGTCATCACATCATCATTGCTCTGTGTCTTTAAGGTCATCACATCAACAGTGCTCTGTGTCTTTAAGGTCATCACGTCATCAGTGCTCTGTGTCATTAAGGTCATCACGTCATCAGTGCTCTCAGTCATTAAGGTCATCACGTCATCAGTGCTCTGTGTCATTAAGGTCATCACATCATCAGTGTTCTGTGTCTTTAAGGTCATCACATCATGATTGGTCTGTGTCTCTAAGGTCATCATTTCACACATCAACAGTGTTCTGTGTCTTAAAGGTCATCACGTCATCAGTGCTCTGTGTCGTTAAGGTCATCACATCATCAGTGCTCTGTGTCTTTAATGTCATCACGTCATCAGTGCTCTGTGTCGTTATGGTCATCACGTCTTTAGTGCTCTGTGTCGTGCTCTGGTCATCACATCAACAGTGCTCTGTGTCATTAAGGTCATCACGTCATCATTGCTCTGGGTCTTTTAAGGTCATCATATAAACAGTGCTCTGTGTCTTTAAGGTCATCGCGTCATCAGTGCTCTGTGTCGTTAAGGTCATCACGTCGTCAGTGCTCTGTGTCTTTTAGGTCATCACATCATCAGTGCTGTGTCTTTAAGGTCATCACGTCATGATTGCTCAGTGTCTTTAAGGTCAACCCATCATCAGTGGTTCTCTGTCTTAAAGGTCAACCCATCATCAGTGGTCTCTGTCTTTAAGAAGTCATCACATCAACAGTGTTCTGTGTCTTTGTTATCACCCATCAGTGGTCTGTGTATGTACGGTCATCAACTATAAGTGCTCTGTGTCTTTAAGGTCATCACATCATCAGTGTTCTGAGAGCACAGAGCACATACATACGTCTGTCCATTGGACGAAAAAAAAATCAAATCTTTCCAATTAGCCTGTCCATGAAATCTGTCTCTCTCTCTCTCTCTGTCTTTCTTGGGGCCTCCGTAGTAACCACGAATGTTTCCAGTCCCTCTTTTTTTTTCAGAAATAAATCTGCCTCCCTGTTCGTCTACACTGAAGCCACACTAAAAGAGTTCTATTCTGGGGGACCACTCAGGAATCTCTTTCATGCCCCTGTGCCAAGCTCATTGAAGCCACGTGCCGTATGTGTGTGTGTGTGTGTGTGTGTGTGTGTGTGTGTGTGTGTGTGTGTGTGTGTGTGTGTGTGTGTGTGTGTGTGTGTGTGCGAGAGAGAGAGAGAGACACGTGTGTGTAGAGTGTGTGTGTGTGTGTGTGTGTGTGTGTGTGTGTGTGTGTGTGTGTGTGTGAAGCCCCACAGGTATTGTCAGGACCTCTCTAAGCTAATAGCCTGAAGCCATAAGATAACATGGCCGTTCCTGGGGACAGGTCTTCCACATTGCTCTGTGTTAGGGACAGACAGCGAGGGAGGGGAGAACTTGGGAAGGACTGCAACTTGCCGTTTGGTTTCTACTCCAGCCCTGTCCCAGCCCTTCGTGCATTTATCTGGCCCCCCCCCCCCCCCCCTCCCCGCTCCCTCCCTGCTGCTGTTTTTTTGTCTCTTCAATCCTCCTTTTACCTAACCCCCCCCCCCCCCCAGCCCTTTCGTCACTCCTCTCCCCCGTCACACACACCCCCCCCCCCCTCTCCACACCTTCCCTGCTCGCCGTTTTGTACACCCCTTCCCATTGGTGTGTGTGTGTGTGTGTGTGTGTGTGTGTGTGTGTGTGTGTGTGTGTGCGTGTTGGGGGGGGGTTGTGTGTGTGTGTGTGTGTGTGTGTGTGTGTGTGTGTGTGTGTGTGTGTTCTGTCTGTGTCTGTGTTTGTGTGTCTGTGTTTGTGTGCGTAGTGTCTGTGTCTGTGTCTGTCTATGCGTGGTGTGTGTGTGTGTGTGTGTGTGTGTGTGTGTGTGTGTGTGTGTGTACCCGAGTACTCGTATGTACATGTACGCGTGCACGTGTGTGTGTGCATGTCA
>JADBJO010000341.1:700000-722500 GCA_016801955.1 Conus betulinus | reverse complement strand
TGCCAGTATGTCTGTCTGTCTGTCTCTCTCTCTCTCTCTCTCTCTCTCTCTCTCTCTCTCTCTCTCTCTCTCTCTCTCTCTCTCTAAGTGATACTGAAAAAATGGAGTGAGAGGGAGGACAGAGAAAGTGACGGAGAGAGAGAGATAGTGTGTGTGTGTGGTGTGTGTGTGTGTGTGAGAGAGAGAGAGAGAGAGAGAGAGAGAGAGTAGTGTGTGTGTGTGTGTGTGTGTGTGTGTGTGTGTGTGTGTGTGTGTGTGTGTGTGTGTGACGAAAGAGGATCGGAAGAAGACGGATGCGCCGAATGTCTGCCTGGTGGGTGACATGAAGCTACAACATCCATCTCCCCCCCCCCCCCCCCCCCCCCACCCCCCCCCCCCCCAATAAAACAACACGATCAAATGATGGAAAGAAACACACACACAGGTCATGAGAAAGTTTCTCTACGTCAGTAGATTGTCTTCTCTTACGGAAAGGATATTGGATACTGCAACGAAAATCTGGGGAAAAACAAAGATTTTTCAATCTTCCCTTTATTCTTTCTTTCGTTCGTTTGTCCATGCTTTTCATTCATTCTTTCGTGCACTGTGAAGACTGAAAACCAAATGGAAAAGCTTATACAGTATTGGTGAGGTTTGGAGGCCAATACACAGAAAAGTCGTAACGAGTCACAAAGACCACCGTCTAAACCGTGAACAGGAAACCATAGCAACCACACACACATTACGATACTGGATTTAATGACACAAGTACAAAATGACGGAGGTATCAGATGTAAATTCTATGCAGATGTAAATTTTATGAAGCCAATACAACTTGTTGACATGGATGTGTAAATACAACTTGTAGGTGTGGTAGTGTATACGCAAGTTTGGGATGAAAATGACCGGATACACGGTGTGTGCGGGATGACGTAAATACAAGTGTGGATGTGGTGATGTGGACAGTACTGAATACTTGTTGATGTGGTGACGTATTCGTCGATTTTGGATGCGATGATGCGGTTACAAGTTACGGGTGTGGTGACATGGATGCAAGTAGTGTACGTGATGACGTAGAAACAGGCTGTGGATGTGTTGACATGGAAACAAGTTGTGGACGTGATGACGTAGACAAAAAAAAAATCGTCGATGTGATGACGTAGAAAAAAAAAAAGTCGTCGATGTGATGACTTAGATACACGTTGTGGATGTGATGACGTAGAAAAAACATCGTCGATGTGATGACGTAGATACACGTTGTGGATGTGATGACGTAGACACACGTTGTGGACTGCATGACGCAGGTACAAGGTGATGCGGAGTTGCTGGCACGAAGATCCACGCAGACGGCCCAGGTTCCGTGCACTGTGTGACGTCATGGAGACCTTCGTGCAGGCGGCCACAGAAAACGTGAGTCGGAAGAGGAGAGGGGTAGAGATAGGGGTGAGGGCAGATATAGATAGACAGGTGGAGAACAGCAGGATATGGGAAGGGATAGAAGTTTGACCTGATAGAGAGACAGGATGTAGTAGGGTATAGATTGGGGGAGGGCATGACATGAAAATGGAGGTGGGGGGGTTGGCATAGATATGGGAAGACGTAGGTCGGCAAAGGAGAAGGTTGATACAGGCTGAAAGATGGGATGTAGTAGGGGCAGAGATAGAGGCGGGGGGGTGATGCATATAGAGAGAGATGGAATATAGTATAGTACGATACAAATAGAGAGGTGGGGCTGATATAGACAGAGATGGGATGTAGCAGGATATAGACAGGGGGGGATCTGATACACATAGAGAGGAGTCTAGTACAAATAAAGAGATGAGATATAGCAGCTACAGACAGGGAGGGGGTCTGCTGATATACACAGAGAGATGGGATGTGGTAGGATATAGACAGAGGTGGAATCGAATTGGAAAGCAGAAATAAATGGGAAGAAGAAGAGTATACACAGGGATGTGGTTGATAATATAGAAGATGGGATACAACAGGGTATTACAACTCCCTGTAGCTTTTGGTTTAGACAGAGAACGTGTCCATAAAAGCTTCAAGTTCACTATTCACGCGAGAGGGGAGAGTACAAGTAACCCATCAAAAATCGCTCAGGATACTTTTTGCAGCTTCACAGAAATAAGACAGCGTGTTTGATATACACAGATCTCTTGAACCGTGAGGTGCACTACCGTGGTGTACTGTTCAGTCACAGAAGATACGGCGTTGACCAGACTGATGCCGTGCAATGTGGGCTTGCATGTAAACATCGATTTTCAGGGTTCCAGAGTCCATTGCACGTTACAGCCTATAGAAACTTTTTGCGGGTGTATGTGTACATACGCATGTGGACCGGCTTGGGACCGGAATAGCTCACTTGGTAGAGCGCCGGACTCGTAATCTTGGTGATCCTGGGGTTGCGGGTTCGAATCTCCGCCGGGCCGTTTCGATACAGGGGATTTTTTCCCTCGGAGTTAACATTGGTTCTGACTCCATTTCCCAAAAGTCCTTCGAATGAGACTATAAACCGAGGCTCTGTGTGTGAACGCACGCATTACATCTTGCACACACGTAAAAGCCCATCACCACCAGCTTTCGGATGAGAAGGCCAGTTTGGCCGTGGTATGGATGACACGTTACACATAGCATGCACCCTGGTAAGAAATGGAAAGAATGAAGGAAGTAAGGAAATTGAGTGAACAACATTGAATTATATGGACTGGATGACACGGGAAACGACTGAATGAAGCGCCAGCTGGCAGCTCTTCAGTCAGCACTACCCAGGTAGGCAGCCCGTTGACTAAACGAATGTGAATTGTAAAGCGCTTAGAGCTTGGTCTCTGGCAGAAAATAGGTGCTATACAAGTATTCATTATAACAATAATCATCATAATCATAATAATGATAAGCAAGAAGAATAGGGTTTGGTAGAGACAGGATGGATGTGGATAGAGAGAAATTAGTCTGATTCATGTGTGGACGAATATGGGATGATGTTGATCTGAGTGACGTGAAGGGTATATGTTAGTGATAGCGCTGATATCATGACATAGACATATCATGTTGATGCAGATGACGACGACGACGACGACGACGACGACGACGACGATGATGATGATGATGATGATGATGATGATTTTTTTTAATTGTTTCCATGCAGAAATACCTTGACCTCCAAGGTCACACCCACCCCACCCTCCCTGATCTCTCACCGGAAACGGAACAACCACCACACCCAGACTTCCCCATCCCCTACACCAGTGACGTCATTTTCCCCTCCCAGCAGTCCTCATGGTCACGGCAACCCGCCCGCCCACAGCGCCCCCTACAGCAACACGCCGCCTCACCGACCCCTGAACGAGAAGACCCAGCCTCTGCCTCCATGCCACCTGCCGGTGAAGACCCGGCCTCTGACCACCGTGGAGCACAGCTTGAGCTGGGGCCAGGGGGAGGAGGAGGAGGCGGGGACAGCGGGCAGCACATGGACATGAGCGAGGAGGGCCTGGAACTGCAGCCCATGCTGGCCGGTGTGTACCCCCGCTGGACAGAGGAGGGCAGTGGGGACTCTGCCGCCCTGCCCTGGGAGAAAGAGCTCGGGGAGGATCTCCGTGAGACCTACTGGACTTCGGGCTACTCGTCCTCGCCCTCAGGGAGTGGGTCGAGGCTGAACACAGGGCACGGGAAGGGCTGTGGAGGGTCCTGACGTGCGCCACCAGGATCGTCACCCCCATTATCGTTCCTTGTCTGGAAGGTCCTTGAGGTGCCCGGGACAGACCCTAGCAGATGGTCAGAGGTCTTGACATCCCTCCGTCTCTGTCTGTCATGTGAGGTGGCACACGTTGTGTCTTCGTCCTGGAGGACAGTCCGCTGAGTCCCATCTCCCATCTCCTACGATGGCCTCAGACGACGTGGGATATGCCAATATCAAAGCAAAGCCTTCGGCATCCGATACCTGCAACAAGATGTTCATGCCTGTTGACTGACTTGCTGCCGGACCCTGTGATTCCTACCCTTTTAGAGGAGATACAGGGAATCAGTCTGTGTCAGGCTTGGGTTCCACAGTGCCATGTTAACCAGAAGCTTGGTCAGACAGGCCGGAGGGCGGATACCTCTTGACAGCACCGTGGGTGGAAACTGCCAACAAGGAACATTGACCGATGTCTTACTGACCACGCTGCCTCGTTAAATTCCCTGTTGTTGTGTTTCCTTTTTTTTTTTTAATAAAACTCAAACGTGCTTTGTACATATCAACAAAATGTTGTAACCGATGTTTATTTTAACTTTTGCTTGCTTATAAACTGACAGCGAAAGTGATTCAGAGGAACGTGAAAAGTATACCTGAAGCGTGCGTACGAATAAATGAGCCTGTTCATTGTGCTTGTTTGTTTTGGAGTCTATCTGTTTGTTTGTTTGTTTGCGAGCTTGCTTCTTATTGTTGTCGTTTTCTAAATGAGCGTGTATACTTTGCTTGTTTGTTTTGGAGTGTTGTTTGTTTGTTAAATGTTGTTTTTTGTTTGTTTGCCTTTAAATGTTGTCGTTTTCTACAGCAATGGAACAGCGTTAACTGCGACAATTAAAAAATATTGTTTGACAACTTCCTTGCTTTTTTTTTTTTCACCGTGGTAATACGCAAATGACGCTTCTCGTGGTATGTTTCCGTTCGAACTCTACTCGAGGACCCGTGCTTCTCATACGCTTTAAGCAGGAGAGGGGAGACACACGGGGACGCAAAAGATGTGTGTTGTGCCTTCGTTGTCAAGTGGGTACATCCTTAATGGAATTTGTGGCGGAAGAGGATGAGGGTGGAGAGAGGGGGGGAGGGTGGTAAGAGGGGGTAGGAGTGATGAGTCTGAAACAGGACATGAAGACAGGGGAGTACTGTGTCATGGAGAGAGGGGGAGTACTGTGTCATGGAGACAGGGGAGTACTGTGTCATGGAGAGGAGGGGAGTACTGTGTCATGGATGGAGTGTCATGGAGACAGGGAGTACTGTGTCATGGAGAGAGGGGAGAGTACTGTGTCATGGAGACAGGGGTACTGTGTCTGTGTCTGTGGAGACAGGGGAGTACTGTGTCATGAAGACAGGGAGTACTGTGTCATGAAGAGGGGGGTGTCAGTACAGTGTCATGGAGACAGGGGAGACAGGGGAGTACTGTGTCATGGAGACAGGGGAGTACTGTGTCATGAAGATAGGGGGGAGTACTGTGTCATGGAGACATGGGAGTACTGTGTCATGGAGACAGGGGAGTACTGTGTCATGAAGACAGGGGAGTACTGTGTCATGAGGGGAGTACAGGGGGGGAGTACTGTGTCATGGAGACGGGGGAGTACTGTGTCATGAAGACAGGGGAGTACTGTGTCATGGAGACATGGGAGCACCAAGGCACTGTGTCAGGAAACAGGAAGTGTTAATGCACAGTGCAATAAAGGCAGGGGAACACTAGAGCTTTATGAAATTAAGACAGGAGAATACTGAAGTATTACAGGAAGAATACTGGGACAGAAACATCTGATGTTTTATATCGGTAACATTGTCATCTTAGCATTATCCTGTTAGCGTGGGACTAAGACAGATACCTCTGACGTTTCTGTGTTAATGACAAACATCTGTCATATGAGCCCTCCTTGACTTCTGACGTTCCTATGCTGTGGGGACTGTGATCTGACCCTCTGACGATTTTACGTTGATGACAACGTCGTTTCAGAATTATCCTGTCATTCTAGGACAGGTACCTCTGACGTTTCTCCGTTACTGGGCAGTTTGATTTTCTTAATTCTCCTGGCATTGTGGAACAGGACAGCGAGGCAGCAGGCCCTGTGGCTATTAGTCTTCTCCCTCACGATCACGAAAGAGCTAGAGGTCTTCTCCCTCACGAAAGAGCTAGTGGTCTTTTCCCTCAGGAAAGAGCTAGTGGTCTTCTCCCTCAAGAAAGAGTTAGTGGTCATCTCCCTCAGGAAAGAGTTAGTGGTCCTGTCCCTCTGGAAAGAGTTAGTGGTCTTCTCCCTCAGGAAAGAGCTATTGATCTTCTCCCTCAGGAAAGAGCTAGCGGTCCTCTCTCTCAGGAAAGAGTTAGTGGTGTTCTCCGTCAGGAAAGAGCTGGTGGTCTTCTGCCTCTGGAAAGAGTCAGTGGTCCTCTCCCCTCAGGAAAGGGCTATTGGTCTTCTCCCTCAGGAAAGAGCTTGTGGTCCTCTCCCTAAGAAAAGAGTTAGGTTCTCTCTCTCAGGAAACAGCTAGTGGTCCTCTCCCTCAGGAAAGAGTCAGTGGTTCTCTCTCAGGAAAGATTTAGTGGTCTTCTCTTTCAGGAAAGAGTTAGTGGTTCTCTCCCTCAGGAAAGAGAGTTCGTGGTCTTCTCTCTCAGGAAAGAGTTAGTGGTCCTCTCTCTCTCAGGAAAGAACAAGTGGTCCTCTCCCTCTCGGGAAAGAGCTAGTCGTCTTAACCCTCAGGAAAGAGGTAGTGGTCCTCTCCCTCAGGAAAGAGAGGTAGTGGTCCTCTCCCTCAGGAAAGAGGTAGTGGTCCTCTCTCCCTCAGGAAAGAGGTAGTGGTCCTCTCCCTCTCAAAGAGAGAAGAGTTAGTGGTCCTCTCCCTCAGGAAAAGAGGTAGTATAGTGGTCCTCTCCCTCAGGAAAGAGTAGTGGTCCTCTCCCTCAGGAAAAAGAGGTAGTGGTCCTCTCCCTCAGGAAAGAGCTAGTGGTCTTCAACCTGAGGAAAGAGTTAGTGCTCTTCTCCCTCAGGAAAGAGCCAATGGTTTTCTCCCTCAGGAAGGAGTTAATGGTCTTCTCCCTCAGGAAAGAGCCAATGGTCTTCTCCCTCAGGAAAGAGTTAGTGGTCTTCTCCCTCAGGAAAGAGTAGTGGTGTCTCCTCCCTCAGGAAAGAGTTAGTGGTTTTCTCCCTCAGGAAAGAGCTAGATGGTCTCCTCCCTCAGGAAAGAGCTAGTGGTCTCTCCCTCAGGAAAGAGCTAGTGGTCTTCTCTGCTCAGGAGATGGAAGTGTTAGTGGTCCTGTCCCTCAGGAAAGAGCTAGTGGTCTTCTCCCTCAGGAGATAGCTAGTGGTCTTCTCAGTCAGGAAAGAGCTAGTGGTTCTCTCCCTCAGGAAAGAGCTAGTGGTCTTCTCCCTCAGGAAACAGCTAGTGGTCCTCTCTGGAAAGAGCTGTCAGTCTTTTACCTCAGGAACGAGCTGGTGGTCCTCTCTCTCTCTCTCTCTCTCTCTCTCTCTCTCTCTCTCTCTCTCTCTCTCTCTCTCTCTCTCTCAGGAAAGAGTTGGTGGTCCTGTTCCACAGGAAAGAGCTAATGATCCTCTCCTTCAGAAAAGAAGCGCCGGTCAAAAACGAGATGGCGGGGACTGTGGAGATTGCACCGATGTGATAACGCTTCTCATGGCAACAAGGAGAAAAAAACAAACAAACAAACATTATACCCTCTCTTCTTCCCCCCCCCCCCCCCCCCCCCCCCCCCCCTCCAGATAGGATCGATGTGATAACGCTTCCCATGACAACAAGGAGAAAGAAACATGATACCCTCTCTTCTTTCCTCACCCCCCCCCCCCCCCCCCCCCCCGACCTCCTCCTCCTCCCTCTACCTCCTCCTCTTCCTCCTCCCTTCTCGAAGACACCCTTTCCTCCTTTTTTCTCTAAAAATCCTCCTGTCCACCCCCACACTCCTTTTCTCCTCCCCGTCCCTTCCCCCCATCCCTTTCTACACTCAAGAGCTTCCTTCTTCCTAGCCACACATGAGCTTACAAATCGGCAAGGCATTAAGACAAAATGGAAAGAAAACGCCCTGGATGGTGGATAGTCCGGGAACTAGTCCAAGATGTGCCGGATCATGATCTGATAAGAAGGCACGGTGTCCCGATTAGACGAAGCCCCAAAGAACACGAAGCCTGTGGGCATGATTCCATGAGATGATGCCCGACTGTGGACATGGTCCCATGAGATAATGCCCGACTGTGGACATGGTCCCATGAGATGATGCCCGACTGTGGACATGGTCCATGAGATGATGCCCGACTGTGGACATGATTCCATGAGATGATGCCCGACTGTGGACATTATTCTATGACATGATGCCCGTTAAGATGACAAGTTGGAGACTCGCAGTCTATCTCTCCCTTACTTCGAATTACTCGGGGGGGGGGGGGGGGGGGGGGGGGGGAAAAGAGAGAGAGAGAGAGAGAGAGAATGTATCGTTGTGTGGTCAGAATACCCGCATTAAAACGAAAACGTGAGACGCTAGTTCCAACTTTTCCATCCAACGTTTGCTATTTAATGCTTAAAAACAAATCTCTACTCCGTTTGACCTCATTAGAAAGAGAGCTGGGTGAGAAGAGAGAGAGAGAGAGGGGGGGGGGGGGGGGGGGGGGACTTCATACTCTAGTGAAAATGAGTGTCATAAAAGTTGGGAAAACAATTACAAACCTGTGGAAGTGGTGTCAATGGTCGAAGTTTCGCTGGCTATATCCACATTCGTCTGTAAGAAAAACTACCCATCGACAGAAAGAGGTTTTCTAAAATAAAAAAAAAAAAAAAAAAACCTTCTCTCCGTCAAGGATTATCTCTCTTTACGAGGTTAATGTGACTGTCGTCCTTTAGCTAAAATCGTAAGAGTAATCTTCCTTTACAGGGACTTGACGCTCTCTTCATCGGGAGGGGAGGGGGGGGGGGGGGGGGTAATCAACATCGCAGGTACGGATTTTATCGGGAAGGGGGTGGGGGGGGGAGGTGTCAGACATGTCCGTTTTCAGCAAGGCCACAGGATTCTGGCATGGTGTACTGCCACTGCTGATACTGCCAGACTTCTCTGTCGTGCTTGTGTGAAAAATGTCCATGACCAGATCTTCCTTACGCTTCGTCTTTATGGTCATTGCAATCTCGGTGCTCGCCATGTGTGTGTGTGTGTGTGTGTGTGAGTGTGTGTGTGTGTGTGTGTGTGTGTGTGTGTGTGTGTGTGTGTGTGTGTGTGTGTGTGTGTGTGTGTGTGTGTGTGTGTGTGTGTGAGTGACCGTCACTCGAAGGTTGTGAGTCTCCTTCGCCTCGCGCACGGTTCAAAATCCTCCTCTCCGACCAGGAGAATATCTACGGCTGTTCCCACCAATCGCAGTGAAGCTGTCAGAATCTGGAGAATCGCGTAGCCCGACATATTTAATAGGCTGTCTGTAATCAAAAGAGACAGGGACGTAAAACACTGACGAGGTTTAAACTCTCTGGTCTGCTCACCCAAGACCACATCATTTTTCATCCAGACTGAAAAGGCCAGTGACTCTCTGTTAATCCTTTGTTTTCATTGTTTTGAGTTATATCTGTCCTGTGTGAAGAAAACCCAAAAGGACGAAACGCGTTGTCTTTGTTTCGTCATTTGGTTTGTTCCTTTGTTTCATGGGCAAGTAATTTCTCTTTCGGCGTGTTCTTTTTTGTGTAAAATCCTCCTCTTCATCTTGAATAGAAAACAAAAGATACGTATTCTCAGCATGTCTTTCAAGACAAGGGGTCAAAATGAAAAATGTTATGATTTCTGTTTCGCCATCATTTCCCCATGCATCAAAAAATAAATAAATAAATAACGGTCATGCCCTCTGGTTGGCAAAGAGAACTGTCAGAATGTTGACTGTCTCTCCCAGCCACACGACAAGTTGTTATAAAAGACCACTTGCATAACGCTTGCTCTCTATTAGCAGACCAAGCTATCAGTGCTTTGCAATGCTCGCCTTCATTCCTACAACGGGAGGAGTGTACCTGGATACAGCCGACTGCAGAGCTGCCTGCTGGCACTGCGTTCGCTCGTTTCCCGCGTCATTCAGCGGAATATCAGCGGAACATCAGTCTTTGAATCAGTCTTTTTCCTTCTTTCGCTGCGTGCTGTTTTATACCTGTCATCCACTGACCTTTTCTTCCAAACGTATGTGATGGATGTTACGTGTGTGCAAGATGTTATGTGTGTCTTCACACACGGAACTTCGGTTTAGATTATAGTTTCATTCGAAAATGTCAGTAGAACATTTCATGGATTTCTGGTCCGGTTTGATACTTTTTTTTGTGCTAACTATGACGTACTACATGCTGTTCGCTTTGAATCTTTAAGAACTTGAGGACTACGGTCGTATGTATACATGCGCGGGCGCATACACACACACACGCGCGCACACACACACACACACACACACACACACACACACACACACACACACACACACACACACACACACACACACACACACACACACACTCATACAAACACACACACACACACACACACACACACACACACACACACACACACACACACACACCGCGCGCAGAGAGAAGAGAGACAGACAGACAGAGCGAGAGAGAGAGAGAGACAGAGAGAGAGAGAGAGAGAGAGAGATCCTTCCCGTTTGATCTGATCAGATGCTAGACTACACACACACACACACACACACACACACACACACACACACACACACACACACACACACACACACACACACACACACACACACACACACACACACACACACACACATACACACACACACACACACACACACGCACGCACGCACGCACGCACGCACGCACACACACACACACACACACACACACACACACACACACACACACACACACACGTCTCCGTGTGATTCGGCCTCAGCGGAGTGTTGCCTTATCGGGCTTCGTCAGAATAAGGACCTCCCGTAGGGTTTCATCTGAACGGGGCTTCCTCTCATTGGGCCGCCTAACCCAATGATATATCGATTATCGATCCGGATCAGTGAATGATCGCACAATTCCAGGCAGCCTGGCAGTGATTAGAAGCAAGTTCAGATTGGCACCAGACTAATTGAAGAGGAGTAGACCAGCCGCCGTGGCGAAGTGGTTAGCGTTGCGGACTCCCGGCTGGGAGGTCGCGGGTTCAATTCCACTCAGAGTCATATGGGATTGTTCCGCCCCGATCGGCTGCTACCCAGAGTTGAGTTTGCTACGGGCTCAGCTGAGAGAACTGGGACCACACAGTCGAGTTTCATCCACTTAATGGATGCGTCTCTGAGAGTGTTGCTCAAATTTCCTTACCACAAATTTCCTTTCCTTACCAACACTGCAGGTGTCCGTATCTCTCGGGCTGGTTTGACGCCGGGATATATTATGAAAGGAGGCGTAGCGTACTGCCCTGTCACGCAATCTCAGACCGAAATGGAAATCCATAGCATCATCTTTATCATCCTCATTCTCATCGATCAGCATTTTTAAAAAGTCTCAAATTCTTTGGCCCTTCATGCCCTGCTCTCATGGTGACCTCAGTTTCGATGCCCTTTCCACGTCTGTGGCCTTGATTTGGTTCCTTCCGGGTCACCGGTATCGGCGAGTCCATGGGGGCTGTCGTTGGACGGACGTGGTGGCGCCCTCCGGAGGGAGAGCTCACTGACGCCGGCTCCACGACTAAGCAATTATTGTCGTCAGTAGGGGGCTTAGTAGGTGGTGTCCCTGCGTATGTTAGATCAGAACAGGCGCCACTGAACACCACCGAAGTGACTCGGCAGCAGTGCAGTGTCTCCTCCGGTGGGTTGCCTCTCGACGACTTAACATTGACTACTCCCAGTGGGATTGCCCGTGCCGGGGCTGCTGCGGGACCAACCGCACTGCGCATGTGGGCGGGGTGTCGGAATGAGCGGTGTGGATGCACTGCCACTGAGGTGGCACAGAAGTTGGGACAGCAGAAAAAAAAAAAATGAAGAGGAGTATACATTGCTCTCGTGTGGTCTCTACTAGAATGCAGCTCAGTAGTAAAAGACCAAGCCATCGAAAAACCAGTAGGAGGGCAAATCAGAGCAACACATTGTATTGAGCAATATCAGCAGTCACCTCATCCATGCTTTGGGTTAAATGAAGTTGATCTGATCATTCTTCGCGATCGCCGAAAACATGGTCTGGCCTTCTTCAATGAAATCATCAGAGAACCTTACCACGGACTCCCAACAAAAATGGACATCCAGTCAGTCACAAACAGGCGAAGGAAACCAAGAAGACAAACCTAATATGAGTCTTTAAAAAAAATATATATATATATATCATTTACGGCTTGGCAAGAAAGAATAGCTGCTGTTTTAACATTGACATGGGAACGGCCAAACATACAGAAATCGGTTCACTCAGAGATGGGACAGCCTCAACGTAGAGATAGTGTCCGCGGAATCAGTAGAGTTCAAACTTCTTACTGGCTTGATGTTGGAAAGAACTAAGTTGGATGATAGGATGGGGGGACGGGGGGGGGGGGCTGAAGAAGGTGGGTGACTGGGGCGAGAGGGGTGGTAGGGGCGGGGGATGGGAAGGGGGAGGGAAGGAGGATAGGGACCTGAACAGATGACACATGAACACCGACGTGAGTGTTGGGACAGTGTGAAAAGTCAGTGGTTAGCAAGATTCACAGTCGTGATCTTGTTCAGACAATGAAAGTGAAAAGGTTACAGCTATATGTTACTGCTATATGTAAATGTGACAAGATGTTGAATGTAAAATGGTGACTGAAGCGTTCTGTTAATACATATAAATTTGGATAGACAAGGAACGGGAAGTGGTGAGTGAAACCTAATGTTATTACATTAGAATATAGGTTTCTGGATTCTGGATTCGACATTAGAAAAGTAGTTACAGACCCAGAATCAAAAACTTTCTTGGAGAATATTTCGACGGGGTCGCCCTGTCTTTAACTCAGTGTTGCTGTTGTGGCAGCGAGGCTGGTGGGACGACTGTGTGTGGGGTGAACGGTTGTCAGGATCTGATTGTAGATGGGGGGAAGTTCAAAGCCTTGATCTCTGTTCAGGATGGGGCGTCCGGTCTTCATTTCGATGGCTTCTTTACTTTTTCTTTTTGTGAGGAAGGGCTCTGTAGATAAGATCTTGGTTTCTTGGGGGCTGAAACTGTGGCCTGTGGCTTGTAGATGTTCATGTATGGCAGAAGTAGATCGGTTTTGGTGTTCCTGTAGACGGGTGGTGAGTGGTCTTGCTGTCTCGCCAATGTGGGTATGGGTACAGTCTTGACACCCTACCTGGTACATTACACTACACTGCTTGAGGGGGTCCCCCTCTGTCGTTTCCGTCTGGCGGCCATTCTTCCTACCACATGGGCAGATAAGTCACTCTTCATTCTTTGTTGGTACTGTCCTAAATGTTAAATGTGATCTGTTTTTTTTTTTTTGTTTGTTTGTTTTTTTTGT
Source organism: Conus betulinus (assembly GCA_016801955.1). Taxonomy (NCBI): domain Eukaryota; kingdom Metazoa; phylum Mollusca; class Gastropoda; order Neogastropoda; family Conidae; genus Conus; species Conus betulinus. The sequence continues at coordinate 709,352 of JADBJO010000341.1, read as the reverse complement.
TTTTGTTTTTTTTGTTTTTTTTTTGCGTGCCTGAAGAAGACCCAAGAGGTCAAAATGCATCGTGTCTTGTCCTGCGCCTTGTTTGTCAATGTCATTGGCGGTAACTAACCCCCTCTCTTTCTAAATTTTGCTTCGTTCTCCGCCATCAGTCACTCCATTTTGATATTTTTCTAATGTTATTACAATGATGTAAATGTGGACAGGGACAGACAATGAACATAAGAACGTGAAATGGTGAGTGAACTATACAGTCTGTAGAACACTGTTGGACAGTGAAGGTTAAGGTGTGGCTGAGCTGCGGAAAGCCATTATTACATTTTCATACGTCAGATGAGTTTGATATATATGACGCAGATCATCTTTTTTTTTTTTTTTTACAGCACCATGGAATAAACAGATGTTTATATATACATACAAATGTCCGTGAGATAAACAGGAATTTTTGTGTTTTGAAAGAGAGAGAGAGAGAGGAAGAGAGAGAGTGTGGTGTGTGTGTGTATCTGTGCATGCGTGTGCGTGCGTGCGTGCATGTGTGTGTGTGTGTGTGTGTGTGTGTGTGTGTGTGTGTGTGTGTGTGTGTGTGTGTGTGTGAGTGTGCGTACGTGCGTGTGCGTGTGTTCGTGCGTGCATGGGTGTGTGTACGTGTGTGTGTGTGTGTACGTGTGCGTGCTTGTGTGTGCATGTGTGCGTGCGTGCGTGTGTGTGTGTGTGTGCATGTGTGAGCTTGAGGATAAGGAGGGAGAGGAGGGAGGGGCATGGGGTAGTCACTGAAAGGGGAGAGGAGAAGAAGGGGCGAAGAGAATGTCCCACAACGGGGAGGCAGCAGCAGCGGATGACAACGATGTTGCCAACTTCCCATTTTTTCAGCTGCTTCTCCTGGCTGGCTGGGTACATGGGGTTTTTCACCTGTTGATTACCTGTGTTGTCCTTTTACCTTGCCTTTTTCAATGTGACTTCATGAAGCTGGCTTGTTTTGACAAGTTTCAAAACAATGACTGAGGGCGAAAAATGAAGCAAAAATTTGAAAAGAGAGGGGTTACTTACCGCCAAGAACACAGAAAAACAAGAGTACAAGACTAGACACGATGCATTTCGACCTCTTGGGAGCTGGCGGCCATTTTCAATTTGGAGACGAACAGGAGAAGCGCAGCTACATGTTCTTCTTGTCACTGTCCTAAATTTTGTGTGTTTTCGCCTGAAAAAGACCCAAGAGGTCGAAATGCGTTGTGTCTAGTCCTGTACTCTGTTTGTCTGTGTCCATGGCGGTAACTAACCCCTCTCTTTTCAAATCTTGTTTTGACAGTCAAAATCAACCCTAGAGGGAGGGAGGGCAAAGGGATAAAAAATTAGGACCACAGTCTTGTGTTTTGTGGGCAGTGTTTTCCATTTGTGTTGACACAGTTGTTTTGAGAGATTCTAGTTGTGTTGACACAGCAGTATGAAGATACTCCAGTTATGTTGATATATATCAGTATGTAGACATTTTAGTTGCCTTGACATTGTAGTATGATGACATTTCAGTTGTCTTGATGTTGTAGTATGATAACATTTCAGTTGCCTTGTTATTGTAGTATGAAGACATTTCGGTTGTCTTGATACAGCATTATGAAGACATTCCGGTTATACTTGAAACTGTAATACGAAGACATTCCAATTGTGTTTACGTAATGGTATAAAGACAGTACAAGTATGAGGAAAAGTCGATCCATATTGACAGTTGAAAGTAAGAATTCCGACAGTCTTTCCCACTAATCAGGGGATGTTGCTATTTTGGTGCATGGGGAGAGCTGTAATAGTGAAACATAATCAGAAACTGTTTCCATTTTTACCGCTAGGCCTCCAAAACAACATTTCCCTGTTTGTTTGTCGAAGAAGAAATGGGGAAGAAAGGAAGGTAGAAACAGGTTCGTCTTTGTTTTTCATCTCTGTCTGGTTTATGTGTAGATATCTGTATGCATGTCAGGAGACGTGATTCGCCGTGTCTGTCAACCGGAATAGCTCAGTTGGTAGAGCGCCGGACTCGTAATCTTGGTGATCCTGGGGTTGCGGGTTCGAACCTCCGCCGGGGCGTTTCGGTACAGGGGGATTTTTCCCTCGGAGTTAACATTGGTTCTGACTCCATTTCCCATACAGTCCTTCGAATGAGACTATAAACCGAGGTTCCGTGTGTGAACGCACGTACAACATCTACACACACGTAAAAACCCATCACCAACTTTCGGAAGAGAAGGCCAGTTTGGCCGTTGGGTATGGATGACACGTTACACATAGCATGCACCTTTCCCGAAGATGGAGTACGGCTGCCTTAATGGCGGGATTAAAAAAAAAAAACGGTCAAACACACAAAACTCCACTCCCTGTCTATATAGGCAGTGTCCGCAGGAGTATCAGCCTGCGTACGCAGAAATAAAGAAAGAAAAAAGATAAACAACGTCGTAGAAGTTTACATGTCGTGTTCCTATCTCTCAGCTAGTCTGCTAAGTGAATCATCTTTTCTCTTTCATAGTTTCAAAGTGAGGTAACTGCCGGCGGAAATTGAAACAAATTAAAAGAAAAATTTCTATGCCACCGAACGAAAGAAACAAATTATAAGACAAGCACGAGGCGTTTCGACTTCTATGGTGTTCTTCAGGCAAGACAAACATCATTCTAGACAATGAAAAACGAAGCATGAACAGACAGTCTCATACCTCTTCCAATTTTGCGCCCAGTTTGTGTGATTGTGCTTCGTGGTCACTGTCTTGAATGTCGTTTGTCTTGCCTGAAGAAGACCAAAGAGGTCGAAATGCGTCGTGTTTGTCGTGTGATCTGCTGGTTTTCTTTCGGTTTGGCAGCATACTAAATTTTTCTTTCGATTTCCCTCTTTACTGTCTTGCTTCCATTTGTTGATTCCATGCCACGGGTAAGAACTGGCTGTCCTGAATGGAAGGAGAACCAGCTGAACGGAGGAACTGGCACACATCGTCCCATTTCGACTTGTACCAGTTTGAACGTTGTGTCCAAGGTATGAGAATCAGTTACGAAGTTCTTCTTCAGTTAGAGTATTTGCGTCGTGTTGACGTTACTTTACACGCACCCGCTTTGTACACTGATCGACAGGTACACAGGTGAACACACACATGCCACAGAGGTCTTACGCCTACTTGCCTCCAACACCCTCCTGAGGAAAACACAGCAGAAAAAAGGAACAGCATACACGCCCCCATAGTCTGCAGTAGAGGAACAGTGGCAAACCATATGGCCTACCTGTCATTGTGACACACGAGTTTTGCAACCCACCCTTACGGAAAAGGTTTACAGTCGAGGAACAATGACAAACAATATGGCCTAGCTATCATTGTGACACACGATTTTTGCAACCCACCCTTACGGAAAAGGTTTACAGCAGAGGAACAGTGACAAACAATATGGCCTAGCTATCAATGTGACACACGATCTTTGCAACCCACCCTTACGGAAAGGTTCATAGAAAAGCTGCCTGGGACACGCAACATTTGTTGCCTTCAAAATGTCATCCCCGACTTCCCCCACCACCACCCCCCCTCCCCCGCATACCCATCCCCTCCCTACTCCGTCACCGAGGAAAGGGACTACAGGTCATCACAAAGCACCTCATCCTCTCTCTGCCCTTTCTATAACCTGCATCGACAATCCGGATTGCTTCCCTTGTGATGAAACCGGAAATCATCTAGCGCCGGTAATCGCCTTGTTTACCTGGAGCTGAACTCGCTCTCATGATTCGACAGCAACATTGTGGATGTAGCCACAACCCACCCCTCTTAGCTGCCCGGTGTAATGTCCGCTGGAAGCTTCAAATGAAATCAAATCCCCAGGTCATCATCTGCTGTAGGCACCTCATTAAAACTACATGTTTTGTGGTTTTTAATGCTTTCGCTTCCAAACTTTTCACGGTTAGAACATTGATCGATTGTGAAACTTCTGATCTCTTCTGTCTACTGCACTGTGCCATCCTTGTACCCCAGGACGCAGTGTATTAAACTGAAGACACGTCGAGTGGAAGGTTTTTACAGACAGCGATGTAAGATTAAACCCTGGGACATACGGTCCTAAGATAGGCCAGATCATGCTTTTGCTCAGTTAAAAAACATTACCATGGGGAAAAGATCAGGCCTGCTATGTGTTTCGGCTTGTGTGTGTGTGTGTGTGTGTGTGTGTGTGTGTGTGTGTGTGTGTGTGTGTGTGTGTGTGTGTGTGTGTGTGTGTGTGCGTGTGCATGTGTGTGCGTGCGTGCGTGCGTGCGTGCATGTGTGTGTGTGCGTGTGTGTGTGTGTGTGTGTGTGTGTGTGTGTGTGTGTGTGTGACACACACACAGAGAGAGAGATTGGAAAATTTTGTAATAGATACAACCCGAGATACAACCCGTACTTTTTGCTCCAAAAAATATAGAAAGTTCATTGACTTCTCTCTCAACAAAATAAACTTTAAATGAGTCTGTGGCTTTAGTTGTTTATGTGTTTTTTCTTTTCTTTAAGTATGTTCAATATTTGCTACTCCTTTCCTGACCCTAATTTTTTACAGCGTGGACAGATGACGATTGTCTTTGCCGAGTGTCGTCATCAAATTAAAGTTATTTGTCCAGTCGTACAATGTAATTCTCCAGATTCTTTCTTTAAAAGAAAAACAATGAACCATGGAAAAATCAATCCCAAAACAGACAGTTTTATTAATATATATCAAGCCTTCGCTATCCCTACTGCTGCTACTGCTGCTGCAGCTACAACAACTGCTACTACTACTGCTGCTGCTACTACTACTACTACTACTGCTGCTGCTGCTGCTGCTGCTGCTGTGCTGCTACCGCTACCACTACCTACCACTACTGCTGCTGCTGCTGCTGCTGCTGCTGCTGCTGCTGCTACTGCTACTACTGCTACTACTACTACTACTTAGTGTGCTGCTGTTTCTGCTACTACTACCGATGCTGCTGATGCTGTTTTACTACTATAACTACACAAATGGTCATAAGCTTCGTCCCGCGAAGGGCTCGTTTGGAATACGGGAGAGAAAGGGTGAGGTTGCGGGGGAAGGGGGAAGAGGAGTTGAGAGACGGGGACACAGGGAGGGGGGGGGGGGGGGGGGGGGGTGTCTAGTAGTCTCTTTCTTCTTCTCCTCCTCGCCGTGTGCAGTGCCAGTAACGAAGCCAGAGGGCGGGGGGTGGGGGTAGGGGGGGGGGGGTGGGTGGGGAGCCATATCATCGCTGTGTTTGTCGGGATTCTGTACTGCTGATGGCAGACCCTGCGGTAAGATAGAGCCGTGTACATCCTGACTGTCATTATAATCGCTCACTATTGATCGTGGCACAGGCTGTTTGGCCCAGTGATGCGTGTCTGTTAACCCTTATAATCATTATCTTCTGTTTGCCTTACTGATACACTTCTGTTTATCAAAGTGATGTACTTCTGTTTCCCAAAGTGATGTACTTCTGTTTCCCAAAGTGATGTACTTCTGTTTCCCAAAGTGATGTTCATCTGTTTGCCAAAGTGATGTTCATCTGTTTGCCCGAGTGATGCGCTTCTCTTTGCCCCAAAATAATGCACTTCTGTTTGCCAAGTGATGCTTTTCTTTTTGCCAAAACAATGCTCTTCTGTTTGCCAAAATAATGCTCTTCTGTTTTTCCAAAGTAATGCACTTCTGTTTGCCAAAATATGCTCTGCTGTTTGTCAAAATAATGCTCTTCTGTTTGCCGAAATAATACTCTTCTGTTTGCCAAAATAATGCTCTTCTGTTTGACAAAATGATTCCTTTCTGTTCGCCCCAGTGACACAATCCGGTTTGTCAGAGTGAAGCAGTTCCGTTTGTCCAAGTGACGCACTTCTGTTTGCACCCCCCCCCCCCCCCGAGTACTTCTCTATTTGCCCCTGTGATGCTCTTTTATTCCCATGTGTATATACTCTTCTGTTTGCCCCGGTGTGATCTTCTTTTATTTGCCCCATCGGTGTTCCTGTTTGCTCCCAAATAACACTAAGCAAACATGCAGTGGGCAAAACGAAACAACTGTGATTGAACGACCGTTCACACACAATCTTGAAGACCACTAGATCTCTTTAATGTTTGATGTGCGCATCTGGCGGCTCAAGGCTGCAACATTTGTTTTCTAGAAATATACACCAACTGAATTCAGTTCCATGTCTGTTAAAAGGAAAGGGTTCAAAGGATCTGTCGCCTGCAGCCGCCAATCAAGGTCTGACCAAGGGCGGGTCACTCTGTGCCAGCGCCGAAAGGTGATGAGGGGAGGGAGAGGGGGGAGGGGGAAGGGGAGGAAATCGCCGAGATAATCAATCAAACCAAGAAAATAAACGTCAAAGCACTTTTTTTTTTTTTTAAACAACACAAAACTAAAAGGAAAAAAACATACAATAAACAAGAAATGGGTGCGACGCCACTGACACAGAAACGGCATCGAAGCTCCCGTTGTTTCGTGGTTGATGAAGCCAAATGTAGACGACAAATGGAACGAAAGACTGCCAGACGACAGATGAAGAAGGATAACAAAGAACAGGAAAGAAACACAGAGAGTGAGGGAAGAAAAGGAAAAGGGGAGCAGAGGAAACAAAGAGAGGTAGAGAGAGAGGGGGGGGGGTGTGGAAGAGAGAGAGAGAGAGAGGGAAAGAGAGAGACGGGGCAGAGAGAGACGGGGCAGAGAGAGACAGACAGACAGCGACAGAGAGAGACAGACAGACAGAGACACAGAGAGAGAGACAGACAGACAGACAGACAGAGAGAGCACCTAAAGCAAGGGATACAAAAACAAAAGAAAAATATTGCAAAATATATCAGCTTACCCCTCCTTCCCCCCTCCCCCCACTACCCCCCCTCCCCCCAGCCCCCTCCCCCACCCCCCGCCTCCCTACCTCCCACTTCCTGCCGCTCCATCACCTGCCCCACCTCTCAAAAAAAAAAAAAAAAAAAAAAAGAGCAAAATTAATTTGTCCTTCTAACAAAAAGTAAAAACGACTTAATAACCTCTCCCGCTATCAGAATGGCGCTCGACTAATGGCTCTCCGAGAGTCATCCGATCAGAAGCCAGAATCCCCCGACTGGAAAGCAGACTCGTCTCAGCCTCGATGCCAGGGGTGATACCTTTCCACCAGGGATCCGGATCCGTCTGGAAGCTCGACCAGGAAGTATCTTAAGGAGAGACAGGGGGTGGGGAGGGGGGAGTGTATGTGAAGGGTCAGGATGAAGGGGGGGGGGGGGGGGGGGCGGAAGGGAAGGAAAGGGAGTTGGCAAGGTGTGTGTGGGGGGGGGGGGGGGTGGGTAGGGAGGTGGATGAGCGCTGATAGTGTCTTTTTCTAACAGTACCAATCGATAATGAAAGCTTCTGTAGATAACACAGCCTAACAATCGACAGTGAAGCAACCATAGACGCTACAACAGAACAATTGACATCAAAAGCTGCCATAGGTGCTACAACAGCAACAGTGACATTAAAAGCTACCATAGGCGCTACATTAAAAGCAGCAAACAGCAACAATTGACATTAAAAGCTACCATAGGCGCTACAACAGCAACAATTGACATTAAAAGCTACCATACAGCACAACAGTAACAATTGACATCAAAAGCTACCATAGGCGCTACAACAGCAACAATTGACATTAAAAGCTACCGGAGGCGCTACAACAGTAACAATTGACATCAAAAGCTACCATAGGTGATACAACAGCAACAATTGACATTAAAAGCTACCATAGGCGCTACAACAGTAACAATTGACATCAAAAGCTACCATAGGTGATACAACAGCAACCATTGACATTAAAAGCTACCGGAGGCGCTGCAACAGCAACAATCAACATTAAAAAGCTACCATAGGCTCTACAACAGTAACAATCAACATTAAAAAGCTACCACAGGCAATACAACATAAAAAAATTGACGATCAGGTTTGCCACAGGAAAACTAGCAGTAGTAACAACAGATAACCAAAGCTACCATCGGCAATACAAGCGCTGTCCAGCCTTCGCATGGGCCTCAGCTCGAGGTCTCCACAGCTCCCAGTCACCCATCCTGGGCAACAGGACAGAGGCGTGCATTCCCTTCATTGTTTACTTCTGTGTTTACAGCCCAAAAGCCAGGCACAGCCGTTTCTGACAGCGCTCGCCCCTTGCGGTCGGCTGGGCTTGGAAACAAGCTGAAGAGAATCGCAGCCGATCTGCAGAGGTCCCTTTATTAGGACTGTCATCATACTGAGAGGAAAGAAAAAAGTCTGATCCAGGCAAAGTGAGGAGCGACCACAGACAAACAATGCGCGCCTTCAGATCCATCAAGAGCAAGGAGGTGAACAAGACTTTGGCCGTGCTGAGGTGGGGGGGGGGGGGGGGGGGGGGTGCGGGGGGGGGGGGGGGGGGGGGGGGGGGGGGCTTTCTGTAGGATCTCTCACCCGTACATTGGATTCAAAATTGGAATGACAGCAGGTGGAAACTGAAAGAACAAAAAAAACAGAAGTACTGGACCGCCAAACGAAGGAACAAGCAATACACACAAAAACTCAAAGCGTTTCGACCTTGTGGATCTTTTTCAGGCCGGGCAAATATATCCTTCCAAACAATGAAAACGGATTTCGAAACAGTGACTTATCTTTTCGGTCTGGGTGCAAAATTTTGAGTCTTCGAGAAAAGTGCCGTCAAGATGTTGCACCCAGATCTGGCTTTTTGTCAAATCGCGCTGTGTCTCGCCAGGGACTAAAATTGTCCTCTCATCTGATTTGGTCTAACTGGGCTTCGTCTAACTGGGTTTTGCCTCATCGGGACTAAACCTGGTGTACTAATAATATTATCGGGCTTCGTCTAACTGGGCTTTGCCTCATCCGGACAAAACCTGATGTACTAATTGGGCTTCGTCTAACTGGGCTTTGTCTCATCGGGACTAAACCTGATTCACTATATGGGCTTCGTTTAACTGGGTTTTGTCTCACAGGACTAAATCTGATAGGACCTTTGTCAAAGTGAACCTGAAAAGATCTTTGTCGAATCGGGATTTGTCTCCCCAGGATTAAACCTGACCGAAATTCGTCGAACTGGGCTTTTGTGTCACCAAGACCATACATGATCGGCTTTTGTCTAATCAGGCATTTATCTCCTCGGAACCAAGCCTGTGACTTAGCTACAGATGAGCAGACCAGACCCCAGGGGAGATGTGGACAGTGTGCGGGGTTCATGTGCTGCGTGGAAACGCAAAAAAAAGTATGGAAACAGTGGAGAGAGAAAAAAAAAAAAAAAGGGGGGGGGGGGGGGGGGGGGGGGGGGGGGGACTTGAACGCTTGCTGTATGTGTGTGGATTAAGCCCTTGCAAGTGCGAGTGTTGTGTTGTCTTTGTCGTTATGACAGAT
>JADBJO010000341.1:692500-697500 GCA_016801955.1 Conus betulinus | reverse complement strand
GTAAGCTGATTCTGTGATCGTCAGTTATGACGTTCGGTGATTGACAAGTCAGCTGATTCTGTGATTGACAGTGATCACGTTCTGTGGTTGACAGCTAATTCTGTGATTGACAAGTTGGCTAATTCTGTGATCGAGACGATCAAGATATCAGCAAGGACTGCTGACGAGTGGAAGCGGGGGGTAGGTTATTGTTCCTCTGTGTGTGTGTGTGTGTGTGTGTGTGTGTGTGTGTGACGCACGCGCATTTGTACTTGTGGACAGTGATTCTTAGGGACTACTCTGCCGATTTTAGTACAAGCGAAGTAATCGGTTCTTTCCTTGTTTTAAGGAAAAGCTATTCATTAATCAAATACAAAAAAAAAAGTAATTAAGATTATAGATAACAAGGTAAATAAAAAGAAATCAGTGGATCAGTCAGGCAGCCAGACAGCTTAATAATCTGTCACTTGAATGCTAGTTCATTCCCCCTTTAATGTAACATAACCTCTGTTAGCAGTTTTCTCTTGCAGCGACTTCAAACTGTTCATATTGTCCTCACCGGCGAAAGAGTAAAACGACATCAATTCATTGATGAGCAGCCACTAGTAATGACTAAAAAAGGCTTGCGAGCTGTAGATCCCTTTTAACAAGATTTCCCGCCTCTTCCCCGCTGTCCGAGTTTTTTTTTTTCCAAAGGCAGAAAAAATGAAAATCAAATTGGGAAGAGAAAAGAAACATATGTTGGAAATTATTCGTTTTGTGCCATCTTCGTCGGTACAGGATTTTCTTTCTGTTACATATGAAAGCTTTTGCATCGAATTACATATTAAAGTTGTATCGAATTACATAGTTGTTGTGTATCCAATTACATATTTAAGCAGTTTAACGAATTACACATTAAGGCTGTTGTATTGAATTACATATTAAATCTGTTGCATCGAATTCTTACGGCATTGTTTGCTTCCATAGCATTCAAGAATGTTGTCAATATTTACTGCATCAATATACGCTCCACGGATTTTCTTTTACGCCAAGAAGCTCTTAACTGTACATGTAGAAAGCAGAGGAGTACGAAGGAAATTCTTCCTCTTTGTTCATCCTTTCCTTTCCGACCATCATCCTCTATTTTCTGAAAATGTCAACACTGGCTTTTTTTCCCACCCACATTGTCCTCATCGTCCATGCTGAGATGTTCCCATCCTTTTCAGTTTTCTCAGCGTGTCTTCATTCGTCATTTTCATGCCGTTTAACCATTCCTTAGATTTTAACCTGTGGTGGGGTCGGAATAGCTCAGTTAGTAGAGCGCCGGACTCGTGATCCTGGGGTTGCGGGTTCGAATTTCGGGTACAGGGTTTTTTTTTTTTTTTCCCTCGGAGTTAACATTGGTTCTGACTCTATTCCCCATGAGTCCTTCGAATGAGACTATAAACCGAGGTTCCGTGTGTCGCACGCACAACGAACACACGTAAAATCCCATCACCAGTTTGGCCGTTGGTATGGATGACACGTTACACATAGCATGCACTTTCCTCGAAGATGGAGTATGCCTTAATGGCGGGATCAAAAACGGTCATACACACAAAACTCCGCTGCCTGTCTGTACAGGCAGTGTCCGCAGGAGTATCAGCCTGCGTACGCAGAAAGAAAGAAAGAAAACTGTGGTGTCCTCGTCCGCCCTTTGTTCCCCTCACCATCTCTTATCCGTCCTTTCCCTTCTCAACCACTGTGTTCTTCCTTACACGTGGTTTTCTCCTACACCCCTTTTCTGTCTTGCCATGTCCTCGTGTCCTTTCCTTTCTCACCATGGTTTTACCCGTCCTTTTTTCTCATCGTTGTTTTCCCATCAGTCCTTTCCTCCGTCCTTTTTTTTTTGTTTTGTTTTTTTTTTTTTTTTTTGTTCTCGTGATTTCCCTTCTATACTTCTGGCATGTCCTCCTCCATTTTCCTGTCTTACTTGTACTCACCTGTCTTTCCTCCTTAACGTGTCTCAATCCCCCCCCCCCCCCCCCCCCCCCTTCCTGTCTCACCATGTTCTCGTCTGCCAGTTCCTAATGTCCTTATCCATGTTCCCTTTGTCATAATGTCCTCGTCCATCTCTCTTTCTTCTCTATTTCTTTCTTTCTTTGTTTAATTTCAACTAACCACCTCTGTTCTTTCTTACAACAGTGTTAGTCGCCCCCCCCCCCCCCCCCCCCCCCCCCCCCCCCCCCCCCCCCCCCCACCTCCATCCATATTTCCTTTCTCGTGCAGCCTTCGTTCATTTTTCATTTCTTATAATGTCCTCATCCATATTTCCTTTCTCGTGCAGCCTTCGTTCATTTTCCATTTCTCATAATGTCCTCATCCATATTTCCTTTCTCATGCAGCCTTCATCCATATTCCTTTCTCATGCAGCTCTTATCCATTTTCCTTTCTCGTGCAGCCTTCGTTCATTTTTCATTTCTTATAATGTCCCTCATCCATATTTCCTTTCTCGTGCAGCCTTCGTTCATTTTTCATTTCTTATAATGTCCTCATCCATATTTCCTTTCTCGTGCAGCCTTCGTTCATTTTTCCATTTCTCATAATGTCCTCATCCATATTTCCTTTCTCATGCAGCTCTTATCCATATTTCCTTTCTCATGCAGCCTTCGTTCATTTTTCATTTTTCTCATAATGTCCTCATCCATATTTCCTTTCTCATGCAGCCCTTATCCATATTTCCTTTCTCGTGCAGCCTTCGTTCATTTTTCATTTCTCATAATGTCCTCATCCATATTTCCTTTCTCATGCAGCCTTCATCCATATTTCCTTTCTCATGCAGCCTTCGTTCATATTTCCTTTCTCATGCAGCCTTCATCCATATTTCCTTTCTCATGCAGCCTTCGTTCATTTTTCCTTTCTCATGCAGCCTTCGTTCATTTTCCTTTCTCATCATGCAGCCTTCGTTCATATTTCCTTTCTCATGCAGCCTTCGTCCATATTTCCCTTTCTCATGCAGCCTTCGTTCATTTTTCCTTATCATAATGTCCTTATCCATAATTATTTCGTTTCTTATGATGTCCTCATCTATCTTTCATTTTCTCATAATGTCCTCATCCATCTTTCATTTCTCATAATGTACCCATCCATCTAGTATCTTTCGTAATGTCCTCCATCATCTTTCATTTCTCATAATGTCCTCATCCATCTTTCATTTCTCATAATGTACCCATCCATCTTTTATCTTTCGTAATGTCCTCATCCATCATTCATTTCTCATAATGTACCCATCCATCTTTCATTTCTCATAATGTACCCATCCATCTTTTATCTTTCGTAATGTCCTCATCCATCTTTCATTTCTCATAATGTCCTCATCCATCTTTCATTTCTCATAATGTACCCATCCATCTTTTATCTTTTATAATGTCCTCATCCATCTTTCATTTCTCATGATGTCCTCATCCATCTTTCATTTCTCATAATGTCCTCATCCATCTTTCATTTCTCATAATGTCCTCATCCATCTTTCTATCTTCATGATGCCCTCACCCATCTTTACTTTCTCATGTTACCCTCACCTTTTTCTCATGGTATCTTCATCCATCTTTGCTTTCTCATCATGTCCTCGTCCATCTTTCATATCCCTTTTCCCCTGTTCTTTGCTTTCTCATCATGTCCTCGTCCATCTTTCATTATCCCTTTCCCCTGTTCTTGCTTTTTCTCATCATGTCCTCGTCCATCTTTCATTATCCCTTTTCCCCTGTTCTTTGCTCTCCTCGTTGATCTTTCGTTTCTCCCCATGGCCACATCTTTCTTTTTTACATATGCCCCTGTCCACCTTTTTTTAAAATCTTGATGTTGCTGTTTGTGTTTGCATTGCTCATGATGTTATCACGTTTCTCTCTTGCTGTAGGCGATATCAGGGCTGTTCCACGCCTGTATACTTTTTGGATAGTTGCACTGATCAATTCAGGCCACTGTACTTTATTTTTTTTAGTTGTTGCGATAGGTACATCGGCCATGTTAGGGCTGTCTGCTCATTATAGCTGTTTGGTACATTCAGGCGTGATGTCTGCACGCCATAACTGATGTGACGGATGATAGTATCGGCCATGTTAGGGCTGTCTGCTCATTATAGCTGTTTGGCCCATTCAGGCGTGATGTCTGCATGCGCCATAACTGATGTGACGGATGATAGTATCGGCCATGTTAGGGCTGTCTGCTCATTATAGCTGTTTGGCACATTCAGGCGTGATGTCTGCATGCGCCATAACTGATGTGACGGATGATAGTATCGGCCATGTTAGGGCTGTCTGCTCATTATAGCTGTTTGGCACATTCAGGCGTGATGTCTGCATGCGCCATAACTGATGTGATGGATGATAGTATCGGCCATGTTAGGGCTGTCTGCTCATTATAGCTGTTTGGCCCATTCAGGCGTGATGTCTGCATGCGCCATAACTGATGTGACGGATGATAGTTACCGTTTCAGATGGCATGTATGTGGGCGGGGAAGGTGGAGCACGGGAAAGGAGGAGAACAGCAATTAGGATGGGCAATGGAAATGGCAGTTTTTCAGTTTGGTCGGAACTTCAAAACTGCGAACGCGGTGCGTCACTGCTGGGTCAACTAGGCACCATGTTATTTTCGGTGTGGGATATCCGTTCATATCTAGCACCATGTTATTTTCGGTGTGGGATATCCGCTTATATAAAAAAAAAAACATGTTATTTTTGGTGTGGGATATCCGTTTATATAAAGAACCATGTTATTTTCGGTGTGGGATATCCGTTTATATAAAGAAACCATGTTATTTTCGGTGTGGGATATCCGTTCATATGAAGCACCATGTTATTTTCGGTGTGAGATATCCATTCATATCTGACACCATATCACTTTCGGTGTGTGATATCCATTGATATCTGGCACCATGTTATTTTTGGTGCAGGAGATCCGTTGATATCTGGCACCATGTTATTTTTGGTGCAGGAGATCCGTTGATATCTGGCACCATGTTATTTTCGTTGTAAGATATCCGTTCATAACTGGTGTCAGTT
>JADBJO010000341.1:647500-687500 GCA_016801955.1 Conus betulinus | reverse complement strand
AAGCGTCACGTCACAGTTTGTTTGTTTGTTTGTTTTTACGTTTACATCTGCAGGTTTAATGTTTTACTTTAAAATAAATGGCACATAGAGTTGCAACAAGCTGGGATTTTTTTTTTCTCTCTCTCTCCCTAACCCCCCTCTTCCTCCCCTCCCCCTTCACTTGCTATGTTTGTAGTCGAGTTTTGTTTTACAGTCTACGTTCTTTCTATCCTTTGATGCAGCTTTTTGTGACTTTTTCGTTTCTTCATTCCTTCCTTTTTGTGCAGTCGTTTGATTGTTCTTTCGTTTTCTTTTTGCTTTTTTTCTTTGTGTGTGTGTGTGTGTGTGTGTTGCCACCGTTTCTTCGATCCATCGGTCACTTCAGTCGTTCATTCGTGCAGTCGGTCAGTCGCCCGTTCAGATATTCGGTCGGTCAGTCATTCGTCCATACCTTTGTTCGGTCGGTCGCTCGTTCAATCATGCATTCGGTCGGCCAGTCGTTCAGTCATTCATTCGTTCAGTCGCTCGTTTAATCATTCATTCGTTCTGTCGGTCGCTCATTCAGTGGGTCGTTCAGTCAGTCATTCGGTCGTTCAGTCATCCGTTCATTCAGTCGGTCAATCGATCGGTCGCTTGCTTAGTAATTCCTTTGTTTATCCGTTCAGTCGTCGCCCGTTTAGTCATTCTTTCGGTCAGTCGGCGCTCAGTCATCTGTTCGTTCAGTTTGTCAATGGGTCATTCGCTGAGTAATTCGTTTATTTATTTATTCGTTCAGTCGCTCGTTCAGTCATTCATTCGTTCGGTCGCTCGTTCAGTCATACATTCGGTCAGTCAGTCGCTCGTTCAGTCATTCGTTGGTTCAGTCAGTCGGTTTCAGTCATACATTCGTTCAGTCGATGAGTCGCTCGTTCAGTCGGTCTGACACTCTTTAAACATTCGGTCAGTCAGTCGCTCGTTCAGTCATTCGTTCATACCTTTGTTCGGTCCGTCGCTTGGTCAGTCATTCATTCATTCAGTTGATCGCCCGCTCATTCAGTCGGTCAGTCGCTCGTTCATTCATTCATTCGTTCAATAAATCGGTCGGTCGGTCAGTCGTTCGTTTGTACATTTTCTTCAGTCAAGTTGCTCGTTCAGTCAGTCATTCAGTCCTTCAGTCGGTCGTTCAGTCATGCATTCGGTCAGTCGTCGGTCGTTCAGTCATACATTCGGTCAATCGGTCGTTCAGTCATGCATTCGGTCAGTCAGTCGTTCAGTCAGTCATACATTCGTGCAGTCGGTCTCTCGTTCAGTAGTTTCATTCGCTCAGTCGTTCATTCAGTCATGCATTCGGTCACTTGGTCAGTCGGTCGTTCAGTCACACATTTGGTCAGTCGATCGCTCATTCATTTATTCGTTCAAATCAGGCTTTCATTTATTCATTCGTTCAGTCGATCGTTCGGTTATTCGTTCAGTCGTTCATTCAGTCATTCACTCTGTCAGTCCGTCGTTTAGTCATTCATCGTTCGGTCAGTCATTCGTTCAGTCAGTCGTTTCAGTCAAACATTTGTTCAATTGGTCCCCTCATTCAGTAATTCCGTCATTCAGTCGCTCGTTCAGTCAGTCGTTCGTTCAATTGGGACAGTCGGTCGTTCATTTATTCATTCATTCAGTCGATCACTCGTTCGAGTTATTCGTTCAGTTACTCATTCGGTCGGTCATTCATTGGGTCAATCGGTCGTTCAGTCAGTCAGTTATTCGGTCAGTCGGTCGTTCAGTCATTCACTCGGTCAGTTGCTCGTTCAGTCATTCATTGTTTAGTTTGTTCATTGGTTGTTCAGTCATTCATTCTGTCAGTCGCTCGCCCAGTCATTCATTCATTCGTTTAGTTGGTCAGTCGGTCGATTGGTCATGCAGTTGGTCAGTCGGTCGTTTGGTCATGCATTTGGCCAGTCGTCGTTTGGTCATGCATTTGGTCAGTCAGAGTTCGTCCATTCATTCGTTCAGTTGGTCGTTCATTTATTCATTCGTTCAGTCGCTTGTTCGATTTTTTTAATTCAGTCGCTCATTCAGTCATTCACTCTTTCAGTTGGTCGTTTGGTCAGTCATTCGGTCAGTCGGTTGTTCAGTCATTCATTCATTCAGTAGGTCGTTTAGTCACTTACTCGGTCAGTCAGTTGTTCAGTCAGTCGTCGCTGGTTTACTCATTCAGTCGGTCATTCGGTTGTTTAGTCGTTCATTCGATCAGTCGTTCGTTTAGTCAGTCATTCGGTCGTTTTTAGTCGTTCATTCGGTCAGTCGCTCGTTCAGTCACTCATTCGGTCAGTCGGGCATTTAGTCGTTCATTTGGTCAGTCGCTCGTTCAGTCAGTCATTCGGTCGGTCGGTCGTTCAGTCATTCATTCGTTCAGTAGGTCGTTTAGTCATTCATTCGGTCAGTCGGTCGTTTAGTAGTTCATGTGGTCACTCGGTCGTTCAGTCAGCCATTCATTTCTTGTCAGGCTGTCGTTTAGTCATTCAGTCTGTTGTTTAGTCATTTATTTGGTTAGTCGGGTCGTTCAGCCACTCATTCGGTCAATCATTCATTCATTGGTCTGTCGGTCCTTCAGTCATTCATCCTACAGTTGTTGTTCAGTCAAACGTTCGGTCAATCACTCGTTTAGTCATTCATTCGGTCACTCGCTCGTTCACTTATTCAGTCGGTCAGTCGCTCGTTCAGTCAGTCGGTCGTTTTAGTCATTAATTTGGTCAGTCGCTCGTTCAGTCGGTCATTCCATAGATCAGTCGTTTAGTCATTCATTCGTTAAGTCAGTCGTTTAGTAATTAATTCGATCAATCGCTTGTTTAGTCATTCATTCGGTCGTCGGTCGATTAGTCGTTCATACGGTCAGTTGCTCGTTCAGTCAATCATTCAGTCAGTTGGCCGTTCAATCGTTCATTTGTTCAGTCGGTCGCTTTAGTCCTATATCCGTCATTTGGTCAGTCGCTCGTTCAGTCAATTATTCGGTCGGCCATTCAGTCATTCATTCGGTCAGTCGCTCGTTTAGTTATTCATTGGGTCAGTCGGTCGTTTAGTGAATCATTTGGTCACTCGCTCGGTCAGCCAGTCGGTCAGTCGTTCAGTCGGTCGTTTGGTTATTCATTCGGTCAGTTGGTGATTTAGTCATTCACCCTGTCAGTCATTCGGTCAGTCGGACGTTAAGGTCATTCACTCGATTAGTTGGTCGTTCAGTCAGTCATTTGTTCAGTCCCTCGTTCAGTCATTCGTTCGGTCGTTGGGGCAGAAGTGGCGCTGATAAAGGACGTAATATGGTAGGTGTAATGAGGCAGAGGGTGCACGGATGAAAGGCTTGACATGGTGGGTGTATTGGGCGGAGGGACATATGAAGGGCGTGACATGGTGGGTGTATTGGGGCGGAGGGACATATGAAGGGCGTGACATGGTGGGTGTATTGGGGCGGAGGGACATATGAAGGGCGTGGCGTGACATGGTGGGTGTATTGGGGCGGAGGGACATATGAAGGGCGTGACATGGTGGGTGTATTGGGGCGGAGGGACATATGAAGGGCGTGACATGGTGGGTGTGTTGGGGGCGGAGGGACATATGAAGGGCGTGACATGGTGGGTGTATTGGGGGGCGGAGGGACATATGAAGGGGCGTGACATGGTGGGTGTTGTATTGGGGCGGAGGGACATATGAAGGGCGTGGCATGGTGGGTGTATTGGGGTGGAGGGACATATGAAGGGCGTGACATGGTGGGTGTATTGGGGCGGAGGGGCAGGGACATATGAAGGGCGTGACATGGTGGGTGTGTTGGGGCAGGAGGGACATAATGAAGGGCGTGACATGGTGGGTGTATTGGGGCAGAGGGGACGCTTACTACAAGCATGACATGGTGGCGCATTGGGGCGGGGGATGAAGGGCGTTAAATAGTGGGTGTATTGCGGCAGCAGGTGCGCAGATGAAGGGGTGTGCCGTGGTGGGTTTGTTGGGGCGGGGAGGGCGCAGATGAAGAGCGCGACACCGTGGGTATTTTATCGGGGCAGAAGGGAGCGTGGGTGAAGGGTGTGATATGGGTGGGTGTAGTTAGAAAGGGGCGCGCTGATGGAGGGCATGACATGGTGGGTGTATTGAGGCAGATGGGGCGTGCCATAGGTGTTTTGTTGGGGCAGAGAGACGGAGATGAAGGACGAGGTGTGGGTTGCCAAAATGGAGGGGGTTGGGGTGGAGTGGATGCATCATGTGAAATGTACAGGTGGGGGGGAGGGCGTTGATGCACATGGGTGGGTGTAATGGGGAGGAGGGAGCACATAAAACAGGGTGTGAAATAGATGGTCAGATGGAGAGAGAGAGGTGGGGGGAAGGGAAGGGAAGGCGCGGATGCAGGATGGGCGGAAATGGGCGGGGAGAAGAGAATGAAAGGTATGTCATGGGGGGGGGGGGGGGGGGGGGGGGGGGGGGAGACGTGGATGCAGGGTTTGCAATTGGAACAGGGTCGCGATGTAGTGTACGACATGGTTGCGGGAATTGAAAACGTGGATAGAGTACATGACATGGTTGGGGTGTGGCTGTTGCGGATTCAGGGCGTGACATTTGTGGGGGTACAGGGGTGTGTGGATGCAGGGTGTGACAGGGGGGGGGGGTACGAAAGGGGGGGGGGGGGGGGGGGGCATGGCATAATATAGGTGGGAGTTCTGGAAGCGCGGATTTTAGGGTTTGACGTTGGTGGGGGTAGGCATGTTGATATGATATTGTGGCATGCGTTCAGTTTGGATTGGGGGGAGGGGGGGGGGGCTGGAATTGGGTGGATTTGGGGTGAAGATTTCAGGGTGTGATATTGGGGGGGGGGGGGGGGGGGGATTTTCGTGCCTGACATGAGTAGGGGGGTTAACAGCAGGGGATGGGGTCATGGATTTCAGGGCGTGGCATGGATGGGATAAGAGAGGGCACAGATGCAGGGCGTGACAAGGCTAGGCGAACTGAGGAGGGGTGGGTTGGGGGCAAGCGGGGAGCGTACGCAGCGCTTGAAAAGGATAAGCGAATTGTGGGGGTGCATGGATGCACATGTTCGGGCGCACTGGGGGGGGGGGGGGGGGGGGGGGGGGGGGGGGGGGGGGGGGGGGGGGGGACGTGACTGGGGGGGGGGGGGGGGGGTTGCACATGCGGAGCGTGACGTGGATGGCGTACGTACGAGGGTGGTGGTGAGAGAAGTACGGATGCAGGGTGTGACATGGAGGGGGTGGAAGAGGAGAAGCGCGGTGTCAACATGGTGGGGCGAACAGAGGGGGAGGATGCAGATGCAGGGCGTGACGTATGTGGGCGATCAAACTGACCTTGATCTTAAAAGCGGAGAGGCTCCAGGTCGACAAAAGGGAATATGGGAGGAAATCTCACTCTCCTCCGCTTCTTCTGTCCTTTCTCCACTTCGTGTGAATTGAAGTGTGTTATGCGTGTGCGCGCGCACGTATGTGTGTGTGCGTGCGTGCGTGTGTGTGTGAAGAAGAAAGGATGGGTGGAAGGGATTGGGGAAGGGAGGAGGTTTCTGTAGAGTGTACCTTAGCTAAATGGCTTTGGATTCATGATCAGGTCAAGTCATATGCATCGTAGGCAAGACTATTCCCCCCCTCCCTCCCCTTTGGTCAGCCCTCCACCCCCTCCCACCTCTTCGCAGCCTCTCGACATCTAACCCTTTTAACATATACATTCCAAAGCTTGAAACGAATTTTAAAAATTGAAAGTTTTCAATAATCATGTTTTCGCACATTGTGTTTATTCTTTCCGTATGGATACTCTGTGTGTGTGTGTGTGTGTGTGTGTGTGTGTGTGTGTGTGTGTGTGTGTGTGTGTGTGAAAAAGAGAGAGAGAGAGAGGGGGGGGGGGGGGGGGGGGGGGGGGGGGAGGAGAGAAAAAAGTTTGAGGGGTCGGGTGGGGAAGGGGGTAACAAGAGGCTGGAGAGCAATATTTTTAGTTCAGTGGGCTCTTCTGTCTGTCGTCTGTTTTTTGCCTTTTAAACGCCGATTTCCACTGTTGGGCCACTTTGAACTTATCGCAGTGACTAAGTACGTTCACCCTCACGTACACTTCTTGGGGAATTGTTTCACTGAATTGTCACCTACCCTCCAGCTCTATCGTTTTGTTTTTTTTTCCCCAATCAATGACGAGTTTGTCTGAGGTCAGCTAAAGAGAGCGTAGCTCGGGATAACTCGAAGACCACCAGAGCCTGTCAGCTGTGGTTCCATGCTGGCTGTTCCGTGGGAAAATGCGTCCATCAGATGGCCAGTTCAGAAAGGTCTGTATCAATATTCAGTCCTGTCAGGGAAGATAATGTAATGACGGAAAGCAAGCTCAGCAGATAATTCAAGAAAGCTTCCTTCCGACGGTTAGTATCTTTCCCTTCGGGCATAAATGTGGATATAGGAAAAAAAAAAAAAAAAAAAAAAGGCAGTAAGAAAATTAAATTTCCGAAACAGGTAATCCTATTCACACATTCTGCGTACGCAGGCTGATACTCCTGCGGACACTCCCTACATGGACAGGCAAGGATTAACCCCTTCTACCCAACAAAGGGAGTGGAGTTTCGTGTATATGGCCGTTTTTTTCCCGCCAATAAGGCAGCCATACTCCATTTTCGGGAAACTGCTCATACCGTTTTTCATCTGGTACTGAGCGATGAAATCAAAAGTCGTTCAGAGACTAGTGGAGAAACAGCTTAGCGCAATATGGGTCCCCTAAACTGATTTTTTTTCCCAGCGGAGGGTGGAGGAAAAGGACTGGGATGGGGATCGTAGACGGAGCAGTGGAAGAGGGCGTGGTAACGAATGAGACATCAAAAGTCGTAACAATTAACATTGATCAGTTTTTTTGTTTTTTTTTAATAAATGTAACCCACTCACACACACACACACACACACACACACACACACACACACACACACACAGAGTTTAGTCAGCGTAGTGGAATGTCGTTTCAGTGGGTGTCGCGTAACTGGCCTCGCTTAATAGAAAGTCGCCGCACTGAACGTCGTTTAGTGGGATGACGCGCTATATGGAACAGAGTTCCTAGGCGTTCTTCTTTGATTGTCCTCTCACGTCGTCTGGGCTGCAGCTCCCAGTCCTGCATTTGATTGTTTGGAAAAACGTTTTTTCGTACACGGGGGTAGGGGGGTAGGTAGTCTACCCACAAAAATGCGGTGTGACCCATTTACACTGAATGGATAACGGATTCACGCGAAGGTCCCAGCGGGACCCGGTGAAGTATGACCTCAACTACCGAACCAGCCAGCTGGGAGATCAGTCCAGATAGAGGACAAAATGACAGAGTGTACTGACACCGTGTGAGTGCACAGGTCTGGGAAACACGTCTTTATTGGTTTTGCCATTCCGTACCACTATCGTTGTATTTTGCCTGCAGCACAGAAGAAAAAAAAATGCTGCCGAGACCCAAAATTCACATACCAAGTAACCATGGTGCCATGCAGGGGTCTCATTTTGGCTGGTACCAGCAGCTGCACTGGATAGAAGACGAAGGCAATACAGGAGGCGTAAGGGGAACATCATTTGTTTACTATCAGTATCCGTTAAGTAGACTTCTGTAGCACATAACTACATAGAATCCCATACTTCACCATCACACTATCAAAATTCAAATGAAGCCTTCGATGCACGACTTAAAACTTTAAACATGATTTCATGTTATGCACACTCGCACAAATATGTATGAACACAATGCGAGCATGCTGTGTATTCATATAATGTACACGTTGAGTGCAACATGCATGCTTACGCACACACATGCACAAGCATGTGCAGGCACTCGCACCACAAAGCCACACACACATATACACACACACGCGTCACCACCACCATACTACCACTCTTGTACCTTCCACATTCACATAGAGACCAGATTCTACACAAGCCAATCAATTTCATATTACTCTCAAATTTACTATTAGAAAATAATGTTTTGGGGAGAGAAATAGAAAAAATGAACAAACAGTGACTACCCTAAAGTAAACAGAACTCGTAAAAAAAAAAAAAAAATCACTGATCATGTCAAAAAAAAAAAAAATAAAAAAAAAAAAAACTATTAAGTTTCAATCCAATGTTTCTCCATGGGAATAGTAAGTTACTATATTTTCCTCTTCTCACTTTCCCCAACCATACCCAAGTGCTACAGTAGTGTCATAATAATAGATATGTCCACAAAACAAGAGCAAACACGGATCCCTGAAATCAGTTGCAGAAATATGAAAAAGCAAATATTGCAAAACAGATCGCATTTTATGAACCAGGTAACAGGCATATATATGTAAAAGAGAGACAGACAGACAGAAAGAGAGAAACGGGAGAGAAGTGAGAGTGGGAGAGATTCAAATGTATACAGTGTGAATATATGCAGTAATGCTATTAGACGACTTCTCACATTTTGGCTGGAACAGAAATATAAACAGTATTCCTTGCTGACTGAAATAGGTGTCCACTGGGACAGACAAGTGAAAAGGAAAGAGAAACATACAGAAAGGAAAGAGGAACATACAGAGTGAGAGCACAGCTGGAAGTACTCCATCACGGTAACAGAGAAAGAAAAATATATATATATATGTGTGTGTGTGTGTGTGTGTGTGTGTGTGTGTGTGTGTGTGTGTGTGTGATTAAGAAAAATTATAGTCCCGTCAACAGCAAAGGTGTGTGTGTGTATGTATGTGTGTATGTATGTATGTATGATGAAAAGCAAAGGACAAAAGCAAGCGAAAACATCAACAATAAAACAACAAAAAAAAGGTGAATGGATACATTGCTGATACCGATAACAATAAATGAAGGATTTAATCCACTTAAACATCTATCACACAAACTGATACTCTCAACAAAAAGAAAAAAAAAAAAAAAACTCAACACATTTTTGATAAGCTAACATCTCTCTTGCAACAAATAAAAATGCAAAGAGAAAGTAGTTTTGGCAAAGTCTGATAACCTTCGTTCTTGCATCAGTCAACACACCTGTAAAGATTTGATTAATTGACATGTTTGATAACATAGCAAAATCAAATTGGACCTGAGGAAGGTTGAGCATTAGAAGATTCCTGCCATGGAAAGGATGTCAACCACATTGCTAGAAACCAAATGCTTGTTCTTAAACTAAGCATCACATTTGGAACTTCAGATTCTTTTGACGATTCCGAATATCACACTTGTTAAAAAAAAACAGAGAGAGAAAAAAAATCAGAGTGGGTTGGGGGAAGGGGGCTAATAGCACCATAAACAAAAGTACCCAGGTTATTTCTTCTTTTTTTTTTTTTTTTGCAGAAATGACCAACAAAATGCCTTCCAAACATATTCTGCACATGCAGATTCACACAACTGTTCTCTTCATATCATCGCCATAATCAACAAAGGATAGAAATAACAGTACACTGTCGAAACTCATTGAAAGCAGGTCAGTGCGTATGGATTCGACAGAGACCGGCTATACTGCAGAACAGACCGCCTGCATGGAAGAACAGGACCAGCCCTACAGAGACCTATACAGAGGGCACCTGTATGGGACAAGAGGACCATACCCTTCAGAATACTACAGAATGGCAGACTGTATGGGACAAGAGGACCAGAGCCCTTCAGAAACCAGATATACTGCAGAATGGGCAGCCTGTATGGGACAAGAGGACCAGAGCCCTTCAGAAACCAGAAACCAGCCTGTATGGGACAAGAGGACCAGAGCCCTACTGCAGAATGGGCAGCCTGTATGGGACAAGAGGACCAGAGACCTTCAGAAACCAGATATACTACAGAATGGCCCCTGTATGGGACAGAGGACCAGAGCCCTTCAGAAACCAGATATACTGCAGAATGGGCAGCCTGTATGAGCCCTTCAGAAACCAGCTGTAGCAGAACGGGCTGCCTGAATAGGACCCAGAGCCCCACAGAGACCAGCTTTATGGCAGAACTGACAGCCTGCATGGAAGAAGGAGACCAGAGTCCTGAAGACAATGGCAGAAGAGGCTGAAAACAGTTCCAGCTGATCTGGTCAAGGAGGAGTAAAGTGACCTTCACAAAGCTTAAATTTCCCAACTCACAACAGGTAAGACATCCGTCATGAGGCAACTTGGCCTTGAGGCACCCAACCATCCAGGAGTTGCAGGTTCAAATTATGGCAGCACCTAGGGCAAACAATGGTGACTGGAAAAGGGCATCCAGGAGTCATGACCTGGATGCAGCCCGGGCTCTTTGAAATGTTAAGGCATTTCAGATCAAAGCTCTTGTATGAGACTGCTACTTTGAAAGATCTGAAAAACTGCTGCTTGTGGCTTCATGTGAATCAACTTACCTCCCCATGGGAAAGAGAACAAGACAGACTGTGGTATACAGTCACCTGAAAATATAAATGCTAATAAAATTCTTAAAATGCTCGACCCCTTGGTGAGCAACACCTGTTAAAAAAATAGGATGGTAAAAGGAAGTTTATATATGCTCCATCTCAAGGAGACTACAGTCTCTCCACTGATACCATTCATCTGTAGCAGTCCAGGGTTCCACTGTAACACAGTGTCTATTTCAACTGTATTACAGTCCACCCAACTATAGAGGCAATGTGGAGTTCATTGCGAGAAAATATCTGCAGGTAAAACAAGACCAGACACACCAGGTCTTCCAGGACCTCAGTCTCAACAAATCCATGGGGACTGTCATTGGACGGACATGGCGATGCCTTCTGAAGGGAGAGCTGACACATGCCATGTCCATGACTGAGCAAATATTCTTGTCTACAGTGGGCTTAGCAGGTGGTGTCCTGTGTGTGTTGGATCAGATCAGGCAGCAGTGCAGTGTTTCTTATGGTGGGTTGCCTCATGATGACATGACATTGACTGCTCCCTGTGGATTGCCAGTGCCAGAGCTGTGGTGAGACAGGCCGGGCGGGGGCTGTAACAAGTGATTGGAATGAACAGCATGGATACAATGCCACTGAGGTGGCACAGAAGATGGCTAAGCAAAACAGAAAAAAAAAGGACAGAAAGGATGTCTTTAACTAATATTCTCAGTCTTAAATATTGCATAATAGTTCATACATATCTGTCGGCACAATTGCCACATGATCACATACTAAAAAAAGAGAGAAAAGGAAAGCAAAACCAAATACACCCCAAGGTTAACAGACACCAAACATAAAGTGACCTGAAAACATGGTTCCACGTCAGAGTGGAACAACTACAGCCCAGCCAATCAACACAGAGCTGTTTCACAGCCATTACCACATGCCATAGTCAACTCCTGTCCAGCAGACAACAATGACAAGCACATCTACAAATAGAAATGTACATTAAATTCATATCATAGCTAATCTTTCAACATGTTCTGAAGGCTTATAAAAGCAGGCCATGCAGAGGAACTAGGTGTTCTTCTTCAATCACCACTTGTAAAGAAAGAAAGTAATGATGGAAACAACAGGGCCATGCAAACTAAATTTACAAACCAGTGTCTACTCACAAAGCTGCCATGGCCCCAAAAGCATAAAGTGTAACAGTTTGACATTTTCAGTAAGTCTTCCAAAGTCAAGTGTAGCACTTGTATGTGATGCAACAAGTCAGACTCGATAGCACTTTCAACTGAACTTCAATTTATGCACAACATGATGGTGGACCAAGAAGACATAAATCTCACTGGTCATAGCATGGTTTTGACCTGACCTACAAAAAAAAAAAAAAATCAAAATGACAGACAATGAAACCATTCAATAATGCAGCAAAATAGCAGTCTTCTTCAGTGATGTTTCTTCAGCTGTTTTGTCCTCTCTATACTGACCTTTGCCATTTCTTTTCTTTCTTTCTATAACCCACACTCTAGAAATCTTTACTTTTCATTTCCACTGCTGCCAAGTTGGTGAAGCATGTTTTTTTTTTTTTTTGTTTTTCATAGCATTTCATCAAGAAGTATAATAGTGTAGCATAATGAACAAACTCGCAGCATGCTAATCTTAAACTATACCACCTGGCAGCTCTGCAATTCACTACCCAGTCACGGCATTACAACTAACAAAGCTAACATAGTATATATTCAAGACAGGAAAAAAGATCAAAGACCTTATGTAACAAAGATCTCATAATTCATATAACATCAAAGAGCAAAGATCTCATGTAACAAAGAATAAAGACCTCGTACAACAAAGAGCAGAAACCTCCAATGACAAAGGCAGGGAAAACAGGCCACAGAGGCAGGGAAATGGTGGATGGGAGTAAAAGCGACAAAACTAAAAAGGAAAACATGCGCAGAAAAAAAGATGGAGTCAGAGAGCAACAGGAAAGAGGAAATTACGCACAGAATTTCCAAAAGGCAGGAAACACGTCGGAGTCTTGCAAGAGAAACCCATCATCATTCTGTCAAATCATGGACTGTGCTTTAGTAAGCCACGAACGTCAGATTCAAATCCCTATCAATCATCAATACGTGTATCATGTTGCTGTGATTCTACTGCTCTGGGCTCAAGCTTTTGATCATGCACTCGCATGATAATCACAGGCACATCTGATTCAAGGATTAAGAGACTTATTTATCCTGTAACCCCTTTCGGGGCCATGGAGGATGTATGCGTGCACATATCAATAGAGGTGTGCGACCAAAGCAAACGCCTTGTTTTTTTTTTTTTTCAATTTCAAGTTGTGCATAGCCCAGGGAAACCCTATCAGGCCCATTACCATGCCAACATCAATTCCACACCCAGGTTAAAATTCATGTATTTGATTATAAAAAAAAAAAAAAAAAAAGAGGCTTACTTAAAACTCACAAACAGTAACACTCGCAACTTATGTACAATCATATATTAGTACTGCTGAAGTAATGATAATCATCATTTTGGCCAGTCTCAGGCTGACATATCGATACATGATGCCAAGAAAAAGTTTGAGGAAGACAATGAATTTCCTGCGATATGTATATTTCAGACTTGCAGACTTAGGAGGAAATTGTGCTTGTTGCAGATTTGGGAGTTCTCAAGAGAAAGGCTAAAATCTTGTGCTAAAATTTAACCATTCACACACACTACACAGCCAAAATTGACTGAGTACAACAATATGATCCAGTATACATGTGTGCCTATACGGTGCTGTACTCACAGACATGCAAACATGCACATTCATTGCTATACCCATTAATACTGGCTAAAGGGAAGATGACAATCCTCCTGTACAGAAGAATTCCAAAGATAATGAAACCAATACAAACTGCATGACATGCCCTCTAATTCGCCCTATGGTTGGCAAGAAAAAAAGCAAGGAATGCAACAGTGGACATCAAATTCAGAAGGAAAAAAAGTCCACATGCAAATGTCTTAAAAACAAGAACAATCAGGAGATTAACTGGTCCATCTGATGCAATTTTTACACACACACACACACACACACACACTTTTGGTGCTGTGTGTCTCGACACAAGTGTTGTCACAACTGACTTCAAAGTGAAATATCAGCACACAAGAATTTCTGTACAATGATGTTTTTTTCCTACAGCATTTAAATCTGACAGTCATTAGTATCCACAGTTGAGAAATCTGAGGGTCCTTAGTTGACATTTGAGGGTCCCCCCCCCCCCCCCCCCCCCTAAAAAATAGTTTAAATTTTAAGAAATTATACTTATATGCAATAATACTACTAACAAACCCATCCCTTGTGCTAAAAAGCACATATATGCAGGTATCAACTTAAATATTCACTGAGCTGCTTTCAAAACCTACACGAAGTCGAATTTCAGAATCTCTTCCATCCCCCATCCCCTTGTCCCCTTCCTTCTGTGGAGAACAAGTCGTCTGTTGAATGAAGACTTTTCTCCATGAAAACAGTAAATGGTAGGAGGGGGCTGAGGAGGATGAGGGTAGTGCTAGAACAATGGACTTGAAAAATCTTTCCAATCTCCCCAACACTGGCCTTCTCATACACCTGGAATCTCTACTTGGTATCAGCTGTTAAGTTTCACCTTCGTTGGCAACAGCATCAAACAGACCTACAACACCGTTGGTAGCCGGGACATTGGCCTTCTCATGCATGCAATCTGGGTAATTTCTCTACATCATTGGTATCAGCTGTTAAGTTTTCACCTTCGTTGGCATCAATAGCATCATTGCCGGGACATTGGCCTTCTCATGCACCTGGAATCTCTACTTGGTATCAGCTGTTAAGTTTCACCTTCGTTCGCAATAGCATCAAACAGACCCATGACATCGTTGGTAGCCAGGACATTGTCTCGATTTTTTGTTGATGCCTGCAGTGAGATCAGAGGATGCCTCCGTCATATGTTTGAGAACTTAAGTCAATGAACTGAAGCCATAATTGCTTCTTTCCAGTTGGCAGTGTGAAGACTTCAATCAGAAATGGAAAAATACTAGTGTCACAACTCTGATGAATTTGGCTGCCATTGTAAATGAAACTGAGAAACTGCACACTGGAAGAGTTCACAACTTTGAATTTCGAACAGAGCTGCAGAAAACTTATTCTCAAGTAGAGAGAAAAAAAATTGTGTGTAAAATCTGTGCATCAAAAAGTGAAATGTGTGCATATTAAAGTATCCCCAGTTGTGTGTAAAATCTGTGCATCAAAAAGCGAAATGTGTGCGTATTGAAGTATCCCCAGTTGTGTGTAAAATCTGTGCATCAAAAAGTGAAATGTGAGCATATTAAACTCCCAATTGTGCACTGTATGCAACACTGCAACAGTCAGTGAAAAATATGCTGAAACCCTTCATATTTCTGCCAGTTTCAAACAAGACATGGTCATGGTCCCGTAGCCTGTTAATGTTACTATGGCTGAAAGGGCAGCGAGCTGCTAGAGGTTCATCATGTCTGGAACACAGCATGATGGATGGCTGAGCCCATCTGTCTCTTCTGCCTTTAACCGTCCTAACAAATGGTGAAGATAATCCAGACGGTACAGTACTGAGTCAGAGCACAAACACACCAGCAGCAAGCATAACGGACTAGATGACACAATCAATATAAACGGACTAGATGACACAATCCAGTCTTGCGAGAGAAGAAATTTGTTTTATGAAGATGACAAATCAATCTTTGCTGACTGACGCTGGTCAAGCCTAAACTGCATTAGCCCAGACATTCAGAGCACTTCAATGCATGATGCATACATGCCTAACAAAAGGAAGAACTCAAAACGCATGTATAAACATGTTCTTTTCAGGATGATCAACAATTTAGTTTGAATCAATTTCGCAAGTTCTTCTTCAGGCATGTGCTGAAATGATTTGTGACAGTTTGTTTATGAGTAAAATCAATGATGGTTGGCTCTAGGAACCCAATACAGTTAATCGAAAGTCAACAGAGGATGAAGTGTACTTCAGAGGGAAAAGTTAAGTTTCTTGTTTTGCATACAATGTCTCGATATCAATTGATCAGGTTTGATGTACGCCAGAAAGATGTCTGGCTTAAAACTTCATAAGTAAAGATGCACCATGAATCTGAAACGCTGTGTGATGGTCCTTCAGAACCTAATGTCCACCCACAACTTGTGTTGTGTTATCAAGCGTGTGACCTACATCAGTACAGGTACACCCCTACAAGTACAACTAAAGCTACTTCAAAAAGTATATATGTCTAAAAGTCTTTCAGGACCTACATATCCACCCCTACAATCCAGACTACCTGTATCCACCCCTACAATCCAGACTACCTGTGTTTTGAATGCATGTCATGTTGATTGTCAAGGTCGTCTTTTGCTTGGTCATCTTTCACTTGGTTTGAAGACTCTCGTGTCCATCCGTACAACTCAGACTAAGTGTGTTTTGTTATGAACTGTTCGTGAACGGAGCTCTTTCATGACCCACAAGCCCACCCTTCACACCAGAGATGGAAGCCATATGAAGACCCATGTTCACTACCACCAACCTAGGGCTAATCATACTGACACAATTCATTCAATCAGCCAGTACATGAGCATTCAACTACACTGACCCAGGCTCATACAGTTCTATCAATGAGGCAGAGTATGAGTGTTCAATAACACCAACACAGGGTCATACATGTATACGCATACAGTTTCTATCAATCAGCTGATGCATGAATTTTCGGTAACATTGACCCAGGATTTACACATACTGATATAGTTCTATCAATCAGCCAATGCGTGAGCGTTCACTAACACCGACCCAGGGGTCATACATGTATACTCAAGCAGTTCTATCAATCAGCCGGTGCTTGAGAGTTCGACTACACTGACCCAGGGGTCATACATTCTCATACAGTTCTATCAATCAGCCGGTGCGTGAGAGTTCAACTACACTGACCAAGGGGTCATACATATTCATACAGTTATTCTATCAATCAGCCAGTACACAAGAGTTCAACTACACTGACCCAGGGGTCATGTGTATACTCAAAACAGTTCTATCAATCAGCCGGTGCATGAGAGTTCGACTATACAAACACAGGGGTCATACATTCTCATACAGTTCTATCAATCAGCAGCCGGTGCATGAGAGTTCAACTACACTGACCAAGGGGTCATACTTATACTCAAACAGTTCTATCAATCAGCCGTTGCTTGAGAATTCAACTACACTGACCCAGGGGTCATACATGCTCATACAGTTCTATCAATCAGCCGGTGTGTGAGAGTTCAACTACACTGACCAAGGGGGTCATACTTATACTCAAACAGTTCTATCAATCAGCCGTTGCTTGAGAATTCAACTACACTGACCCAGGGTCATACATACTAATACAGTTCTATCAATCACCCAGGCACCGAACTGTTCTAGAAATAAAAATTTCAAGAAATTCTTTAGAGCATAAACTTATATAAACACCATGCACACACCACAGTACACAACCTGAAGCATGTCACATGGTAAGTAATTAATAATAAACAAACGTAGATCTTACCCACCCACATAATTTATAAAACCAGTGACCTCTTTCTCATGGATTGCCACTCTACGTTCTCTGTCATTACACTGACCAAACATTTCAAGGGCTCTTCAAACACCTCCAGACAGAAGTGAACTCGCAAACCCAAGGATTTTCATGGCCTTCAAATATTTCACACAGCCTTAAATTTTCACGTCTTTCACCGGAGGATCTTCATGGGGCAGGAACCTCTCTTTCATCTGATTGTAACATTAAGCCTAGGATACAGTGCCTAATGATTTCACTGTCAAAAAGCTGCGCACGCTGCTGGCACTACTGCTTGTGTTCTGCGAATGCACAGAACTTAGCACTGCATGCACTCCTCTGATTACTTTTTCACAAATACCTTTTACTTGGCACTGATAAGAATACATTAAATAAATCCTAGCACAATATGATTTAAACTAAAACATCACTGAATCCAAAACTTTCAGTAAGTATACCATTATAACCCACAGCAGTAGACTATAATTCGCAAAAAAAAAAAAAAAAAAAAAAACAAAACAAACGAACAAAAGCTTCCACAATCACAAATACACCGCAAGTCATTATACTAAGCTTGAAACATTTTGACTGTGGATTCACAGTTCCTTATTTCAAGTCCACACTCAAACTCGCAAATGCTTAGACTGCACACAAATGGAGTGTGTCAATGTGTTTTAAAAAGTGTAGCCATTCCAAGACTGTTATCTGTTTTAAATGTTTACAAGGTACAAATACTTCCGATCATCTACAAGTAACATTTCATCACGTGAGATTTATGATGTAAAATGACTACTTGTTTCCACATTAGATTTCATCAAGTCAGTTTACCAGAACTACATAGAAGTCTATAAATTCACAATCCATGTTGCTAAAATGCTGTGACTATCTACCACACAGGCCATGAACATTCCACTCGACAAACATAGCACCAGTGCAGCACAGCTCAACCAGCAGTCTAAGGCCTGTACTCCCCATAGTTTTGGTGTCCTGTACTGAGGGCATGTTGCTCCGCTGCCTTCTGGCCCGTCAAGGGGGTGCGACAGACCAGGCATCGCAGGGAGAACTGCTCCATGTTGGTGAACTGTCCACTAGACTGAGCCTCCCGGGCAATGTCCATCGCCTGCAGCATCACTGCATCGTCCGACGTGGAGAACTTCATCTCCATGATGTTGCCACTGCTGTCCGGCGCCTCCAGCACCAGAGGGTCGTAGTGCACCCCATCGTAGAGGAGGAACACACGGTGGGAGAAGTTCTGGTCCTCCCCGAACCGATCAATGCGGGCGGACTGGCAGTCCACCACTGCAATCTCCGTGTGGAAGTAGTTGGCCAGGATGGCCAGCTCTATGCCTCCGCCCCATGAATCCTTGTTGAGAATCCACTGCACGTAGTCCGCGTTTGGCCGACCCAGGATGCCTCAGAGTACGTTTCCGGGTCACTGCACACCACTCCAGCTATCACCTGCCGCAGTTCTTCAGCGCGCTTTCCAGGCTGACGGTGCCATCTGTCATGACAGCGTTGATGGAAGTGAAGAGACAGGAGTTGTCTGCCGGCACCACCTTCCTCTGCAGAATGCCCTTGGTACCTGATGCTAGC
The DNA here is from genome assembly GCA_016801955.1 of Conus betulinus. NCBI lineage: Eukaryota > Metazoa > Mollusca > Gastropoda > Neogastropoda > Conidae > Conus > Conus betulinus. Next base: position 669,067 of record JADBJO010000341.1, on the reverse strand, counting down.
TGCTCCTGCAGCAGCCGGTCAGTGTCCACTTTGCCCTGCGGGCCTGCATCTACCTTATCCACTGGAGTACCCACTGACACAGACATATCTTCATCCACTGTGATTTTGTCCCCAGAACGCAACTGAAGGTCCGACATGGTGCGTGTGATATCGCTGGTGTCGATGGATCTGGGTGGGAAGCCCACTTTAACCTTCAGACGTCCTGCTGGGATGGCTGTTGCCTTGGAAACTACCAGCAGGAGGTCAGCGATGGTGGAGGATGGCATCAGTCCATCTAGGGACATCAGGCCAGCTTTGGTCTGGCAGCGGAGCCTGAGACTGGCACTCATTGTCTCCACGTCTGGTCTCTGTGATGTCAGCCTGGTTCTGGTGGATGAGACACAGGCGAAGCTCACTGCTGAGCTTGGTTTTGCTGACCTGCGCATACATAAAATGTACACATACACAGCCACTTCAATTCATACTACTGAAATGACAACATCACACACACACACAAATAAACAAACACATTTTTAAGAAAAATGAAAAAGAAAAAATATTTTATTCAGTAAACACACATTTTCTCTTCACGAATTCTCGTGTACTGGTTATGTGGGAGTCTGTCTTTGGGATATCAAGGAGTCAGGTGTTGATATACCAAACAGGTTAAGTGGAACGAGATGTTAGTTTGGGAAACCAGGAGTCGGTGTACCAGAACAGCTCAAGCAGAGTGAGATGTTAGTGTGGGATAACCAGGAGCCAAAAGTCAATGTACCAAACATCTAAATCAGAGTGAGATCTATATGTTAGTGTGGGATAACCAGAAGTCTGATATCAATGTACCAGAACATCTAAATCAGAGTGAGATGTTAGTGTGGGATAACAGAAGTCTGATGTCAATGTACCAGAACAGCTAGTGAGATGTTGCCTTGAATTCTCTTAAATCTGACTGATCTTTCCCATCAGTCTTCCACTGTTGTGTATTGGAGATCCAGTTTTTTTTTTCAATATACTCAAGTTCCCAAACTGGGAACAAAAATGGTACATTGCATAGTTTGTGAGATGCTCTAGTCATGACTACATTCCCTGAACTTGTAAGCATTTTGTAAGAATATGCCTTGAGTATTGACTGTGATTGAAACAGTGCGTTTCAAGACATTCTTGGTCAGTGAATACATACACCTCCACAACTAGTATCACACATGTTGGGCATCTAAGATATTTTCAAGCCGATCTCTTGAGTTTTAAGTAACTGCTGATCAAAGACGTAAAACATTTACATGAGATTTCTTACTGATAACACTTTTCATCATTAAGATTACATGTTTAATCGTGCCTTTTAGTTTGGAACTTTCAGCCGATTTAAACAGAACGCACCATTGAGAACGCTCAGCACAACCTATGTCCCTCAGAATTAATGCGAAAACAGTAGGTAGGTAGGGAGAAGGGGGCAGAAAGGGAGAGGGGGGGAAAAGGGAGGGTTTCTATCACTCTGCATCTGGTGTCTGAGTGATCCGAGACTGATAAGTCTTGCTTTGAACATGATATTTCTAACTACATCTGGCTAGAGGAAGGTCTGACAACACAAAATTCTGTGTTTACATAATTACAGACAGAACTGCCTTTATGTGTGACCTCTGAGTGAGCAAACGTACAGCCTCTCCCTCCCTCCCCCCCCCCCCCCCCCCCCCCCCCCCCCCCCCCCCCCCCCCCCCCTCTAATCTAAAACTAAATAAGACATGCAGTTACCTGTTTATTACCAATCGATATGATTTCACAGGTCCCTCTGTGTGTTAGTGTGTGAGAGAGAGACAGAGAGTGAGAGAGAGAGAGAGTGTAAAACTAAATACGACATGTAGTTACCTGTTCATTAGCAGACAGTATGATTTCACAGGTCCCTCTCTGTGTGTGTGAGATATTGTGTGTGTGTGTGTGTGTGTGTGTGTGTGTGTGTGTGTGTGTGTGTGTGTGTGTGTGTGTGTGTGTGTGTGTTTTTGTGAGAGAGACAGAGAGAGAGAGTGTTGGGAGGAGTGTAATTATGCAAACATGCAGTAACGTATCTTATGTTCTGAAGTGCCTGTTTTAGCATGTAATCGTAAATTACTTTCATAGAACAATCAGTATTACAAAAATAGGCTAAAGAAAGTCAATACTTTTATCACTGTATACACACAGTCCCTTTTTTATGCGTGTGTTGTAGCAATTAATGGTATTTTAGTAGAATGGTTACTAAAAACCGCTAACTTAAACCAATACTGTAATGCTGTTAACTAGAAAAGAGCTCTCTCTCTCTCTCTCTCTCTCTCTCCAAGTTTCTCTTTCTTTGACTTAATGAATTAACGGTCCAAAGGCGTGGTAAAGAAATCTGAAGGAGTACTTGTTCTTGCTATTCATGCACATTCAGATAAATGTCTATCAGTACATGAAACCAGAGCAGAAAGGAGAAGAGGAGGAGAAAAATGGAGAAAAAAAAGAAGCAAGCTCCGATCATTTCAGTTTTCCTATGAAATCTGAACAGAATTATACCAGGCTCCCAGACTGAATTAACGGTACAGGCTGATGAGTTCTTTCACTGTCTGCAACATGATGACCTCTGAAAAGTTATGACTTGACTTTCATCCTTTATCACAACTTATGAGCATGTTGTCACCATTTATCATCATTGACCGGAAGTTCATTTTATGTTATGAGACATTTGAAGACTGAAAGTCGCTTGAGTTTCTCTCTTTTGCCCCCAGACTTCTCTGTCAAAAGTAGACATAAACAACAGATAGACCGCCTACGTGTTTTACAAAGCTAAAGAATGATCACACCATTTGACTGGACCTCAAGCCTTCATCAGAGCTTGTGCAAAATGTGCGGCTTCTTCAAGTAGCGTTTCATGCCTTGTCAAAAATGGTAACTCCTTAAATTGTGTATTTGTCTCTTCTTTTTTTTCCTGATAACATAAATCACATTTTTCTGGTCTGGAATGCAGTTTTTTAAAGCATTGTGTCCCTGAACGCAAAAACAGCAAAGCGACTTGCAAATTCTTTGTTTTGATTGATCAGATTCTGCAATACAAACATACTGCTTTTACTTTAAAATTTTTTCGACTTGTACCTGTACAAAAAAAAAGAAAGAAAAAAAAAGATGACAGCTATGATACCAAATGTCAGCTAGTAGATATGCACCTCTTATATGCTTTATCTCTCCGGTAAGTTTATAACTAAACAAGTAAAAGGAAGATTCCCTCTCAGGTGTTGTCCTGTTCCACCTCTTTCTGCTCCTGCTATAAAGGTAGAGAGAGGCTCGCTCCACATAAACACAGCTGTGTTACCCACCACACAGTTTCTCTCACATCCCTCCCTTTCATCCCTTCAACCTACAAAGCAGGCCTGTGCGTGTGTGTATGTGCGTGTGTGTGTGTGCGCGCGCACGCGCACCCCAGCAACATACCCTCTTGCTGTCAGTGGTAGCTAGTCAATAAGCCATAGTCTATTGCCAACCATATGTCCTGCTTTTTTTTTTTTTTTTACTCGGTCATGAATGGGAGAGAGAAAGAAGCTGTGTGTGATGCAGAGGAATCTGTGTAAACCACACAGATCAGTGATGTAAGTAAACCCCTGTAATTTTCAGCCCAAATTTTGTGTTGTTTCTGATTTTGGCTGCACTATAGTACATTTTTGTTTACTTTAATTAAGTTTAAAACATTACTCCCTCATTAAGTCAAGGGCATAAAGAAACAACCTTTCAAACCATGATTGCAGTATAATCGCTGAAATATCTACAAAAAAGCCATAATTTTAAGTGGGGCGAACAAATGTTGGACCCAAAACAGTATACACCTACCGTAGGGACTAAAAGGTGACAAAATTGTAAACATTATATTCTTTCATGTGAAATGAAATGAACTGAGTAGCCCAAACACACAGGGAATCTCACACAAACACAGACAGACACACCTACACACACATCCATGCATGCATTTTTAATTTCACAACACACATTACTAAAGATGAATGTATTTTGGAGTTAAAAAAAAAAAAAAATTAACACTAGTAAGCCATTAGACCACATGGGTGACAGGCTGCACAAAATCAGACATACAGATAGAATGCAGACTTAAAGTGGTTTAGTAAATGTACTACATAAGACTTTTCAACATAGACAACATCAGACAGGACTAGGTGTTATCATGTTTTAGGGGGAAAAAAAGCAACAACAACAAAAGCATGTGGTTATTGTGACATGTCCAACCCCCCCCCCCAAAAAAAAAAAAACGGTTGGTAGGTTGGCTCCGACATGTATTTTAACCTTTTATGATGGCCAGCTCATGTCCTAACAGCCAACATTCCATAATGCACAGGGTTCAGTTTCATGTTTTGATCTTTACTCTAGGTAAAATCAGGACTCCCATTCACAAAAAAGCCAATTTTGGAATTACACTCTAAATGGAGCAATCAGTGTAACTAAAGTCTTAACATTAAGTGGTATATCATCCACTTTTCAGGTAAACCAGGACCAGGACCAGTTGTTCGTTTGGCTTTAGTTGATTTCTTTTACTTTACTCACATCTTGCTGAAGAAGAAGCAGACAGACAAAATGGTGACCACTCTCTTTAGATATCTGATATACATGATGTCTAAAGATGTTAGTATCATCTGCTACATTAATGAAAATGTAACTTGTGCTTAGCCAATTCACTGGATTTTTTTTTTTTTTTTTTTTTTTTTTTTTTTTACATATTTTCTTTCCCGCACTTTTTCAATGTCAAATTTCTGTGAATTTATGAAAAAGTGGTAGCCCCACAAAAACACATTGTGCATCCAGCAGATGCTATTTTCCCCTGGTTCAGCTCACCAAAGATAAAATGAGAGCAGTTTATTTTTTGTTTACATTCTCAGTTTTTCTTTTCTTTATTTCTTTCTTCTTTTCTTTTCAATCAATGAGAAAAAAAAAAAGTTTATGATCAGCACAAAATAATGAGTTGTTCAGGTTACCATACAACTCTTTTTTTGTCTTGAAAAAGTTCACAATCAGCACAAAATAATGAGTTTATCAGGTTACCATACAGTTTTTTTTTTCTTTTTGTCTTGGAGTAAATGAAGTAATAGAAATAGTAATTAGTAATAGACTGCAACAAAGTTGCTCCCACAAACAGTGCAAAGGTTTGGTGGGGAACTACTACTCAAGAGGTTTAAGCAAGTCCTCTGTGATTTAACCAGTTACCTGGCTCTCAGCTGATCATACTGACTGCCAGACAGTAACAGTCCTTTTTCTTTTTAAGGTTCTGCTATTCCCGTAGACTGACTGGTTTAAAAGCAGCGTAATCCCTGAGAATGAGATTACGCTGCTTATTAAAATGACCGTGCCAGATGTCCTCGCAAAAAGTACCAACAGAACAGCCTGGAAAGAAACGGCGGCTGCCTCATCACGTTCCCCCCAATAACCCTAGCGGTCAGGGGAATGACTGACTGACTGACTGACAGTAATCCCTGAACTAATACCACCAGTGTCAAGCAGCCTCAGGATCAATTAGACACCCCACTTTTCATGTCCCACTCACAGCTTTCTTCCTATTATGAACGCTTTCTGCCCAGTGGCTGATAAGGGGGTCAAGCACACACAAACACGCATCTGCCTGCAACTGACTGGAGGTCACTGTCAGTCTTCAAATGTCAGTTCAAATCATGTTTTCTTTCATGCGATTTTCCTCTCAGCCTATCATTATATAATTAAAGAGTAAAAAGACTTTGATTCAAAGTGTCACAGGGCATAATTTTTACATTCCAATCAAGAGATCTACATATAAAAATGTCAGTGAGTTAAAGCAACCCAAATCTTCCCTAAATCAGCCAAAATACTCCTGACTGGAAGATTACTTACCAAGTCACATATATATGATTACAAGAAATATAAAAATTTCCATCTTCTCATTCCAAAGGCCGCTACCACACTGACTTAGCTCACCGCCAGTTTCCTCACAAATTAGTATCAAAACCACCAAAAGGACAGGGCAAAATAATCAGTGTTGATTGTGGCCACATAACAGGAGAAGAAGAAGAAGAGAAGACATGGACAATCAAATAGTAGCAGTAGTAGTAACAGGGTCCGGTTTTTTACATAAGACCCACGGCCTATTTGTGTCCCCTCATTATTTTTCCATTTTATTTAGGTCTGGTTACATGCCTATTTCATAAATAACATTATATTCAATCTACACTAAAGAAAATGTCTTTCAATTTAGGGTCTTCATCTAGGAGTTTTTTTAAAGCTGTTGATGTCAGGTGCATATTTGGTGTTAGTAGGCAGCGCATTCTAAAAATTAAAGTTCTGAAAGCAAAGCAAATTTTTCTTTTGTTAGCATGGCAATGTCTGATAAAAAAAAAAAATCTTGCCTTCATTATTTCTTGTGCAATCAACTTCCGAGAATTTGAAAAGCGCATGCACATTAATATCATGACAATGATGGAATATTTTAAGAAATTGGATTAGGTTTCCTCTGATCCTCCTTGCTTTGAGTGAGTGTAATTGGAGATAATGTAACCTTTCTTTATAGTTTAAATTATTACACTCTTTCAGGATTTTAGCAGCTGGCCTTTGTACATTTTCTATCATTTTTGACTGTCTCTTGAGATGGGGACTCCAGATTACATTAGCGTATTCGAGGTGGAGCCTAACAAATGCTTGAAATAATTTGACAAATGTCTCCTTTTCTAGAAAGTAAAAGTTCTCCTGATGAGCCCCATAACTCTGATTTGCTTTATTTACAACTCGCTGGGTGTGAGGATCAAAGGATAGATCTTTATCGAAGGTAACTCCCAGATCTGTTTCTTCATCACATGTATAAAATTCTATTTTCTGCATTTCGTCGTTCATAATCATAGAATATTCAAACTGTTCATTCTTTTTGCCATTGTGCATCACCTTACATTTCGCTACATGGAAGTAAAGGTTCCATTCATCTGACCATTCTTATAGCTTGTTTATGTCCTGTTGGATCTTTGTGGTGTTTGTCGCCTTATCGTATATTTTTGTGTCGTCTGCAAATATTTTGCATGTGGTTTGAGTCGTGTCCGGTAAATCATTAATGAACACAGTGAATATTTTATGTATCAAAAGAGAGAATTTGTTTCAACTAACATACAGAATTACACAAACGTGTTTTTTTTTTCTTCTACTTACTTACCAACCGCATACTAACAGAAGACCCCCTCACAGTCAATAATTCAACTTTACCAAAAATTATTTCATCATGATGATCGTGGTCATCTCATGATCATCATGATCATAATCGATGTGTCCACCATCATCATATTAAAACTGGTGGTTTTGTGAGTGCTCCAGCTGTAATCGAATAAACGTTAGAAAGTAAATCTTTCCAAAATGATTTTCTTTCATAAAGTGGATAGAGAACGATCGCACAAACCTTCCTTTAGCTGTTACAAATGGGAAAAGTCACAAGAGGTAGTCACGTTGCAGACATCTTTGAAAAAATTTGCTTACAAGAACCCGTAGTAGCCTCCCTTTGAAGCGTCTGCAAAAGTGTCTTTTTAGAGTAAAGAGGCTGAAAAAATAGCAATTTTGTCTTCAGTTGCAGTGAATTCTCATACAGCCATTGCATCATGTGATACTACTACTACTACTACTCTCTCTCTCTCTCTCTCTCTCTCTCTCTCTCTCTCTCTCTCTCTCTCTCTCTCTCTCTCTCTCTCTCTCCAATAATTTTTTTTATTCCTGCCATGCTTTTTTTTTTTTTTTTTTTTTTTTTATTCCTGTCATGCTTTATGAACAAGAATATTGATATATGGATACATTCTCGTATTCTTGAACTTGACTGCCTCGTGAGTCACTGTTCATTCCTCCTTAGGCTATGCCGATGATGCTAGTTTTGTGACTGAAGATTTTTATGTCCTCTATGTGTGTGTGTGTGTGTGTGTGTGTGTGTGTGTGTGTGTGTGTGTGTGTGTGTGTGTGTGCTCAAGGGCAGAGAGAAAAAAAGCATCTTCTTGCTTGTTTGTTAGGCCACCCTTTGGAATAATTAACTATCAATAACTATCAATCAGCCTCTCTCTCTCTCTCTCTCTCTCTCTCTCACACACACACACACACACACACACACACACACACACACACATTCTCTCTCTGTCTCTGTCTCACACACACACACACACACACACACACACACACACACACACACACACACACACACATTCTCTCTCTCTCTCTCGATATTTTTTTTCAAAGATAAGTATGATTGTTTGCATGGTTTAGTAGCTAGTCATGTTCAGTTCGTTGCTAGTCACTCTTGATCCCTCAGCGGGCAAGGGCCGGATGTAAAAAAGCATGTATTTGCTTATCTGTTACCTTTAGAAATAAAGATTCTGTGTGTGTGTGTGTGTGTGTGTGTGTGTGTGTGTGTGTGTGTGTTCAACATGATAACAATTCTGTCACTAGTACGTCATGCACACTGGGTAATATCGTTCATGCATATAAACAATAACACAGGTAAGTCCCCTATCTGTTTTGATGTTGTTTTATTTTGTTTTTGTTGTTTTTTTTTTTTTTTGTTTGTTTGTTTGTTTTTTTACATCGGATTTGCTCTCTCATCTCCTGTTCATCTTTGTGGCGTTCCCGGCTCAGACGGTCTCCTCGGAGAGTCTTGATGAGCCCAAGCTGTTTCCCCTACCTCACTCCTTTGCCCCGCCCACTCCTCAGATTATCCACCTACCGCGGGACAAGATGAAGAACTGGAGGAAAGCCGGGACAAGCTTTTCAGCCAGGAAAACTGAATTGGTACACCCACGTGATCTTTCTGTCCAGACGACGACTGCTCCACAGCTGTGGCACCAATAAGAAACGTCTGACGGCCGCGCCCCATGGCCACTGTCGCCTTCCCTAAATATCTTGATATCACCACCGCCCAAGTCCTCAGCTGAACCCGCCATGGTAACAACTCATGCTCAAAATCTGGGCGTAACCTCAGAGCAGCGCGAGTTACTTACAGGAGGTCACCTATCACGACTGACAGGAACCTTGTCAGGCCCATTCTGTGCCTGCACAGTGCAGGACCCCCACACACCAGCATAGCATGGACAAAATGATGGCAGACGTCCTACACAGAGTCAAGGCATCACCACCCGCTACCACAACTCAGGGTTTCGGTCGTAATGAAAACACTTAAGAGGTCCTCCCTTCAAGACTGGCCATGCTAAAGATGATCAAGCTATTCAAGCTGTTGTGAGCAAAACAAACATCAGCCCTCCTTCCCCCCCCCCCCCCCCCCCCCCCCCCCCCCCCCCCCCCCCCCTTTTATCTCCCTCCCCGGGCAAACAAGATAGTCATCCCTATCAGCCTTACCAAATGTCCGTTTCCGAACAAGTCAGTTTTCAACGAGATTCTTTCCCCCCCAATCACCATCAGGGAGTAGGGACGGCAATGAGCTTCCAAACGTAAGTCTGTGGCAGTTCAGACTCTTGGCTCTTTCAAGTCCAGGATGGCGCATATGCAAAACATCCAACACCCGATAAAGCTGGCAAGCATAGGCACTGCAAACCCCTCCTTTGTTATATAGATAATTCTTGATTGAAGTGATTCTGGACCCGGTTCTGCGCTAAGGATTAGCCGGGGTGGGCTAGACTAGCGCCAGGCGAAAAGCGAGGAATACTGGTAGCCTGCTGATCAAATCCGCAACACCTTTGAATTCTGACAGTCGTGGATCTGTCTTAATATCATATTTCTTCCCTTTTGCGGTTCCTTCCGCTCCCCTTCCCTCATTTCCGCAACCCGCAAATCGACAGAATTATCAGTAGTTGATAGTGATAGTGACCGTGAGGTGGATGAAGATGGAGATGATGAGATCAGCAGTCTAAACCGTCCACCCCTCCGCTACCCTGCTCCCTCCCCTGCAGGGCAGCGCCGAAATTGAAACAGTATCTGACGTTTTTGCCTAACAATCTACGTTTTGGTGCTTAAGAACTTGAACACATACTATTCAGTGTCTACGAGAACCTGTATTCTGGTGGTTTTGGCTTGTACGTATCAAACAGTTTCAATTTTCATCATTACTGTTACAACGTATCAACACTTATAATACCAATTCCAACTCAGAAGTTTCAGGTTCCACAGCCTACAGGCTTTGGGGTCAGTAAACGGTAAGAGAGTCCTTTCCAGTGTTCAAGGCAAAGTTAACGGAGGAGCCCTCACCCCCCACTCTCCTTTCGTCGGCTTAATGTCCCCTGAATCAGGAACCAGTTTGGTGCTGACTGGACAGAGGAATTTCAAGAGATGCAAATTAGTCCCCACGAGAGGGCCGAACTCACGACCATTATCTGCACAGCCAAACACTCTAATTATTCAACCACGGCCTCCTTATTTCCCAGTTGGGAAAGTGTAAATGGCGATTATGTGTCGGAGAGTAGAACCACTCACATGGTTATCCTCCAATTCAGCTGCCGCACAACACAATTCTCTCTCTCTCTCTCTCTCTCTCTGGAGTGTAGTTTTAATTATGTCTCTTTTTGGTGTGTGTACTTCCCGCGTAATGTTTATTTTCACATTTTCTCTGCTCCTGAGTGAAGCTGAGAGTAACAAAATGCATGAAGTTACTGTTACTCTCGTTAGTGAAGATTTTGTTCTCTTCTCTCTCTCTCTCTCTCTCTCTGTCACACATACACACACACACACACACACACACACACACACACACACACACACACACACGCATACACACGCACATATACACATGGGCGTGCATGAGCGCGCGCTCACACACACACACACACGCGCGCGCGCGCACGCAATACACATACACATGCGCGCACCTGCACGTCCATACACACACACACACACACACACGCGCGCGCGCGCGCGCGCACGCACACACACGGACGCGGGTGCAAGTGCAAACATGAGAGAGAGTGTTCCATTGTCACCTTCACCGTTTACTTTTGTCATCAGCAGATGTGCCCGGTCTGCTATAGAACATCCTCAGTGAACAGAACATAAGACAAAATAATGTTTACAACTTGTCGAACTGTTTTCCGTTACTTTGATCATGGAGAGAGAGAGGGGGGGGGGGGGGGGGTCAAGATAGGACTCGGAAATCACTACCACTTTCCAGCACCAAAATCACGAGTCAACGCGTACCCGACTGTGCAATTTTTAACGGTTGTGTGATTCAGGTCTGTCACGTTCTGTTAATCCTGCAGTGTGAGTGAACAGCGAGGTAAGGGTGTCGTGCTTAGTCAGGCGTGTCTGTCTGCAAGATCTCTCACGGGTGGGAGGCCCGGCTTTCCTTGTGTCCTAGTTCGGTTTGGAGTTCTGTTCTCTTCACGGATCTCCCGTTGGAAATTTTTCATAGCTGTAACGGGAAGCAGCTTTAGTGAGAATTTGACACCCAGGTGTCTCGGCACTGAACTCCCTGAATACTCTGGATGCCAGAAAAGCTTTGGTGCTACCATGATTCGAACCGTTGACCCTAACGGTCTTCGAGAGTCTGTTTCATGAGATCATAATGAGCATGAAAATCCCCTTGCTTCCAACCTTTATGGTTAGACTTTGCTTTTGGAAGCATGTGCATGACTCCAATCTTGCTACTCATTGGTGTCTTTTCTTCTCGTTTGTCTGAGAAGTCTGTACCGAAACGACTGTACAGTCTGGGTGCTAACGCTTAGCTGGGCAAAAGATGGCTCTCTGAAAATGCAGACTTCAGTCGAACTTTACTCTGGCCTATGGGGGAGACAAAACGAGTTCAAGAACAACAGTCCAACGGAGAATGTCTGAATTCCAGTTATAGAGGAGGGATAGCCAGTGCATAAAAGATATTTTGCCATCTGTCTGGAAAGTTGTTAAATGGGAAAACTTTCCCGGAACGACGCAACGGCGTCTTGCAAAATGACGATATGTGACTGCAGCAAGCGAGTCACAAGACTAATAAATGGGCATCGCCACATCGAACTGATCAAAGTCAGACGCCACCGCTCCATTTTCCTCTTGTTTGTGCCGGTTTTAAGTGTCAGTAACTGCATTTTTCTACCGTTGTCTTAGGCTGACGTTAGTTGGGCCGAGTTTCGGGTAAGGTCGACAATTCTGGCAATGTTCCTCAACTGATGGCTAAAGCTTGCTGACGACAAATTTAGACCACCTACGCCGGATGGGGCCAGTACGACTAATGACTTTGTTGTTGTAAGGGCGACGGTGGTGCAGTTCACGAGACTGCAATTCAATGACCAACTGAATATAAAATACTTCATTGTAGGCCGCCTGCCCGGTGTCATAGCTCAAGCTGCTACCTCCCCTCCAAGCTGTCCCCGCGGACAATATTAGCCAGCGTTCAAATCATCATCACTTACACTGTGGACATTCCAGCTACTTGAACAGGAACGCTTTACTGATACTGTACATTAACAACAGAATTTTTTTTGACTTTATGATTAAAAAGGCATTGAACATGCGGTTGTAATCAACAAATCAACATGAATCAGATGCATATAACCATTTCTCGATGGAGTCACAAGGAATACAACGCTTCTCACTCTTCTTCTCATGTCAATTTTTGGAAGTACACAGTCATGCAAGAGTCAAATTTCATATTCGTCCAAGCGAACACCTTGTTTGTAGATTCTCATCGCCGTCTCTCATTACGCTGGCTTTAGTTTAACAAAACAAAATAACAAATAAAACCGGGGCGAATTTACGTGGTCTGATTCACAAATGTTGAATCTAATAAACTGAATTAGTGCTCTAATACCACACACACACACACACACACACACACACACACACACACAAAACACGCGCGCGCGTGCACGCGTGCGCTCACACACACACACTAGCAGGATCACAACAAAAAAGATGTAACACAGTGAAGAATAAGGCAAATAAAGCAAAGCGAAAGAGACAGAGGTAAACAGAACCACCGACATAAAAACCTGTCAACAAACAGACAGACAGACGATTCGCCTAATTCAAAGCGATAAACTTTATCTCAGGCCTCTGGATCCAGAAACAAGACAAAATAACTTTATTGTCTCTAAACGTGATAACGATTAAGGCACACGGGAATAAAACATTCCATTTGAGACGCTCGAGGACAAAAAAGTAAAAAAAAAAAAGAAGAAGAAGAAGAAAAAAATCACCAAGCACCACCAGCAAACAGTTCACATTTGGCTTACAGAACAGTTCTGTGGATAAAAGACTATGTCTTAAATAATAATAATAAAGAATGAAAAAAGAAAAAAATACCGAAGGGCATTTCACTCCATTTCCGGGAAGATGCTGGACAGGGTAACGTCCCGTACATTAGGCGTAATAGTGACTGCAAACTGGACGAGCCAAACCAGCAACGCGTGCGGCCCTGTTCAAATGGCCTAATCCCAAAGAAACGTTGTGGCAACCATTCTTTCGCATGAGGAGCAATGGTAAACATTACCATCGATATTTATCCCATTCACTCTGAATATATCACAACTTGGCCCTTTTCTTTCGTCAGTCAACAGTATGACGTGAAAGAAGTAGGTACTGACCAGCATCGAACAGGTTTATTCTGCGAAACATAGGCCTTCACTTTTCCCGCCGTCCATTATGATGGAGAACAGTACAAGGGAGGTAAGCAATATTTTGTCTTCCCTTTTACATGTGAAACCACCAGCCCAATAGGATGGTAATCTCCCGCTGAACGACCGACACCAGTGAATTGTCTTTCGTTATACGGCCTTCGCTCATCGCCCCCGAAATAGAAATGTGCCCCCCCCCCTCCCCCTGGTGGACCACGCTTCGCTGCGGCCTCAAAAGGTCGTGGAAGGAACAAAGGTGGTCACATTCTTCAATGTTGCTGTCGCCGACCAGAAAACTGTGGCAAATTATCGCACGTGAAAATAAAAAAAATTGAGAAAAAAAAAGACTGAAACTGTCCGATTTATCATGACTACCAATGGTGCGACCTAACTGAAGTATCCCACACCCTGTGCAGTCTACAGATCGCCTACATGTATAATATTTTGGGGAAAATATCGCTGGATGATCATCTGTAAATGAATACTGTCTGTAAGGGTTTTCGTTTATCCATAACAATCACAAGCTGATTATCGCAGACAGTGCAAAAAACACGACGATAGTATCACCAGCGACAGCTGTGGAACTGTGTGAGCTTGTTCCACAAGCAGAAGGCTGCGAGATGGAAGTGGGAGGGCAGCACTCCAGGCAATCATTGTCATCAACCATTTGAGTATAGGCGAATCCACTGGAATTTTGTTCTTTAGAAAAATAAAACCAGGAACATTACAATATTCAAGTGGAATGTTCAGAGTAAGCATGCACCATCATCATTGTTTATAAAATACGAGACTGCTGCTGCTCTGATATTTGTGAAAGAACTAAAGTTCATCAAAGCAAAATCTTTGTTCAGTACAATTTTTTTTTATTATCACACTCTCTTTTACTTGCTCTCTCTCCTCCTTCAAACACACACACACACACACACACACACACACACACACACACACTCAAGACGAACTGCATGCACAGACATACACATACACAGCTCATTTTGATCTTATGGCCATGATCCCTTCACCCTCAGCCAGTAAAGTCCACTCTCACACACTCTTCCTTCCTTTCTCACTGCACAGAAAACACGAAACTGGGAATCTGTCCCTCCGACACTGTCGTCCCGTTCATCTTCACGCGCGCGTCCCGGAACCGGAAGCTGACGTCATCGCAGGTGACCGTGGCCCATGCCGTCAGTTCCGGCGAAGCAGGCGGCCATGTTGGCCTGCAGGACCAGCGTGTAGTCGACGTTGGCGAGGAGGGCCTGTGGAGAGGGGACAGCGATGGTGAGGGTCTTGATGCCGTCCACCTGGCCGCGGAGGTTGAAGGTGTGCTGGTAGTCGCCCATACGGTTGTACAGGTCGATCTGATCCTGGCCCTGCAGGATGGAGAACCCCACACTGACCTGCTGACTCTCTCTGGAAGAAAACACAAAAACTGTACGGAGTGAGAGCGTCTTTGACATGCCTTGGATGGGCAAGGAGAGACTGGCGACAAACCTATGGCATGCCCTGCACACCGTCATACACCGACAGCATACAGACAAAGCGAAAAATGTGTAAATGAAAAGTACAAAGACAGAAACAGAGGCTGTCGAAACAGGGATTGAAAGAAAAACAGACACAGATGCAAAACGTGAAGAGGGCAGAGATCATTTTTCCCACTCACTCATCACCTCGTCCCTTCCGTGACATTTCCAGAAAGCATAAAATTACAGCGTCATCGGTGGGCTGACTTCTTCACAAATGTCATCACCCCAACATCCTACAATAGGTGTGAATATCTCTCATATATCAAAAAGCAAGTCCTCATCATATCACCACACCGTCAGCACCAACATGAAACTTACCTTCTCATTTTACAAAACATCGTTACTATCATCATCATCATCATCATCATCATCGTAGTTGTCGTCGTCTTCATTCTCACCTGGTACAGGCGTAGATGTGGATGGCATGCAGAATGAAGTCTCGATCACAGGAGAAAGTAATGGCGGCTGTCCATTTGGCGAGCTCTGATTGGTTACTGCACCGGACACGTGATACGTTCTGTAATCAAACCATTGACAATGACAATAGTTACCGGTAACTATGCACGGCAGCGTTTCGGGTTCTTTATTTTTTCTCCCCTTTTTTTTCAATAAAAAAATGTTGTTGTGTGAGAAAATCACACTACTTTGGTGAGGGAAGCAGTATCTCTTGATCCACCCCCAAACATTCTGCGTCATTTCAGGCTGCTTACACGACTGCTACTATTTTGCAAAAAATATGTTTGGGAATGCACTGACACGTTTTGTTTCTCTCTCTCTCTCTCACTCTCTCACACACACACACGCACACACACACACTCTCTCACACTCTCTCTCTTTCACACACACACACACACACACACTCTCTCTCTTTCTCTCTTACACACACACACACACACACATGCACGTGCACGCCCACGCATACGCGCGCGCGCGCGCGTGCACACACACACACACACACACACACACACACACACACACCGCATCCCATCACTCAAAATGAGACTCCTCTTAACATGTTACGTTGTGAAAATCAACGCACTCATAAAACAAAATGTGTGGGAGACGAGGGGCACTCCAAATTACATCTGACCAACCTGAAATCGACACAGATGGCGCTCACGACCTCGCCCTATGAAAGGGTCAGCACTGGACCTCTTCCTCTCCTTGTACTCCGACACGGCCTTGACCTCTTCCGGGGTCAGGACCCCGACCGGAAACACCCGCTCTCTCTAAGGACGTCGACGGTCATGGCGGGAAAACGCACGAGGAAGAGCAGACGTCCCAGCTCCTGGCGGACACGCTGGGCGTCCAGGGCCACCTGCTTCTTCTCCAGGGAGGCTTCTGCCCAGGACAGCACGGCCTTGAAGAGCAGCTGCTGCTCGCTGATGTCCAGGTCGTCCACGGACAGGAGGCGCTCCAAGCAGCTCCTGTGAAGACGTCAGACGAAACTTGAGTCACGTGCTCAAGGCTGGTCATAATTATCATCCGACCGATTCGGGCACGACGTAGGCCTATGAATGGAATGGAAAGTGGGGAGGAAGAAAGTGTATGTGTTAGTTTTGAGTGGTGTTTGTGAGCAAGTGTGTGTGTGTGTGTGTGTGTGTGTGTGCACGCACTGTCCGATATGCATGTGCGACAGCGTGTGCACTAACATGCATAGATGCACACACACATGCATGCGCGCGTGCCCATGCGTGCGCGCGCGCGCACGCACACACACACACACACACACACACACACACACACACACACACACACATATATATATATTCAGCACAGAGACAGAGCGCGAACGAGAGAGGGTGAGCAAGGGACAGACAGACAGAGAGAACAGACACAACAGAGAGAGAAAGACAAGACACATAGGGACAGGAAGACAGACGACGGCCCTCCCTCCCCAATCCCCCCCCCCCCCCCCCCCCCCCCCCCCCGACCCCTTCCCTCGCCCTTCTCAAGTCATCTCCTTTCCCCTCTTACCGACACAGATCGTTGACGGCCACGCTGGCCAGACACGCCTTGACGTTCTCCTTGACAAACTCGAAGGAGGCCTTGTACAGCTCGTGCTCGTCAAAGCAGTGCGCTTGCTCCAGGATGGAGCAGGCGTTGTCGCACGTGAGGCGCGCGTGCAGGAACTCCAGGCACTGCTGCACGAGCGGCTCCACGTCATACTTGCGTCCTAGGTAGTGCAGGGGGGTGACGTTGTTGGGAGTGAGGGACACCTCGTCCACGTAAAGGAACCTGAACACACAGGTGCGTGCAGGTAGGTAGATAGGCATAGGCACAAACACACGAACGCACACATACGCGCGCGCGCGCGCGCGCACACACACACACACACACACTTTCCAAAGCTTACTTCTAGTTCACTTCCGCATGGATTCGTGACGGGACTGGGACAAATGCCGTGATCATTATATGAAATTTGTGTTCAAATTGATTATGCACGTGTGTTCTGTAGTTTTCTCAAACAAGTAATGTTGTCATATGATTATCACGAAAGCTGCTGTGTTGTTGTTTACAACCATTAGGAAAAGTAACCTGTACTCAAAGACATGCATTTAGGTGCGAATCTAAAGCCTTTCTCTCTGTCTTTCATGTCGTAGTCTGAATCCAAAGAGTCAGAAATACTTGTAAACATGTGCCGTGCCAAGTTCATCTCTCTATTTTCGATGAAACTAATCATAGTTGCTCACACAAGTATGTAACTCTGTGTGTGTGTGTGTGTGTGTGTGTGTGGAGGGGGGGGGGGGGGGGGGGGGGGGGGGCCGATGCCACACAACAATGGAGAGAACTCCTTTCCCTAGTCATCGTCAATTTGCTCTGTTGTTATCTCCCGTGCGCCTCTGCGCGTGATACCACGTATCGCCTTTAGTCGCTGCTTCTTAAGTAACCCTGGTGGCGCTTTTTGATAACGGCACCGTCGCTTCTGCTGACCGCAGTCAGTGTCCGCACTGACCGAAGTTCCTGACTGCTCTATCAGTTTCCTAGCTTTTGTTAACCACCCTACTGCCACTGTTTGACCGTTCTTTCGTTGCTCTCTTGCTATTTCCTCCAATCTACTGAAAAAGTAAAAAGATGTGGTGGACCCTGTAACTGGCCTGTGTGCGCCATTGGGAACAATAAATTTGAAACTGAAAAGGGACACGTATTTCATGAAACCATCACGCGACAACCCCTTCTTCCAGCTGCAAGTACAAATCGGCTGTGGTAAACAAGGTTTTTCAGAAACCGTAGGGAGACACTTCAATCGCCTAAACGCGGTCTGGCTGTAGCTGCAACTCCGTTAGCTTTCACCGATTTAAAAGAAAGAATGAAAGACAAGAAAAGAGAAAGGAAGAAAGAAAGAAAGAAAGAACACACACACACACACACACACACACACGCACACACACACACACACACACACACACACACACACAAATACACGCGCCTGCGCGCACTCACACACACACACACACACACACACACACACACACACACACACACACACACACACACACACCACTACGCGACACAATCATGCAGGATGTCCGCCATCTAAAAAGTGTGTTGTCGTTACGGAGGTATAAACAATAATACCACATTGAGGCAAGCCCCCTTCCGCCACTGTCTTGGGAAGATGGTTGTTCCTGTCTGCCGTTCCGCCACTGGTAAGAGTGAATGTGAAGAGTGAACGTTACGCTTCGTTGCAATTTATCAAAGCAGCACTGGCAAGAGTGAACGTGAAGAGTGAACGTTACACTTCATTGCAATTCATCAAAACACTTCTTTTCCCCCGGAACTGGTAGTGCGTCTCAAGATCCGGCGCATGTCTCTATTTTTAATTCTTTCTTTTTTTTCTTTTCTTTCTTTTTTTCTTCTTCTTCTTCTTCTTCTGTTCTCTTCTTCTTCTTTGTTTGTGTGTGCGTGCGTGCGTGTGTGTGTGTGTGTGTGTGTGTGTTTAGGGTGATGGAAGAAGGGGAATCGCTGAGGAGGGGGTGAGAAGGGAAGGGGAACAGGGGGGACCCGTAGCGCGATGATGACAAAGACGCGGCCATGTCCGACCCTCAGTCTCAGCGCTTTTCGCGAGGGTTCGGTAAACACACGGCGCACTTATGACCTGCAGCCGGCATCCGGACGAAGCCGGACCTGGTGGGGGGGTGGGGAGGGAGGGGGTCGCTGGTTATTATGTTCCCACTGCCGCAGCAGGAGACCGTTTAAAAGGCAGATGGGCGCGGCGTGACCCGGAGGTGTTTATTTTAGAGTGCGGTTGTTGGCTGAGCTTTTTATTCACTGCCAGTGCAGCAGTACTGTGTACTCCTGGTAATGTGACAAACAATTAGCTGCGTTTTTATACAATTAGCCGCATTGTTATTGATTAGAGAGAGGGCGGAGGCGACAACTCGCACAACCCAGCTGATATGGCTCTGTGTGTGTGTGTGTGTGTGTGTGTGTGTGTGTGTGTTGTATTCCTCGACTTTAGCTATGTATTGCTATATCAACTCTACTTCTGTAACTAACTGGTGCTCTTATACTCGCATCAACTGGTGCATAACTGGGTGCTCTTGTTCTCGCATCGTTCATGCCCACATCAACTGCCGCCGCCATCCCCTGTCCATACTGTGATAGGTCTTTCCGGGCGCAGATCGGCCTGACCAGCCATCTATGCACTCACCCCCAGATCCCAGGGTGACTAGATGGTCTTCGTCGTCTCGACGGACAAACAACAACAACTTCTGTAAGTAACTGGTGCTCTTGTACCTCGAGCAGCCAATGAATATTAGATTTTTTTTTTTTAATTATCGTTACCAATATGAACTGTACTGAATGCAGTGACGAAGTTATGACTGATAAGACTGATCACAGGAATATTGTAATGAGGAATCTTCCACCTTATTTATTCTACCACTGCATTTTGCCTTCTGCCACCCTCCCCTTCCCACCCCCATCCAACACACACACACACACACACACACACACACAGCGTTCCCTTTTCTACCTCTTTCTGCCTTGTTCCTGTCGGCAATTAGCTTTACATTGAAGCGACGCAGTTTCTACGAAATCGCGTTTCTTTCCGGCTTCCTGGTCCTTTTCTTTGTTGCCGCTCTTGTTGCTCTCAACACCGAATCCATGCGATTTTCCAGGAACTGACGTTCCTTTCTGACTCTCTCTATTTTTTTTCTCCTTTGTTGTCGCTATTGCTGCACTTTCTGCTGTCATTCAACGTGACACTTATCACGTTTACGACAAAACATGTAGTTTCCACAAAATAAAATCTTCAGCGCAAAAAAAAAAAAAAAAAAAAAAAAAAAAAAAAAAAATCCACCACCAATATCCGGGTGGCTCTTGCTCACCCAGCATATATACCCCATACTCACTCGAGAAACTGCCGGACACACGTGCTCAGTGACGTCAGGGATGACGACCGGCCCGGTCTCGGCCAACGCCCGCAGAACATCCGGTACATGACGTCACTGCGGGACACCAGCACGAAGCGGTGCGCCCCCACCAGCGCCCCTTCCTCGCCCACCACGAACATGACGTCACAGTGCAGCTGGCGATTGAACATGACACGGTTGCTCTCGATGACGGAAGGCGTGGACCTCTGCCAGGCCGAGTCCTGACGGGAGACGGCTGGACGACGACCTCGGGTGCCTGGGAGCTGACGGAGCGACTGAGGCTGGTCAGGCTGCTCCGCGTGGAGGGCGAGCGGGCCGACTGGGAGCGGAGAGTGCCGTGTGTCTGAGAAGCCGTCGTCGCTGTCCAGGTCGTTCTCGCTGGAGGAACGTCGCTGCCTCCCGGAGCGCGACTTCCGGCGGAAACTCTGGCGGAGTTTGGACAGCATGGTGGTCAAGGATGTCTGAATCAGAGAGTTAAATTTCCCGTTGCTTATTCATTCCTTTGTTTTGTTTGTTTGAATTCTACCGTTATTTTTTTTGTGTATCTTTTCACTATTTTTTTAACAGTTGAGCTTAGCTGCTGTTAAAATATACTGACTGAATAAATAATGCTTGCTCAATGGTTTCAATATGCTACGAGTAACAGTTATACAAAACTTTTAATCCGTGTACAGCTCACCGCAATGAGCAGACAACATTTGCCATGAGCTAAAACATCTTTTTTTAAGCCAAAGCCAACAAATAAATACACACAAACTGTGACAAAGGGCAAAACTTTAACGGGATATCAGCACAACGGTCATCAAAGATCAGTCACTCTGTATATAGACCTGTTAACAAACATATCCAGCAACCTGGATATTTATGGAGGCGGAACAGAAGTGAATAAGACACACAGACAAACTGACAAAGGAACGCCACCAGAAGCAGTGGTTAATGGCAGAAAACGAATAGAAGAAGACCCTGGAGCGAACGCAAAAGACATCACTTGGAAATATGAAGAAACTACCTGACATATTTTCCGTCTGTCTAATATCACTTTAAAGTGAAAAGACGTTAAATCGAAGAACAGCAACAACAACACACACACACACACACACACACACACACACACACACACACAGAGCAGCCCAGGAGGCAGTAAGGGCA